>JABAKD010000015.1:2000608-2468108 GCA_012845835.1 Undaria pinnatifida | reverse complement strand
TAATAATAATAATAATAATAATAATAATAATAATAATAATAATAATAATAATAATAATAATAATAATAATAATAATAATAATAATAATAATAATAATAATAATAATAATAATAATAATAATAATAATAATAATAATAATAATAATAATAATAATAATAATAATAATAATAATAATAATAATAATATAATAATAATAATAATAATAATAATAATAATAATAATAATAATAATAATAATAATAATAATAATAATAATAATAATAATAATAATAATAATAATAATAATAATAATAATAATAATAATAATAATAATAATAATAATAATAATAATAATAATAATAATAATAATAATAATAATAATAATAATAATAATAATAATAATATAATAATAATAATAATAATAATAATAATAATAATAATAATAATAATAATAATAATAATAATAATAATAATAATAATAATAATAATAATAATAATAATAATAATAATAATAATAATAATAATAATAATAATAATAATAATAATAATAATAATAATAATAATAATAATAATAATAATAATAATAATAATAATAATAATAATAATAATAATAATAATAATAATAATAATAATAATAATAATAATAATAATAATAATAATAATAATAAATAACTCCCCCCGCTCCTACACAGAGAAGCCCAGTTTATTACCACCCACTGGTGGTGGGTGGTGCATATGGCTTGCTGGTATTTGGTGTAATAGTATTGTTTTATATTTTGTTTTTTGCTCATCCCGTCCATAATCTTCGCACGTTTCTTTCTCTTTCTCCCTCCCTAAACGCAACCCAGATGCAGGGTCACTACGCAGCTCTTCTCCCCCCGCCCCACCACGGCACGCGGCTTCATCTTTACCGCGAGAAGACTCCAGTCCTGTACGAACCTAGGATTTCTTCCTTCTGCGTCGACTCGCATCGAAGTGCGCACGTATAACACCCTCCTCCCTTGGAGAAGGCTAGTCTACACTGTATCATGGTGGGATCATGAGGAAGTCATCAAGATACATGCCGAAAACAATACCACCAACTAGGTACAATGCCAGGTGTGCATGGAACCAGGTGCCTCGTCGTCATGATGATGAATCGCCAAGTTCGAACGGTATGTTCATACATACATGCGTAAATGTATCATCTCGATCGAGAGAAACCTCCTCTCTCAAAGAACAAAAAACAGAATTTGCATCCCTTCAAGCGAGTCCAGTCAGTGCTGTGGCCCTCTGCTAAGACGGCAACAATATTATGGAGGTGGTCCCACGGCAACACCATAACAACATATGGCGCTAGGCTAGATTTCTTACTCGGAGAAAAAAATGTTTTCAACACCTCGCCAACAAACTGCTATCTTTATTTTTGCCCTTCGACAATATTGCGTAGATGCCTTTCCGATGTAAATCGAATATATTTCCTTCCATAAAGCACCGAGTTGAAAGCAGCTAGCAGTAATACCTAATATGAAGTCGAATGATCTCACCATATAATGCAATGGTATCTTCCGCCAACCATTTGCCCATTTCCTTTCCCCACATCTTCTTTTGCCTACTAGTAGAGACTAATTTCTTTATTATAAAAAATTAAAAACACTCCATCCAGCTGTGAGATCGAATATTTTGTCGAAACTCATCTTTGCAAGCTGTGTGTGAACCTCCGATCGCGCGTATTACGGGTTATGTGTCCTCATTAAGGATATAGGTCGGCGACTCCCCTTGCAACTACAGTGTAGCTACCAGGGTCAACAGGGTGATGTTAGGCAGTCTGTGCGCGGAAACTATAAAACCTGTTTATGAGGGGGACAAAATCTGACAGCTGTGGAAGGAAATGCATGAGTTTATCAAATGAATCCTGTAAGTCCAATAACCGGTGAGGGGAGGGCGGAGTTTTGAAGGACGTGGGGGCCTGATTTGATCAAAAGGGGGGCGGGAGGGGGGGGAGGGGGAGGAAAGGACGGGTGGGGCAGGTCAATTTGTGCGTGGAAACTAAAATCCTTCTTGTGGGGGAGGGGGGGGGTATGTGGCGGGGGGGGGCGGGGGGAGGGCTTTAGGTCGCATAGATGTAGGGGTTTGCTATACGCGTGGTGCTAGGTCTAGGCGATGGTGCGGGTAGTGGGGAAGGAGGGGGCGTTGGGGGCGGGGGGGGGTGAGAATCGCAGCAGCGGCATGGACGGCTCTAAAAAGATAATTAGGCGATATTCAGGGCGTTGACGTGCTTATTACTCTGGCGGATTTCGATATTTGGTGGGGCGTTTGAGTAAGAGAGAGCGAGGAAAAATATAACAATGGTCTCCAGTAGTATATAAATTAAATGTCGACTGGTCAGTTATTGAAGGTACAGAGTAGCTAGGTGTTACAGCAGTACCAACGTTTTGTGAGGTTCCTCGCTCGATGAGGAGCTCTATAACACCTCACACACAGCAGGTACCTTATTATGAGGAAAATCAAACTGATACCCGAAGAACAACCACGTTGTCTAGATCAATATAGTCTATCATGGTATAGATTTAGATTTCCTCCGAAAAAATGTTGTCGACGACCTTTGCGCGCAAAATAATGAAATTCCGTAGTAAAGAAAAAGTTCATCCTACCAAATGAAACTTCTACTTGACAAAATGTTATACGAAGCAGGTACACAAAAACAAAAAAATAAGTTGCAAAAACAAAAAATCGAAATTCCGACGATTGGGGCTAAGGAACGCCGTCATTCGAACAATGTTTCAGTCCCAAAAAGACGACACACCTCTACGATCTATCGTATATATTAATAGAACGCGTGTTTATCCGAAACTTAAATTGAGTTTCTGGCGGGGGGCGCCTTTCTGGCACACCGAAGCGTGCGAGCGCTTCTCGCAGCAGCAACAGTAGTGGTAGTGGTAGTAGTCGTATCTATTACTAGCACTCGGTGCTTATACGAAAATTGCAGGCTTACTGAGTTCTTGTAGGTAGGGCTAATTTCTTATTAGAGGACCGGTAGTTATATATATGAGCTGGAGTGTATTTTAATTTTTATAATATATGCCAAGTTTCTGTTGAACTCTCTCGGACCTGACGTGGCGAAAATTACGCACCAGAGAGGAGGTGTTGTATAGTCTATGCTTTTCAAAAGTCCAACATCTTGATACCACAGGTACCAACACAGACAGGTAGTAAGTACCTGGTAAGTAAGTGTCGTTGTGACTACAACCCAACAGCAGCAATGATGAGAGAAGTACTCTCATTCATGGAGATGTTTATACCCAACAGCAGCAAGCAGCAATGAGTGAGAGGAGAAGTACTCTCACAAGTTGAGATATTTAAAAACCCGCGAGTGAAAATCGACGAGCAGTGGGAATGCCGAAGTCTATATAATATTATTATGCGTGATTAAAATGGAGGCAAATACCGGGGAGGTGGGGGGGGGGGGGGCGACATTTTTCGAAAAGCCCAACAATCCTGTGTTCAAAAGAAAAAGAAAAAATACATTCATTCATTCAGCTGTGAGATCGACCGAAAAAAAAGGGTGTGTTGTATCAACGCTATACATTTTCAGTTTTAAAATTTGTGGGATCAAAATGAAGGGAAATACCGGAGGGAGGGGAAGGAGGACGGAACGATGTTTTTAAAAAGCCCTGCAACCATGTATGTAGTCTATATCCCCGCCCCCAATAATATACTGGTGCCAAAACCGTCAGATTTATCCCCTCGAAAGGATTTATAGCTTACATGCACAAATTGCCCCTTTCCCCCCCCCCCCCCCCCGCCCCCCTCCAAACCCGCTCGCTTTTGATCAAAACCAGGCCCCCCTTTCCCTTCACAGCTGTCAGATTTTGTCCCCCTCAGAAACGGGTTTTATAGTTTCCGCGCACAGACTGACTAAAATCATCCTGTTGACCCTGATAGCTACACTGTAGTTGTAAGGGGAGTCGCCGACCTATATCCTTAATGAGGACACACAACTCGTAATGCGCGCGATCGGAGTATCACACACAGCTTGCAAAGATGAGTTTCGACGAAATCTTCGATCTCACAGCTGGAGTGTATTTTAATTTTTATAATATATAGTATAAAAATTAAAAAAAATATATATATACGTATATATATATATATGTTTTTATTCGAATCACGAAACGACGGCATGAATAAGGTTACTACTCGTCGAGGTGATCTTTGATACTCGTGGGGTGTGAAAATCAACAACCAACCAGCGGGAAAGCTCGAGTCTATACATCACGCGCGATTGAAAACATGCTAATCACCGAGGGGTGGGGGGGGGGATTATGTTTTCCTAAAAGCCCAACAACAACGTGAATGAACATCATCAAAACAAAGGCATTAACAAGCATACGAAGTATATATATACTTCGTATTGCGCACAGATTGATTAACATCACCCTGTTGACCCTGTTGCAAGCTACACCGTTGATGTAGTTCTAAGGGGAGTCGCCGACCTACTTTATCCTTAATGACGACACACGCCCAGTGATACGCGCGATCGGAGTATCATACACAGCTTGCAAGATGAGTTTCGACGAAATCTTCGATCTCACAGGACGCGTGCTACGATAGAGGTGCACCACTTTTTTCTCAATGCTACTCCTCAATTTGGGAGCTTAAGACCTCTCCCAAAAACTGTTTTGGAGAAAAATAAATAGCCACCGGATGAAAAATCCCATGGCCTAGGTACCCAAGGAGAATCGTGCGAAAAAAATGGCCCATTTCCGACGATTTTGGGTTAAGGAGTGTCTTGAGTCATTCGGAAACTATTTCAGAAGAAAAGTGCTACCTCTATCGTAGCACGCGTCACAGCTGGATTTTTATTTGTGTAATGTTATTAGACTAGGGAGGCTGTTACAGACACAGGCCACCCTCTTGCAGGCCTCTCCACTACAGTAGGCAGGTTCCACGTTGGTCACTCACTTGTATTAGGTAAGCCCTTGTATTACAACAGCAGTAGTCGCACAGACCACCGACAGAACTAAGCGCTGTACGCGCTGCGAAGTCCGGAGGAAATGCATCATCCCCTTTCTCCTGTACGCACATGCCTTCAAAGGCATGTAAACACATGCCCTCAAAGGCATGTGAACCCTTTGTATCGTTTTCGTGTCCTCCATATTGATATTGCGCCTTGTTAGGCGCCCAGTTCAATACCAAAACACTAGCCCACCCTAATACGCCGTATGTGTAGAAATATGGAAGATTCGGGGAAGCACCGGTTCCACGGTCTAGAACATGAATGATGTTATAAGGCTTAGTTTGGGTAAGCTATTGGTTAACTTTTTGCAAGTGGTCAAACGGACTAATACCCACTAATACCTTAACGATGACTTAAAAATGCCGCTCTTTAAAACCTACTCGAGCACGCCTCTACCCTTCGACGCTACGAAATCTCAGGAAAATTGCTAAATAAAGGTGAAAACCGCAAACGGAGAACGGAAAACGGGAAGCGGGCTACAGAAAAGGGAAAACGGGAACTACCCAGAGTGAAAAAAAAAAGAAGAAAAAAATGCGAAAACGCTGATGTCGAAGGCGGCGAGATAGTCCAAAACCCGCTAGCAAAACCCCGAGCGGTCGCAAAAAAAGCGTATCCTAACGCTACGTACGAAACCCAACTCGCGCGCGGAATGGAGATCGTTCTTCATCCTGCGCCGATGACGTCGAACCCGACTACAGAATTATTGGACAACCCCCCCCGTGAGAAATTGACTAAATGACCCACACAAACGAGTTATCCCCCGACATATACTCGTGGTGATACTGACAACTCGTTGGGTGTGAAATTCAACCACCAATGGAAAATTATCAGTCCAAACACTTGCGCGATCAAAATGAAGGTAAACGTCGGGGAGTGGGGGGGGCGACAACCGTGACCACGACCTACGAAGTATAACAACAGCAAGAACAAATACTCGTGGTATATTTAACCCGACAGCATTAAGAAGTGTACCTGGTATGCACCACTAGTGGTGTTTTTGTTTCTTATCCTAACAGCGTTCAGAAGTATACTCATGGCGATGCTTAAAATTTTGGCGCTTGAAAATCAACGATGGGAATTGTTATAGTATTGCCCTGGGAGTCGACCCCAGCGTTTTCGCATTTATTTTTTGCGTCTCCGTAGTTCCCCGTTTTCCTTTTTCTGTGCCCTTTTCGTTCCCATTTCCCGCGTTAAACTGAAGAAGGCGATAGCTCGCTTCTGTCGATTCCGCCACTACCGCCGGGCTTTCTGTAGTCCGATTCGCGTCTTCCGTTCTCCGTTTGCAGTTTTCTGTTTTAGCATTTGTCCTGAGGCTTCGTATAGCCTCGCAGGGTAGAGGTGTGGGAGTGGATTTTGAACAGCCGTATCTTCGAGCCATGTTCTAGACCGTAGAACCGGTGCTTCCTCGAATCTTCCATGTTTGTGCGTATATGGCTCATCAGGGTGGGCAAGTGTTGTGGTGTTGTCCTGAGAGCCTAACAACACAAAGGACCCAGGATACAGATAAAAAAGGGTTTCACATGCCTTTGAATGCATGTGCGTGTGGGAAAAAGGGGATGATGCAACTGCTTCACGGATTTGCAGCGTGTTTAGCGCTCATTTCCATCCGTGGCTAATGGGATTAATGCAAGAGCTTATCTATTAATAATAAAAGTGAGTAACCACCGTGGAACCTGCCTAGTAGAGAGACCTGCAAGTAGGTGGCCTGCATATGTTACCAGGGCCCTATCTTATAATAGAATGCTCAGCTCCAAACACCACGCCAAACTGAGGGCCAACACCGGGGAGGGACTTGTGACCACGACCCAACAACAGCATTTTATGAAGAGGTACACTCGTCATGTCGCCGATAGTTGCATACATATTTTTGCGGCATTATTAGGTGCGTCCGCGTGTTTTAGTCGGGAATGATTTCCGAATGATGTATTGAGTGTATGAACGATCTCGACTTTCTTCACGACCGCGGTACACGTGTTCATCGAGCTTGGTGCGTTTTGTGACCATCCTCCACAAAACCAGAACCAGTTTCGAAACCGACGCGATTTACCAAGGCTTCTAATTAGTGCCTTCAACCTCTACTATTCGCCTGAAAAGCTGTACCGTTGAGCGTGCTTGCGGTATGTGCCTATTTAGTTCATATGCCTCCCGATGCGGAGCCCTTGTTACGCCACCAAAAGGGAGTTCGTACCCTGGAAAGATATCGATTGATACCGCGAGTCGAGGGTCCATTGCAAGGGTCCTTCCCTTTTGCTTGCACCGGATTCTGAGGGTCTCTGTTTTTTTAGCTACGAGTAGCGCACACGCGCTCCGCTCTCACGTGGTCACTCCACTTTGCTCACCATCAGCTTTCATCTGCTGAGCAAACTAATCAGTCAATCAACATCGGCCTGGGGTCGC
The DNA here is from genome assembly GCA_012845835.1 of Undaria pinnatifida. NCBI lineage: Eukaryota > Phaeophyceae > Laminariales > Alariaceae > Undaria > Undaria pinnatifida. Next base: position 2,460,737 of record JABAKD010000015.1, on the reverse strand, counting down.
CAACCATCTTCTCGGCTAAACCTTGGCCGAGACGGCTATGACGGCCGTAACCGAGACGTCATCAACACCTGGAGTGATTCTCGCCGCACAGGTAAGCGCTGAGCTAGCGAAGATGGGCGAACTTATCTCCGACCGCCAGGTTCAAGAGCTTTGGTGTTCAGGGGTTCGCTTCGGACTACAAATACATCAAGATGATGATGTACCATGACCTCACTCTTGACACCCCTGAATACGTACTTCGTCAACAACGCAACTCTAAAAAAAATCCACGAGCAGAAATCCGTTTACAAGAGTCTCTGCGCTGCTTGAAGCACGGGGCGCATCTGGCAGATCAAGGAGAAGGTTTGTCGCAAAGGACAAAGCTCGAGAGGTTGCGTGCCTTGAGCTCTCGCGGGCGTCGTTATTTCCTGTTCATTTCGCGCCGAATGGGTTTCTACAGAGGTATTGCTTTAAATCAGGGGGCTGATGGGAAAGGCACGTACGTGAGTCAATCACGGAGAAACAAACAATGAGAGGGACAGGAGCCCCCCAGTTATAGGTACTATGACAAGGATTGAAACTATCCGGTGCAGCACCTCGCAGTATGAATAATAAATACATTGAGCAATGAAGGATTGTCCGGAGGTTGCATCAGAGCAGCCGAAGGGTTCGATTTAAACCAGGTTTGGAGCCGTCTTCCGGATAACTCGGGCTAAGGTTCACGTCTCGGCGCGTTGTTTCCTGGACGTGCCTGACCTTGCTCGCCCCTCCCGACTCTGCCGGGGGCGGCCTCGTCCATTCTCGCTTCGTGTCGTGACGGCCTCTGCTAAAACACGTTCTTGGTCAATTTTCTGTTTCGAAACGTCCAGTTCGTAGCCGTAAGTGCCAAAACGATGTCCCGAAAGCAAGCCATTGATAGTTTGACGATAAGAGATACGACTTGTTTAAATTCCCAAATCGCGTGTTTGAGCCTCGCCGTGAACAGTGTTATTTTGTTTTTGCTGCTTGTAATTTGGTTTTCTTCCCTTTGGGTTCGAGCCTCGGTGTGTATCCGATATTATTTCACTTTTACTATTTTTTTTTGTCTTTCTTCCCTCTATTTTTGTTCTGTACGTACCGGCTACAAGTAAACGTTGGGGGGGGTTGGCCTGTTGTGCATATCCGCAAAACGTATTGATGTACGCCGAGAAAACTGTTTCGGGGGGCTAAAAACGAAGTTGTGAGGGACGTTTGGGAATTTCAACGTTCCCCCTCGCGGCTTTTGTCAAGTATCGTTGAATGAATATTTATCCCTGGAGATAAACATGCAACAACCAACCTTGACAACTATGGGTTGTAGTGGTATCATAATACACTTATAATACCGTTACTGTTCATAGTTTGACTATGGGTGTACTCATGTTTTTTGCTAAACTGTGTGGGTTGAATAGAAATACTTCGCGAGGCTAGGGTTGAAGCCTTGAAATAAAAGTTTACAAGAAGGTTTTCTATATTTGATAAGCCTGCTTATTGAATACTTTGGTGTGGACGAAGTAGTTGGTGGTTTAACGCGACAGATAATGCAGTGTTATATGATACTTTTCATGTGGTTAAACCTGTGGCATGTAGTGGGGCGGAGAAAAGGAGTTTAAACCTGTGGTATAGTTACGTTTAATCGGCCAGGAAGGGGGGGAGGGGCGCGGGGGGGGGTAAATCCGGTGCTTTGTCTCTTGTCGATCTACTGGGTCCGAATTTCCTACCAATTGGACGGCTACGTTAGCCTTTCGTAGCAGTGTGAAGTTTGATAACATCTTTTTAACCTAAGGTGGGGGAGGGGGGGGTTAAGTGAGTTTATGGTGAGGGTATGCAAGGTCGCAGCATTATACTATGCTTCTCGTGTGTGGACTCATGTGGCATATTTCTGTATTGGGTAGGGAGGGGAAAAAGAGAAAGGGGGAGGAGGGGACCAAGGGGGAGGGGGGGACAAAGGGGGGGGGGGGAGGGGCTGGGGGGAGGGGGAGGGGGAGGGATGGGGGGTTCAAAGCGGGTTTCGCCCCGCCCCCCCGCCCCCCTTTGGGTTACTTGCCTTTATCGCTTTTATCTACTAGTTCCGAAACATCTCACAATGTATTGACTTTTTCAGCCTTTGTAGCATTTCAATTTGTATAATATATAAAACACTCTTCATACGTCACGATAGTAAATCCGTAAGGGACTCGAACAAATTTCAAGGGGGGCATAATAAAGCATACCCGGGTGGGTCGAAATCTCCTGAGAGCCGACGTGTTCAGACAAGTCTACTTGCGTAAGCTGCCGTCAACCACCCAAGTTTATCGGGTCACTCAGGCTACCACGTGGGGCCGTCTCTGAGCGCTTGATATATTATAAAAATTAAATATTATGCTGGATACTGCTTGTTCTTTGTCGTGTTGCTGGTGCCACCGATGCTGCTGTTGTTGTTGGATTTTCACGCACATAATAATTGTGTGGCGGCTGCTGCTTGCTGCTGCTGCTTCGAACGAGTATTAACGTTAGGTAACGGCTCGTTCATCACAACTAGATAGAGGTTAAAACGGAAAGCGGACTGATTAGGCGAAAGCAACAACAAACAGCTATGAATAATGCGAGTGTGTTTTTTTATATACGGCGTCTTTCTCTGCACTTTACCATGATCTTTTTTATGGAGCTCTCTTGGCCGTGAATGCAGCACATACTTGCTGCCTCTTTTTGCCAATGACATCCTCGATCATAACGGGTATGCGCGAAGCCGCAGGCGGGCGTCATTACTGCAAGGACAATGTTGTTGGAGGTGTGCCCTGTGCGCTCCTCGGTTTTTTAAAGACGTAATTTTTTTGCGTTTTTCGCGCTAGATCACGGTGAGGGAGGTTCGGACCGAGAGGTCAACCGACCCCTGATGCGCCGGGGGCGGCCTCGATCGCGGTCGCATCGTGCCCTCGCGAGGGGTGCTGAAGTCGTTTTGGTTGCGAAATTATGGTTTCCCGACAGAAAGTATACATATCAATCGGATCTCACGCACAAAAAAATGGCGCTCTACAGTCTAGGCGAACCTTTCACAAAAATGATTCATTATGACTTCAACGGGCCAAGTTCAAATCCTCTGGCATGCCCTTCGTTTTCCCTTTCTTTGTTCGAGTAATATCGCACGCGCACTTTTTTCACCGTTTTGTTTTGCTATGCAATCTGATGCCCGGATTTCCAGCCCCGGAATGCTCTCAATCTCCCTTTTTTCGTTGCTGGTATATGTCGACAACGAGGGAGCTCTCGGATGCGTGCCTACCTTTGGACTAGGACTAGGGTTAGGGTTAGGTTTAGGCTGAGAGGTGGGAGAATATGCCGAGGGTGACCTCCGGAGTGGGGAATGAGTCAGTAAGTATTTTTAAATGTATGTGTGTGTTCTTCACATTATATTGATCCTTCCGCCCTTCTACATCCAGCACAACCTACCTGGCACCACGTGTATTTTATTCACAAAAGCCGGTTGTTGTGTGTTCTATACTACTACTACTACTACTACTACTACTACTACTACTACTACTACTACTACTACTGTCTTAATTCAAGGCTTCTGTGCTGACGCGCATCAATTACATGGCAATGATCGCAACGATAAACTGCTACTATTATACTATATTACTCTACTCTTCACCAGGTGCTCAAGTATTAATGCAAGGTACACGTAGATACGATTAATGCAAGGTTTCTGCGCTGACGTGTTACGGTATCCCCTCTACCCCGCTGGGGCGTTATGATTTATAGCAGTTGTACTCTTTCTAGCTGGCAGGCGTTATCGCCAGCCTAAATGAACGGCTCCGCCCCCCCTTCTGTCAGAAGGTGTCCGGCGGACAGCAAGCAACTAATATCAGATGTGTGGCGTCCAAGAAATCATTGTGTGAGTGACCAATACAGAGCTAGAGGCACCCCTGCATAGCAGTAGTCGGGCCCCAGGTCCATATTGCCCCAATACTACTACACTTGCGTCGTCGACAGACCATGGGTTTTTGGGTCGTGGGTTCAAATCCCACCATCCACCGGTAATAAACTTTTACGAATTATTTAACGTCGAACTTGAAAAATACTCTCCCCGGTATCCCCAGGAAATGAAATCGCATGGATATTAGCACATCCGCCCGTTTATCCGGCCGACCTGCTATCCCGGCGTTTCAGGGGGGAAAACTTATGTGAGGCTTGGTTTGGGTAGGCAATTGGTTAACCTTTTACAAGTGTTTAAAGTGACTAATACCTCTAATTCCTTAACAAATGGCATGTTAATGCCGCCGTTGACTGCTCGACGGACGCACATCTTGTCGAAAAATGTCTCCAGTTCATCCCGCTAGCCGGGAACGCGGAGCTAGAACCGAGGGATTTGCTCGGCAATTCCTCCAGTGCACTGCTCCACGTACCTATCGAAGCGGTTCTGCCAGGTAGTCGAGTACCCGCACCATTTCCCTGTGACACTCGTGTGCACGGGATCGCCGTCCCAGGTCCCGCCACTGCGCCTGCACCAACGCTCACGAGCGTCTGCAGCCACCACAGTGGTGTCTGGACCCGTGATACTGGCGACGACGCGGTCGAGGTCTGTGATGATGTCATTAAGTATATTTACGAATCATCCTGGCGCCGCGCCGCTGCCTTGCTGCATGGCAAAGCAATGCGATGTTGTGCAAAACGAATAACCCTGGCGCCGCGAAGGGTGTGGTGTCTTTGTGTACCGTTCTCTGACAACGCGACAGCACGATATCGAACTATGAAAATATTCGACCGGTCCCTGGCTTGTCAAGGACCTCGTCGTTATGGCGGAACGCCCAGGAGAGGATAATGGTATTGGAGACGCGCCAGAGGTGGCGCGCCGTCGCGGCAGAGACGTGCTGAAAAACCTTGCCCAGCAAGTTTGAGCCGCGCCACAAGGTCGGCTGTTGTGCATAGGAGTTGTCAGCCCTGCATCCTATACTCCTTATGAGATCGCATGGGCTAGCTTCCGCGAGAAGCCTATCGCAGGTGTCCAGGAGATCATATCTCTCATCTCTGGGCTTTGGCCGAACTAGGCGTTAGAGCCGACAAGCACGGTATTTGGCCGCTCGTGTTCTCACAGGCGATATCGAAATTGCGGAGTCTTCGTCCGATTTGCTTAAGAAGGCGGGGGCTGGACCCACGCATACTACGCTGCAATGTCCGGGGGTCGCCTAAGAGACGACCTTTTTCGGCGGCGAAAAATTGTTCGCACCGCATGAACAAGAGACGCCTTCTACTGTGAAACGGGAAGGTGTCCATTGCAAAAGGCAAGAGGGCGGCTTTCAGCAAAACACACAATATTTCCGTGCATTATTCCTGGGTGGCATCGAACGCGGCGATATTAGCCATCGCATGAGCAGAGGCGGAGGGCATGTCCGCAGAAAAACAGTTGGGATGTTCTCTCTTTCTGGGAGGATTGGTCCCAGCCTGTTTTGAGCCTAGCCGGGCCCCCTTTCTCCGGGCCTGGGCGTGAGGCGCATTCGCCTGAGTAGTCCAAAGAAAAGTATGGTTATTCGTTTTCAGCTATCCAATGATTCTAGATTGCTCTTTAGGCTTTCACGTACGAGTATGGTCAGACCTTTTAGAGTCTGGTTCGCCTTGTACGCGTCCCATTTAATTCAACGTACCGGTATGTTCAGACTTTTTGTGTTTGATTCGCCTTACACGCCTTCCGTTGGCTCTCACGTTCCGGTATGCTTGGACGTTTGACGTCTGCTTCGCATTTTACGCGTTTGTTTCAGTAACTTTCACGTACCGATATGTTCGGTAGTTTGATGTCTGCTTCGCATCATATGCGTTCTATTGACTTTCACGTACTGGTATGTGGGACGTTCGGTGCCTGCTTTGATTTGCACCCATCCAATTGGTTCCTGCCTTGCAATTTAAAGGTGTGGGAGTGGGTTGTGAAGCGCCACATGTTCGATCCATTCTCCGAATTCTCCGGATGGATTTAGTTCCATCTGATCTTTTTATGAATCTGCAAATACGGCCCTTCAGGGTGGGTCAGTGTTTTGGTATCCCCTCTACCCCGTTGGGGCGCTATATTTTATAGCAGCTGTCTCCTTTATATCTGGCAGGCGTTATCGCCTGCCTTAACGAACCGCTCCGCTTCCCCCTTCTGTCAGAAGTATCCGGCGGACAGCAAGCAGCTAGTACCAGAGATTATGTGGTGTTATGGTATTGCCCTGGGAGCCTAACAAATGCCTAATATCTAGGATACGGCTGGATGTAAAAAGGTTTCATATGCCTTTGAGTCATGTGCGCATAGAAAAAAGGGGATGATGCCTTTGCTTCACAAATTTACACGCGTTCAGTTCGTCCGTGGCGTGTGTGGAAGTAATACAAGAGCTTATCTAGTACAAGTGAGTGCCCAACAGTGCAACCTACCTAGTAGAGAGACCTGCAAAGGGTAGCCTGTGTCTGTAACAGCCCCGAATCTTATAATACATGGCGTCGTCGGCAGGACATCGTGTGAGTGACCATTACAGACCCAGAGGCACCCCTGCATAGCAGTAGTTGGTCCCTAGGTCCATATTGCCCCAATACTAATACTTAGTATGTAATGGAGTGCTCTCCGTAGAAGGATAGTATATAGATTCGACGTGAAATCATGTCATGGTTAAGGTGAAAACACGTGATATTGGATGTCACACGCACGTCAAGGCCATCATAGTTAGGCGATAATGCAGGTGGCGATGATGGGACAAGCAGGAAGCCCCTCATCTCACTACCCTGCCCTGCCCTGCCCTGCCTTGCCCTGTTTTGCCTGTCCTTTAGCGTTCTATTTAGAGCAATAATAATGTATAAGCCTCGAGTCTAGCCAACGAGCCATGGCAGACATGATGAAGACACCAGAACCCATGAAAAGCACGTTTTCCAACGCCGGCCAACCACGCATCCCCCACTCGTAGCACAGTGACATTTGGCGTCGTCGACAGTACACCAACCTGAGCGTGAAATCACAATGGGTTTGACAACTACAGACGCGCATCAACCAACGACAACGATCCCAAGGTTGAACCACAACTACTGTCTTAATTCAAGTTTCCTGGGCGCTGACGCGAATCCATGGAAATGAAAGAGATCCTAAGGCTGAACTGCTACTTTCTACGGAATTACAGGTCGTGCGTTTCCTTTCAGGAGGGGTGTGCTAAGACCTGGGACAAGGTTAAGGCAGGGACTGCCAACGCAGTTTAGCCTAAATGCAGTTAGTGAGCGTGACGAATTGGGCGTCTGTCACGGTCCTCTGGCCACCAGTTGTTTCAACCCAACAGCATTCGGAAGCACTCTCGTATCGCGCGCTGATATTTGTTTTAGGCATGTGCTGCGATAGACGGAGGCATCACTTTCCGTCTGAAATGGTGTCTGCATGACGGGCCACCTTGACCCAAAATCGTCGGAAAATACGCCCCATTTATTTAGCGTGGTTTTCGTTGTATGCCTAGGCCATGGGATGTTTCATCCGGCACGTATTAATAGCTGTTCATTTTTGTCCAATTCTTACAAAAGTGAAGAACCTCAGAAAAAAAATGGTATACCTCTTTTTGGCGCTGAAGGTACATCCCACGGTCGGGGTCGCATTTTTGGGTTACTCAAGGTTTCTGGCCGGTTGAGCTCCTCACGTGAGAATGGTATACCTCTTTTTGGCGCTGAAGATACTTCCCACTCTAGGGGTCGCATTTTTGGGTTACTCAAGGTTTCTGGCCGGTTGAGCTCCTCACGTGAGAATGGTATACCTCTTTTTGGCTGAAGATGCATCCCACGGTATGGGTCGCTTTTTTGGGTTACTCAAGGTTTCTGGACGGTTGAGCTCCTCACGCGAGAACGGTATACCTTTTTTTGGCTGAAGATACATTCCACGGCAGGTGTAGCATTTTTGGGTTACTCAAGGTTTCTGGCCGGTTGAGCTCCTCACGTGAGAATGGTATACCTCTTTTTGGCGCTGAAGATACATCCCACTCTAGGGGTCGCATTTTTGGGTTACTAAAGGTTTCTGGCCAGTTGAGCTCCTCACGCGAGAACGGTATACTTTTTTTTGGCTGAAGATACATCCCACGGCAGGTGTCGCATTTTTGGGTTACCAAAGGTTTCAGGCCGGTTGAGCTCCTCACGTGAGAATGGTATACCTCTTTTTGGCGCTAAAGATACATCCCACGGTAGGTGTCGCATTTTTGGGTTGCTCAAGGTCTCTGGCCGGTTGAGCTCCTCACGTGAGAATGGTACACCTCTTTTTGGCTGAAGATACTTCCCACTCTAGGGGTCGCATTTTTGGGTTACCCAATGTTTCTGGCCGGTTGAGCTCCTCACGTGAGAGTGGTATACCCTTTTTTTGGCGCTCAAGATACATTCCACGGTAGGGGTCGCATTTTTGGGTTACCAAAGGTTTCTGGCCGGTTAAGCTCCTCACATGAGAATGATATACTTCTTTTTGACGAAAGATACATCCCACGGTAGGGGTCGCATTTTTGGGTTACTCAAGCTTTCTGGCCGGTTGAGCTCCTCACGTGGTGAGCACGGTATACCTTTTTTTGGCTGAAGATACTTCCCACGGTAGGGGCCGCATTTTTGGGTTACCAAAGATTTCTGGCCGGTTGAGCTCCTCACGTGAGAAACTACCGGTTGTTCTGATATTACACGAGACTATGCGTTTTAGGACTAAACGGTAGCGCGCGTAGACATAAATGTTGGTCGAATTGCGCGAACAAAAAGAAAACGCCTTTGAAGCCATGCTTCGGGTGATGTTGAGATGTTGAGCTCCTCATGTTAGAAGCGCAGAAACTTCTTGGAATCTGATTCACCCCTTGCGTATATTGGCTCTCCTCGTGGGGTGCAAACAATCAGCAACCAATCAATGGGAAACGTTCAACTCTTCTACACGATGTACATTGTGCGCAATCAAAATGAAGGCAGATACCGGGGGGGTGTACAACAATATCGGGCGGGTGGGGGGGGGGGGGGGACAACAACTGTGACCACGAGCTATCAAAACACTATGGGGAAGCATATTCGTGGCGGTAATATGGAGTGAGTGTGGAAATCGACAACCAGCGGGAACGTTCAACTCTATACAGTATGCGCGAAAAAAAATAAAGTCAACACGGAAGGGAAGGGACGAAGTTTTTCGAAAAGCCCAGCCAACCATATATTTTTATGAATATATCATAAATCAACAACAGCAATGTTTTACCAAGTGTACTCGCGTGGTTTTTTTCAGGGTGTTTTTAACCCGTCAATAAAATCAAGATATTCCTCCGTTTGACTACTTCGTACTGGCAAAATTTTAGCGAATTGCCTACCCAAACTAAACCTTGTAACTACTTATAACGCTGCCCCGCCTTGGACCGGCGGGATAGCAGGTCGGCCGGATATATATACGGCCGGACGTATAATATAAACATCCACGTTGTTTCATTTCAAGTTCGAGAATTCAAGTTCGACACAGGGGAGAGTACGTTTCAAGTAAGTTCGAGACTGGGGATGTCGTAAAAAAATGTTATCATTATTATTGATCGATGATGAGATTCGAACCCACGATTCAAAAACCCATGGTCTGTCGACGACGCCATTTGTTAGGTAGGGTATTGGAGGGTATTCGTCCGTTTGACTACTACTGGTAACAGGATAAACAATTGCCTACCCAAGCTAAGCCTTACAACGCAGCTCTGTACGCTATGCGCGATGAAAATAAAGACATGCCGGGATATCGGCGTCACATCTGTGACCACGACCTGACCACACATAGTTGGTGTGGTTAGGTCATGGTCACAGATGGCTAGAAGCAGTATATATATACTCGTTGTTGGTGCTTTTAACCCAGCAGCATGAATAGTTCTACTCGTGGAGACACTTACACGCAGGCAGCGTTCAAATACAACACGCATCGCCGACAAAGGACACATAGCCTGGCACCCCCCATCATACTCCCCCCGTAATCTCTTCCAGCATGGATGGGCCACTTGATCGCTGCACAACTGCACCCACGTTTTCGGGGGGGGGGACTACTTGGAATTAGTGTTGGGGGAAAACTGCTAGGAATAAGTGTCGAGCGGAAAACTGCTTGGAAGTAGTGCTGGGGGAAAACCACTTGGAATTAGCGTTGGGGGAAAGCTACTTGGAATTAGTGTCGAACGGACAACTACTTGGAATTAGTGCTGGGGAAAAACTACTTGAAATTAGGGTTGGGGGAAACTGCTTGAAATTCGTGTCGAGCTCAAAACTACTTGAAATTAGTGCTGTGAAAACCGCTTGGAAGTACGTAGAGCTAGGGGAAACTACTTGGAATTAGTGTCGAGCGGAAAACTACTTGGGATAGGTGCTGGGCGGAAAACTGCTTGGAGTTGGTGTAGGGCGAAAACTACTGAGAATTAGTGTCGGGGGGGGGGGAAACAGCTTGGAATTAGTGTTGGGCGGAAAACTGGTTGGAGTTGGTGTAAGGGGAAAACTACTTAGAATTAGTGTCAGGGGGAAAACTGCTTGGAATTAGAGCGGAGGGGGGAAGAAACAACTTGGAATTAGTGCGGGGTCCTTTTTGCAGTGTTAATAGAGTAAAAGGTTTTCACCTTTTGAAAACCCAAGTTACTGCGCCCACCCAGCTTTTGGGAAGTTGTTCTCGTACAGCCCCGGCTCTCCCTAAGAAACCTGAAATCGTAGAGCTGCGAGTCGGCACAACTTAAGCTACCACCTAGTTATTGGTCGGACTAATAGTTGGTCGTTTCCCGGAGGTGCCGACTATCCGACTTATTGGGTTTCCATATTCGCAGGAACGACTCTTTAATGCGGGACGCATTTTTTTTGCTGGGCCGGGGCCACCTCGGCTGGGGGTAGCTGATTTGACTCGCTTTGCTCGCCTAATTCAAGTCGGCAAGTCGGCTGGCCATCAGCTGGCTTTTCCCCAGTCGACTTGCCGACTAAAGTCAGTTAGTTGGCTAACGGCGCCCGCCGAACAGTTATTGGTCGTGGAATCCAGCCGCTTCAGCTCTATGAAAACCGGACTCGGGCTGACTTTCTTATTCTGGGCGCACGTGATAGCACACTTTCTTATGTTGTTTTCGGTCCCCGAAAAGACGTCGTTCCAAGCAGTAGCGCAGAAACATTTTTTTGCTCGCCATGATCCCCTTTTTGGCCGTTCTATGGTTCGTACTATTAATGAAGTATCATCGCCCGCCTCCACAGCAGTAAATAGCTTCTACTGCATGTCAAGAGGTCAATTTTTTCTCACAGCTCAAGGAGTGACTAGGCGGAGAGCTTTCTGATTATTTTTTTCAATTTTTCACCCCGATTTTCTTGTGCGTTTCTTTCGTACAAGCGGGCCGCTACTGCATTTAAACTTGGACAGAACAAGTTGCAGCAATGCTGTACTCTTTTCTTATCGTCAATTTTTCTTTCCAGCTCGACTCGTATCACAAGAGCTTTTAACTCTCAGCGACCTTCTGGACAAGCCGTGGTCACAGGTGCCTTCCCTTCCCTTCTCCCTCCCCGGTACGTGCCTTCATTTTTATCGTGCATAGGGTTCAACATTCCCACTTTTTCAGCTTTTAAACTCGTCGATTGCATTGAACTTCTAATCTGGACGGATATATAGTGTCCGTTGGGGAATAACTACAAATTCCAAACGGTCCTTACATTTGTGCCCAGAGTTGAACCGAATATCGTTAACCGTGTTAAATATCTGGTACTGAACCAGGTATCCAACTCCGATTTCAAGCAGGTTGTCTCCAACCCCCGCCCCCTCGAAAAAAACGCAATCGAATTACAGCGCACACTTCCAAAAAAGTAAAACATTGATTGGTTCACGAGCCTGGCCGGCAACCTCCTCCGAAAAAAAGGGGCGCATGTGTGAGGGAAGCCCGGCCAAAAGTCGATAGCAGGGCCAGCGGTCGGCCGAGGATGATGGGGGCTCGGCACGTGTGGGTAAGCACGTATGTACCTTATCATGTCAAAGCGCAACTTGTTATTCGCTCCCTTCACGTCTTGCCCCTCTTCCCTTTACTCTTAGAGCCCTTCCCTCGACCGCGTCCTTTCCCTTTTTTAACAGCGGACGTGAGATCATCATCGTCATCATCATCATCAACATCACCATCATCACCACCGCGCCCCCCTCCCCCCCGACCCACCCCCTCGCCTCCAGGCACGCCCCCTCCCCCCTTTTCAGCAGCATTCGCCTGGAACTCCCCATGGAGCGTAACCGTCGCTTCTTCCTCGTCCGAGTCCACATCCATCGCCGTCTTTGCACCGCCCCCCGCCCCCACCCCAACCCCCCCTCTCACCCCACCCCCCCCACTCCCTACACCCCCCCCGGCTCCCGCCTCCTTCTCCGAGTGCCGCAACGTTTGCGCCAACCGCGCAAATTCTCTCTTCGCTGCATCGTGTTCGTCGCCACCGGCACCACCACCGACAACGCCTGCTGGAAACCCTTCCGGAAGCTTTACTCCAGCGGCATGGTCGTGCCGATTTCGGTGGCTCGTGGTATTAATATTGGTATTAATATTGGTATTAATATTGGTATTAATAGTGGTATTAGTTGAAGGTGGGGTGCCCCCCGATGGCCCGTTGGCATCCATCCTAGCCTGTGTCATACCCGCCGCTTTCGCCATCTTGGCGAACAGATCGGTGTTTCTGGTACAGAGACCATCCATTTTGGATCCGATCCGAGAAGTTGGTGTGGGAGAGGGCGGGGCGGGGGGGAGGGATGGAGGGAGGGGGATGGGGGGGTGAGAGAGGGAAGGAAAGGTGTCGGGGGGGGGGGGGGGGGGGGGGGGTGCGTGAGGGGAGGGGGCGTTCAGACAGGGGGATGGGATGGGGGGTGAGGAAGGGAGGAAGTGAGGGAGAGTTTTACATGGTGATAATTGTGATAAAGGAGGGTCGGATAGGACTCAGAGGACCTCGTACTGATCCGAAAGAAAGGGAAATACCTGGTGAGCATATTCGGGATCATGCATGACTAAACTATGGCCACTGCAGACATACAGCGGGGATTGATCGCCGTTGTTATGCCCCACCTGAATGCGACCACTACCGTGCGACACACAAGATAACACACCTCCCTCAATGCACTTCTGAGCCGATGTTCTGCAAACACTGGGAGCTATCACAAGCAACCACAGCCCGCGAAATTGAGCCACGGGCAGCAGTCGCACGCAACCAGAAAGAACCGAAGAGGTGACTTCGTGGAGTCAAAGGTTGCCAAGTCAGCATCACCAAAAAGTCGAGAATTTGCTCCAAAATCCACCTTTTGATACGTTTGCGAGTCAGTGCACACTACCACGACTACAGCACGTACGAAGAAACGGCTTTCACCAAAAATTAGCTGGGATTTTCGCAGACCTTTTGAAACAATGTACGTACGTATCCGAAAAAAAGTGCGGACGGGGAAAATTCGTCGCCGTTTGAGATAGTCGAGTATTGGGCTAGAAAAAGGGCAAAAAAAAGGCAAAAACGGTGAAAAAACTCAGTTTTCTTTTCTCTTAAATCGTCAGTTTTGGCAGACCGAGATAAGTGGATCTTGCTCGCAAAAATCTTGACTCTATTTCTAAGTCGTTCGTATTTTTTGGCAAAACGCCAACTGGTGCCTACTGGACAAAAGTTCCTTCGGGGTCCACTGCGGCCTAAAACACGCCTAAAACACGCCAAAAACACAAACACAAAAGAGCTACGAACTGTTGTGCAACGGAGCCGCCACAGCCATCAGCTTCAAAAGGCCAAAATAGAACCCAAGACGCAACAGCGCCGAACAAAATGACGAGAGCGCGTTCACACATCACATCTAGCGTCGGTCACGCACGCATAGCAAAAAAAAAACACGGAAACACAAAACATCAACATCAACAACAAGCGAGCAACAAGCAAGCAAAAAAACAAGCAAAAACCAACTTAAAGGACCAAATGACGGGGGGACATTGAAATTAGGACCAAATATGTCAGTGAAAATAGAGGACTACCTGGTATGTGTTTTTTTTGTGTGTATCGTATATCGTAATGTCGTACCCGCAATGTGTGTCGAATTGAAGGTAGCTTTGGACATCGCGCTTGATTACTATAGTCCTCCGTTACAACGGAGCCGCAGTCATCACAGCCTAAAGAAAAAGTACACAAGGACACACGATCGTGCCGTACATCGACTAGAGCGAGTCCACAAATTTCGTACCTAGCGTCGGCCATGTCCAGCCCGCGTCCCCCCCGGTTGCCCCCGCCCCTAAGCCCTTCCTCCCGAACGGCCTGGGTCACGTGAAGATCGTCGTAGTCGAGGTGCTTGACCTGTACGAGGCGGAAAAAACACATTGCACAATCGCGGTAAGCCTCGCTTGAAAAAAGCCGTACGTAGCCTTCCCCCCATCATCGTATCATGCTCAGTCGAGGGCTGTCAATCGTGCCGGTATGTGCCAACCCAGCATACCGGCACTATTCAGGACACCGGCACTATCCAGGGCACCGGCATTACTCAGGGCACCGGCAATATTGAGGGCACTGGCACTATTCAGGGCACCAGCACTATACAGGGCGCCGGTACTATTGGGAATAGGGTCACTACTTATGATTGCTTAGTAAGAGAGTTTCAGCCACGATAAGCCTTTTCACCGGCACTCAAGAGAGCGGTGGCACTAATCTACCGGCACTATTGGGGGTCCCCCAGATATTTCCAGTCGTGACAAGCCATTTCACTGGCAGTATAGGGAGCGGTGGCACTATCCAACCGGCACTGCAGACAGCCACCCACTCTACTAACACAACAGTGCTTCGTATCTAACACGTTTATGTCTTCATCGTGGTTCATTGCAGGATTGATGCCCATTATTACTATTGATTAGATTTCGACTCATGAAAAACTTACTAAAAAGGGCGACCGGTGTATTACGCAGCTTGCAAAGGTGACTATCGACCCTACATTTGTCGAACTCATAGCTGACGTTGTTAGAATAATTTTATAAAACGATGGCATGAAGCATAGCATAGCAAGCAGGAAACATTAAACTGTGCTCCAGTAATTTTATTTTAGCGCGGTCTGAGCATTTTGTCGATACGTTTACTTTTTGCCGGAATTTTGCCGGACAAAAACCAAACCCGATGAACAAAAATCCCATGGCCTAGCTATAGCTATGCCACGAATACAATCGTTAAACAATTTGATGCAGGCCACGATAGCGAGGTAGCACTTCTTGCTCATTATTTTCAGAATGACGAGGCTTCTTGACCCCGCTAGAGCCCCAAAATCCCTCCCTATATTAGCTTCAAGCAATTTGTCCCTGAAACGGGTTTCCAGTTGAAAAGGCCTTATACCCAAAATCGTCGAAATGGCATTCTTTCTCGGCAAAATGATAATTTTGTACATGGGTTTGTTCATCGGATTGAAGTTCCAGTTTGCTTCAAATCAGTTTTAGAGAGAGCCCCTCAACGGAGCTCAAGAAAAAAGAAGAAAAAAAAAAAAAAAAAAAAAGGGTGCACTTCCACGGTAGTTTATTTTATTTCTACTTTTATTGTTTTTTAGATCCTCCAGGAGATCCGGGGGGGAAAAAAAAAGAAGCTTTCGAAGCTCCATACACCTTCTTTCGTTTGTGTACCAGTTCTTGTCCATCTGCAAAATGCAGACTCGATTTTGAACTTACCCCTTCGGTTAAGTCGAAACCGTGGACTTGCCGGCCTTGTTTGGCCGAACCCTACACATGCATGCGTCCGCTGTCATCGACAATTTTGGTGGTAAAAGAACCGTCGTCGAGCGTAATCGGACGCCTTCTACCATAGAGGTAACACTTTCCGGCCGTTTGTTTTTCTGAGTGATGGTTCTCCTCAACCCCTCTAGGACTGCAGTCCCAATTCGGGGAACAAATCACTTGAAAATAGAGTCAGATATAGGTTTCTGAACACCTCAGCACTAAAGGGGTTACGTACAACCCAAAAATCGTCGGATTGTCGTTCTTGCTGTGCAAAAACGATTAATTTTGGTATGCCTACGCCACGATTTTGTTCATCGGATTGCATTTTGCTCATCGGATTGCACTTTTTTTTCCTCCACAACTCCCAAAGCCAGGAACCCCAGAAAAAAAAATAAAAATAAACGTGTACCTCTATTATACCGTCCGTAGCACTGGTAGCATGGTAGCATGTGTCACTTGGTTTTCATTGCTGGGTGTTGTATCCCCGACCGGCGACCTGTACAAGTATTGGTGTTTCATTTTGCACAATTATTCTTATTTATTGCGGGCGGTCGACGGTAAAAAACTTCCGTTCGAAAAGGCTGACCGTACGTCGGGCAGCTGTCGTTAACGCCTTCACAACCCTTATGGGGGGACAAATTTACTTGAAGTTAGTATGGGGCGGGGTTTTGGGGCTCTAGAGGGGTTACGCTCTTCCCATAACAAACGAGATTGCAGTGATATAAAGGGCAGTGTAGTGATTGCCGCTAGAACCGAAGGGTACGCCAAGCTGGAGCTGGTTGTTGCAAATACAATTGAGTCAAGTCGACACACGAGATGTACGAACATACGTGGGCGTGTGGCTAGCTTAACGCCTTCACTATGAAACCCTTCTTGGAGACAAGTTTACTTGAAATCAGTATAGGGAGGGGTTTTGGGGCTCTAGAAGGGTTAAACTCCTACGCAGCGCGGGGGATGGCTCAAAAACCAAAACGATGATTGTGACAAAAAAAATCAAGAAGAAACCCAATGAACAATGGCAGGTACTCGGTACTACGTGCCCAACGAGCGACACTGTACACATTCAACGACGTCCGGTAGAAAAGCCGTCTGCTAACTATGAGCCGACATGCCTCGACAACCACAAAAGTGTTGGCCGAAAAATACCGCCCCGCGTCTTGTATTAGTCTCTTACTCGGGTAGATACTCGGGTAATATCCGGGTCCATCACGGGTACCCTCCCTACTAACGCTACCACTCCACAACCCGGTGCAAACCTTGAGCGACTCGGCAGACACCGGCATCGGCGCCTGCGCGACAACGAACGGCGTCGACTTCGTTCCGGGGAGTGGAATCATTGCAGGCACCGTTCCGTGCGCCTGTCCGAGGACCGGTCTCGGTCCGACTGCGGCGGGGATACCGACGTTGGTGCCTCGAAGCCGGCTCTGCAAAAACGGCGTGCAGACAGCGGGTCCGGGGGGGGAAGGGGCGGTTACAAGAAACAACAAACAACCCCACAAACGCGAGAAAAAGGTACATGTACGTGGACGAAAAGAAATATGCAGGGGGGGGCAAAAGCGGAGGGGGGTCGTTTTTTTGCAACATCTCGCAACAACTGCACTTGCCACTTGAAGAGAGGCACGGCACACTTGACAGGGGGCTACACAGTCTCCGTGCGCACCATGGCATTTATAGGCCGACCGTATTTCTGAAACCCTCCTGTTGACCCTATTGTTCGTATCATCACACAATTATGAAGGTAGACATGCACCTTTTTTTGGTCTTCCTGAGGCTCTTTCCTTACCTGAGGAGTTCTACACCTATCTTGACCCAAAATCTGATTTTGAGCAAACCCGATCACCAAACTCCGTGGCCTTGGTGTACCGAACAATCGTCCACCAAAACAACCAGAACGACAATCCGCCGATTTGGGGTCAATCCGCCGATTTTGGGTTTAGGAAAATGACAATTCGACGATTTTGGGTTTAGGAAAATTGCAATTCGACGATTTTGGGTTAAAGAGAATGACAATCCGACGATTTTGGGTTTAGGAAAATGACAATCCGACGATTTTGGGTTTAGGAAAATGACAATTCGACGATTTTGGGTGTAGAAAAATGACAATCCGACGATTTTGGGTTTAGGAAAATGACAATTCGACGATTTTGGGTTAAGGAGAATGACAATCCGACGATTTTGGGTCAAGGAAAATGACAATTCGACGATTTTGGGTTAAGGAGAATGACAATCCGACGATTTTGGGTTTAAGAAAATGAAAATCCGACGATGTTGGGTTAAGGAGAATGACAATCCGACGATTATGGGTTAAGGAAAATGACAATTCAACGATTTTGGGTTAAGGAGAATGACAATCCGACGATTTTGGGTCAAGGAAAATGACAATTCAACGATTTTGGGTTAAGGAGAATGACAATCCGACGATTTGGGGTTAAGGAAAATGAAAATCCGATTATGTTGGGTTAAGGAGAATGAAAATCCGACGATTTTGGGTTAAGGAAAATGACAATTCAACGATTTTGGGTTGAGGAGCATGAAAATCCGACGATTTTGGGTTAAGGAGCGCCCCCCGTCGTCCAGAACCAAAACTACCAAAACGTGCTACTTGTATCGTAGCACATGTGCCAGGGGAACAACCCGCCATCATATACCATACACCATTCAGTAGATCATACCAGGCATTTGGTACTACAGCAGTACTACTAACTCTATAGCGCCGGTGTGTGCACTACAGAGGGAAATACCGGGACTATATCGGCAACCGGCACTAATCCGCATACTGCTACTACTGGTTGTTCCCATCTGTGTCCACCTATTTCACAGGCACTATAGCGGGCAACCGGCACTACTCAACCGGTACTATAGAGGGACCTCTACTGTATGATATCCCAAAACGTCCCTGCGATGACACGCAGTTTCCTGATACGAGTTTCGACAAACTTCTCGATCTCACAGCCGACGTGTCTTGTAAGTAGGTGCAAAAACGTCAAGGGGGATTTTCGTAACATAAGAGGCCATATACATGAATACATACACTAGTAATGCTACTTCATTTGCCTCTCCATCCATATACAGCTGCCCTGTCCATAATTCACTCCATGCGACACTAACACCAGTATACCTTTTTGCATGCGACACTAACACGCGTGTACCTTTTTTCCATGTGACACTAGCACTCGTGTTCCTTTCCAGGTGACAATATTAACAAAACTCCTGTACCTTTTCCCACGTGCCTCTTACCACCGTGTGCCTTTTCCTACGGTACGCAATACTAAAACTGACGAGGCTGACACACATACACCTTACCTGTCTAGCTAGGGCTGCCTGAGCGTCTGCTCCCGCGAGGGCCTTCTCCAGAACCGAGTGAATCTCGTCCGCCTTTACCGAAGCTAGCCGGGCGCATCGGAGTATCGTCTCTCGAGTCACAGCAACGCCTCCATTCTTGTGCAAGGCGCAGAGCTGCACAATCGTGGGGAGGGAGGGGGGCGGGAATAATCATTTTCATGCATGACTGGTCTGTAAAACAATAAACCTCGCATCTTGGACGCGATTTAATCCAGTGAGATTTTACTCCAAGACGTTGTACCGTGGTATGCGTGTTATATCGTTAAAATACCATGTCCACATACTCCTGCAAGACGAGCAATTAAACGTTTTACAAGGTCCCCCTTCGGGGATGTGGTTGGCTTATAATCCTGGGGGGCATCGCAAATTGAAAAGGGGTAACACTGGCGTTTCTATGAGCCATAATCAGGTGAAACGTAAAAAAAGCCGTCGAAAAAGCTCTTGAAACACAAGAAAAGACCATTAACCCCAGCGCAAGCAACTGGGCAAGCAAGCCAGACGAGTTCATAGTTTAGTCTACATTGTTGGTTCGTACCTGGAATATCATAGGCCCAACTACTAGAGCTGTGAGTCGGCACGAATTCAGCCACCAACTATTAATAGTTACTTTAAATAGACTTTTATTTTTCAAGAATAAATAGCGCCTGTGACAATTTACAAATATTAAATAGTTGAGAAAAAAAATGAAAGCTATCTTGAGGACTTTGCATCAAGTGAAAAAATTTGGAGTAGCATTAAATACGGATATATATTACTTGTGGGACTAGTAGCGAGTCGTTTCCCGGTGGTGCCGGCTGTCCGATTTATTGGGTTTCCATACTCGTACAAAGGATTCGTTAATGCGGAGTGCTTTTATTCGTTTTTGACCAGGGCCCGCTTGGTCGGGGGAGGCTGATTTGGCTCGCTTCGCAAACTGATTTTCTTTAGAAGGAAAGTTGGTTGGCCATCAGCTGGCTTCGCCAGCCGACTTGCCGGCGAAAGTCGCTTAGTTGGCTAAACACGTCTACCGACTACATTTTTTCCGTGATATCCTGCCGACCCACAGCGCTACCAAATACCCCCAAAAGACAAGAGATTGGTACGCAGCACCATGTACAGAGGTGATAAATCTATGCATCTCACCAAGTACCTCTTTGCGCGTTTTAAGACGAAGGTGATCCCCCCCTTCACCACCTCCTCCTCCGTCTCCGTGGGGTTTTATACTCCGGCACCAGGTATGGCGCTAATATGCCCAACTAGCCCCACAAGACGAGAGACAATTCAAGCGTACTGCACCATGGGTAAGCGCGTCACGTCGTTAACATGTCACAGCCTGTCCAAAATGCCTCCAGAAGACGATATAATAAATACTCTTGCACTGTACCATGGACGGCACACCGCTGTACCCCGCTGTCATGGTAGGTGTGCTATGTCGATACATCTTACCTCTTTGTGTGCCGTCAACGCGAAGGATATCCTCCCCTTCATGACCTCCTCCTCCGCCTCCGTAGGATCGACGGCTGTGTGCTGTGTCACGGAAGCACTCATCCCCGCCCCAGGCATGCCTCCCAACCCTTTGTTTGCCTGGGCGCCGCTACTTCCGGCTTGGCCGAGCGAGATCTCTCCGGTATCCTGTTGATGCGATCGTATTCAAAGTATCACATGCAGCTTGCAAAGATGAGTTTCGACAAGTTCTCCACACAACGGGCATTCTACGGTATAGAGTAGTCCATATCCTATATCGGTCGCATGTGTTGGGCAGAGTCTGTGTAAAACCTATCCAACCCCGAAAAGCATAGGTCATGCACATAATGCTGATCAAGGAAGGATCTATCTGCAGACATAGATATCACGAGTAGGGATCTAATCTCTATTGTGTAAAATCCTCTATCTCACAGCTGAGGCATATTTTTAATTTTTAATAACAAAAAACAGGTAAACAGCCAGGGGAGCCCAGACCAAAAGCGAATATTACCCAATGTTTTATTTCAATTGCTTCAAGGGGCCAGACACATAGGTCATGCACATAATGTTGATCAAGGAAGGATCTATCTGCAGACATAGATATCACGAGTAGGGATCTAATCTCTAATGTGTAAAATCCTCTATCTCACAGCTGAGGCATATTTTTAATTTTTAATAATAAAAAACAGGTAAACAGCCGGGGGAGCCCAGACCAAAAACGAATACCCAATGTTATATTTCAATTGCTTCAAGGGGCCAGACACAGGGAGGGGTTACTAAAACCACGTGCAAAATATGTTACTAACAAAAAAGTCATTTTCTCGATTCGCTCTATTTTCTTCTTGTATTTTCTTCTTTTCTTCTCTTTTTTAATATGGCCTGGCTTGTTTTATTGTGTTCTCGCACCCGGTACGCCAGCACTTCACTTGCTTTGCCTTGGCGAATTGCAAAGGTTTGGTTTACTCTGTTTCACAGTCTGTGACCACATAATTTGTATCTCTCTAGGATAAATCAGCACGGACTCTGGGTCTACTGATGCCGTTGGTCGTTGTGTAGAAAGAAGGGTTTTTAATATGAAGACAACAAACAAACAGAAATCATGACGCTCCTTTTTCTTGTGCGCTCTCCTGGTACAGCTATGATAAGATACGAAGTCCGTGTATATACGCGTCCTAATTTTCGTGATTGTATCAACACCTCAACAATACAAAGGAGGTAATAGTACTCCAGTTAACCGATCGACATGTCTACAAAAAAGTAAAAGTACTCAAATCAAGAGATAGACACGTCCGTAGCACGCCCAGATTGTTAATGCGTTCTACTAATTATTAATAGTTCGTAGTACTACAGCAGTAGTATTACGGAGGACGATAGTAAAGATCGACATGTCTACAAAAAAGTAAAAGTACTCAAATCAAGAGATAGACACGTCCGTAGCACGCCCAGATTGTTAATGCGTTCTACTAATTATTAATAGTTCGTAGTACTACAGCAGTAGTATTACGGAGGACGATAGTAAATAGGACCAAATATTGTTATTAAAAATAGATGAATATATAGGTTTTTGTGTCCACCGTAGGTCCTATTTACTAGGGTACCCCGTATTAGTACGAACACACGCAGCACAAACAATGCGCTAAGAAACAAACGGGGCGAAAAGAAAGGCAGCCTGACCCATAACGAACAATAATAAAGCAGCGACAAAGAAAACATGCATAAAGTGCATGATTTATTCTTGAAAATCAAAACAACAGTAGTGAAGAACACGAAAATGAATTTTACGTTTAATACACAGCTCATGATTTAAGCTATACCGCGCTGTCCGTGAATATAAGAAATACTTGTATATTAACATTTACATAACATGTTTGTTATATTTCTGGACAAAGTGGCACCTTTTAGTGGCAACTTCTCCCTTGTTTTATGACGCTTACGAGTACATGAGTAGTAATTCCTTACATTTAGAGCCCCTAAACCCCTCCCTATACTAAGTCCAAGTAATTATGTCCTCAAAAACGGGTTTCCAGTTGTAAAGGGGTTAAGCTGGGATTCACAGCAAAAGTTGAGAGAAGTAATCCAGGAGCCGTTATACTGAAGTGTACGACACACTCTCCCCCACAAAAAAGACAGCCTGGGTTCGTCGTTTGCACGCGAGTCGTCGAGGAAAAAAATGCTGAGCTCTTGGGTTGAAAAAGGAGGCATGCGCTGTAGTGGGAGGGGGGAGGAGTGTCTGCTATGTTACCCCAGATCTGACGAAAAGCAGGATGGAGCGGGACAAAAAAAGCAAGACGACAATGGATGGGACGGGAAATAACAAATTTCAAAGGGTGCGTTCGGTACGGTACCGGTATTCTCGGTACCGGTACCGGTATGGATGTCGTACCGAACTTACCGAAGTATCCGGTACCGGTATTGATGTCGTACCGAACTTACCAAAGTGCCCGGTACCAGTATCCAGGCGCCCGAGGTGAGTACCGAGCAATGAACTGTTGGTACTAGTAACCCCGTGTAATGTCATACGACGGCAGTGTGTGCAAATTTTCACCAACACAGAGTTGGAGTCGAGGCACGAAGAGCAGTGTAAGAGCGACCGAAACGCGGATGAGTGGAATAATACGATTTTGCCAACAGTTTGATGTGAGCGTGCAGCACGTGATGTCGTACCGGAATTACCGAAGTGTCCGCTACCGGTATGAAAGTCTGTACCGGTGCCGGCGGTACCGGTATTGATGTCATGCCGAAGTTGCAGAAGTGCCCGGTACCGGTATTGATATCGTACCGAAGTTACCGAAGTGTCTGGTACCGGTACTGACGTCGTATCGAAGTTACCGAAGTGTCAGGTACCGGTGTTTTCGTCGTACCGAAGTTACCGAAGCGTCCGGTACCGGTATTGGTGTCGTACCGAACTCACCGAAGTTTCCGGTACCGGTAATACCGGCGGTAGATGCCGGCGGTATGCCTCGGTACGTCCCGTGTTTGCTGCTGCTGTGGTGTACTCTCGTATATGATACGTAGCCACAAAAGACGCGCGCTGGGTGTGCTGCTCTTCCTGGTCTCGTCCACCGACAGCTACCAGCTATATTGTGTGGCTACGGAGAGACGCGTCAACTGCGTTCGCGCAAGTTCGTTGTATTCGTAGTCCAACGCATCGCGATCGTTACTCGTACGTGTGTATGAACCTCGTACTGTTGCTGCACCAGGCTCTGCTCAGTTACACCTTGAATTGATGAAAGATTGATGCCATTTTTCGATTTGAGAATACCACAGGCCGAACGGTCAGATGAAGTCTGACGGTTTGGGCGATCGGATTCTCAAATCAGATTTCATCCCGTCCGATTATGCAATACTGTCGGACTGCATAAAAAGATCGATCTATTCTTCAGATCGAAAAGTAAAATCTGAACCTCGGAATCGGATCGCATAAAAAGCAACCTCTTTTTGATGTCAAAATGTGGCGGAACGGGGTTGATGTCGTGCCAAACTTACCAAAGTGTCCGGTTCCGTCTTTGATGTCGTATCGATACCTGTACCAATTCCGGTACAAACGTCTCCATACCGGTACCGGGGGTACCGGTATTGATGTCGTACCGCACTTACCGAGTTGTATGGTACCGGTATTGATGTCGTACCGAACTTACCGAAGTGTTCGGCACCGGTAATGATGTCGTACCGAACTTACCGAAGTGTCCGGTACCGGTAACACCGGCGGCATATACCGGCGGTATGCCTCGGTACGTACCGTACCGAACACACCCGTGCAAATATATATATCACGGTATTTGTGTCCTTCGCATTAAACCGATCTTTCCACTTATCTACACCCAGCACAATCACTATTAATAACACAAACCATAGAACTAATATTTCAAACTTTCAAACCACCAAATTGTATACACACGAAGTATGATACCAAACTCTCAAACTCAAAACTTTCAATCTTCACGAGGAAACTCCAGGAAAGCATCGTACCGCACAGACTACCACACACGCCATGATCGAAGTATGACAGCTTTTGAATCGCTAAGAACAGAACATTACCGACTAGTTAGTCGGACGAACTCATGGCTGACGGTCGAACATACAACTTAAAACAACAGCCATAAAGCAGTACAATGACCGGAGGGGGGAAGGGAAGACACCTATGACCACGGCTTGTCCAAAAGATCGCTTAGGGTAAACTGTCTTACGAGTTGAGCTGGAAAGTAAAAAGCCATGATTAAACAAAGAAAAGGTACACTGAGGTTTATTCGCGCCAGTTATCGGTACAGGGTAAATTGTACACAGGCAGCACCTTACACCAACGCTACGGTATGGGGGATGTTAATACATGTTAATATCCCCCATTTCCATTGGCTGATTTTGGCCACTCCAACGAGTGACCCTGCACCTCTCGAACAAAAGCACTAGGCGACGTTTTGAGAGCACCGTGTAGCTCACCATTCCATTGCGGATTCACATCGCAACGTTAACCCCTTTAGAGCCCCCGAACCCCTCCCTATACGAAATCCAAATAATTTTGTCCTCAAAAACGGCTTTCCAGTTGTAAAGGGGTTAAAACAGCACGACAGCGAAAGACCGCAAACGGGACATGGGGGACACTCGCTAGAGTGACTCCGAGACACTCCAAAACAAAAATGACCCCCTTCCCGTAACCTTGGTCCTTCTCAGTCGGCAGCGCTCAATGGCCACGGCGCCACTACTGTACCGTTAATCGGCCACCGCGCCACTGCTGTACCGTTAATTGGCCACGGCGCCACTACTGTACCGTGAATTGGCCACAAATCATTACGGTACGGCAATGACCCCCTTCCCGTAACCTTGGTCCTTCTGAGTCGGCAGTGCTCTTTGGCCACGGCGCCACTGCTGTACCGTGAATTGGCCACAAATCCTTACGGTACGCCGGCGTCTATCACTCAAGCGGGTGTTCACCTTGATATGGCGTGACCCGAGCGGGTTTTCACCTTAAATTGGCGTAGGGGCTTACCGTTTTCTGGCGCTCAGAACATCGTCCCATACGCCCATCGGGCCCGACCAACTCCAACCTCACCAACTTCACAAAAATAATTAACAAAACACAAAGAGCATACCGCGTACCGGGTGATATAACACTCGCTGAACGTCCACTCTGTTGATCCTGCTACTATTATGAATAATATCTGGTACTAAGGGGAGTCGCCGATCTATATCCTTCATGAGGACATATACACCCCGCAACACGCGCGATCCGAGTGCCACCCACAGCTTGAAAACATGAGTTATATCGACGAAATCTTCGATCTCGCAGCTGCAGCGTAATTGCTTTTCAATAAAAATATAACGCAAATATGAGACACCGCCCGGGCCGCCTATGCAGGCCACGTAAACAAACATATACGATACATACGCATATGTAGGGCATCGTGAGAAAGACTTTCGGATAAAACGCCAGAACAACTAACCCAAACCCCAAACCCCAAACCCAAACCCCGGGCCGACCTGTACGGAACTTGCCCGGAACAAAAACGCCAAGAAAGAAATAGGAAAAAAAGTCGATCATGGAATAATCCATACCAGGTACCAGGTACGTTTTGCATTGGTAATTTCCATACTAAGTGTCATACACTTACTGTATGTATTACGGGCCCCGCGTCTACTACGGGGACAATGTTTCGGAGACTCTTTTTATGCCATTTCCATACCTAATACCATACACTCATCTACGGGTCACGCACATATTACAGGGATCATTTACGAGACGGTTTTTCCATATTAAATACCATACGCGTATCTACGGGCCCCGCCTATACTACTGGGACTACTTTCCGAGACGTTTTTTTCGCCGAAAACGACGCGGGCACACATTCTTAACACCAAAACGGTGGTTTTACATACCAAAACGGTGGTTTTGGCAACATCTCGTCGAGATATCTCCATAGATTCGCTCGGCGTTTGCACTCTCGCCGTCGTCGAACAAGAAAAAAAAGAAAAACTGCAAGAACGTCCCTCGGGAGGGCGTTGTCTTATCTTGCGTGCTACTCGTATACGGTACAAAGTAAATGGGAGATTCCCAACAGTGCCGATATGTGCCGGCCCAATATACGGGCCTTATTCAGGGCACCGGCACTATTCGGAGTAGGATTACTATATTACAGCGGATTCCAGCCGTGCCATGCGATTACACCGGCACTATAGAGAACAGTGGCACTATTCAACCTGCACTATATTGGGAGACCCCCCGCGGTACGTCCCACGGAAAAACAACCTCCAACCAGCAAGGAATTTCGGAGGTCAGAATATGTCCTGTGGTTGAGCCATCTGCACCATGTAGAGGACCAGTGGCCCCTTACCCGGGCCCCCCTGCAGCTGTTTACGGTTACCATGCAGTGGGGAGATTCCCCGATAGTGCCGGTATGTGCCAGTCCAGTATACCGGCACTGTTCAGGGCACCGGCACTATTGGGAATAGACTGCAGATAGTTCCAGTGGTGCCAAGCGATTCACTGGCACTGTAGAGAGCGGTGGCACTATTAAACCGGCACTATTGATATTGGAAGCCCCCACCTGTAAGTCAAGCTACGGAACAACTTGGGCAACACTCGAAACAGTCTCGTTGCATTTCTATGGTTTCATGTACTTGTCAAGTTTCCTTTTCCAGCTCCATTCGAAGGGGGTGTTACGCTGAACGAACGACCTTGCGGACAAGCCTTGGTCACTGGTGCCTTTCCTGCTTCCCCGCGGGTATATGCTCTCAATTATGTCGTGCATATCGTAGGGTTCAGCGTTCCCAATGCACGACCGCTCGTCGATTTTTGCCGAATTTCGCAAATTTTGCGAACTCGAGCTTTCGTACTTCGTGCTTTCGGCATGTTGTCGCCAGAAATAGTTACCAGGAGGTAAACAGTTAATAGTGAAACCTGCTACGAGTACGTAATATAATAGCACTGATAAGAGGGTGAATGTATGATATACACGGTAATCATATACTCGGAGTATATGCGATAAAAAGGAACATCCCGTAAATATACGAACCCTTGCACGATATAACACGCAAAATTCGACAAAAATCGAAGAACACAAAAAGCCGAAGAATGGGAACGCCCTACGCGGGACGAAAATGAAGGCAACTGGGGGGAAGAAGGGAGGACACCTGTGACCACGGCTAATCCAGAAGCTTGCCGAGGGTAAAAAGCTCTTTCAGGTTGAGCTGGAGAGTAAAAAGCAGCAATAAAAAAAGCATGCACACACAACACGGCCAGACCTCTAGAAAAGTTCAATTCATTTTCCGAGACGACTTTGTCCATTTGAGTGGGAAACAAAAAACAAAAATGGTGGCTTACCCTCGACCGAGATTTTTCCATAGGTGTATCTCTTGGGCTTTGGACCCTCCACGTTATCGGGAAAAGCAACTCGGAAACTCGTTCTACTAGTATTAATAGTGGGGATATTATCTAGCGTATGATGCCGGACGACAGTGGTGGTCCCTCTATGGTGCCGGTCCGTGTCAGCCAACAATACCGGCAGTATACCAGACACCGGCACTAGTGGGTACAGTAGCGGTAGTGGTACTAACATAGCCGGTGCCAGTCTTGACAAGCGATTTCACCGGTACTATATCCGCAACATGTACTACTCAATCGGCACTATGCCGGCAACAGGCATTGTACCGGCAGCAGGCACTATTCAATCCGCAATATACCGGCAACAGGCTCTATTCAATCGGCACTATGCTGGCAACAGGCACCATTCAACCGGCACTACAGGGAGACCCCCACTCCATGTTTGTTCTTCTCTCACCTCAAAGATGGCGAAGGTGACACAGATGGGCACGTGGTGCAGTGCCAGGGGTTGCGGCTCCTTATCGTCCGTGTGGTGCACTACCACCTTTGACCCGTCGATTGTTACCTCTTAAGAACAAATCGGCGGAACAGTCGGCGGCGGCGGCGTCGGCGGGGCAAAGTGTTTCGGTTCACAACGAGCCGTTTCAGAAAGAGCAATTGATATGAACGTTAGACGCGTCGATCTTCACCTCTAAGGAAAATTCGGCGAAACAGTCGGCGGCGGCGCAAAGTGTTTCGGCTCTCAACGAACCGTTTCGGAAAGGACTTTTGAATGTGAACGTTCGACCCGTCGATTGTCACCTATAAGGAACGGTCGTCAGAACGGTCGGCGGAACAGTCGGCGGCAGTGGCGACTCAAAAGTGTTTCGGTTCACAACAAGCGGTTTCACAACGATCCAATCGGCGGAGCAGTCAGCAGCGGCGGCGGCAAGTGTTTCGGTTCACAACGAGCCATTTCACAAAGCGCTACGGATGTGAGCTGGCTGAACGCCACGACTAGATATTAGTTGGATGGCGATTAAATAGCCAACCAACTGACTAAGTAGGGTGTTCGCGACGTACCAACGTTGGTTGGGTAGGAGTCGGGGAGGGAAAATATATACCATTAATAATAGTTTTGAAGCCGCCAAACGTCACAATCCAAAGCCGACCCAACCAATCAAAAATCAGCGAAAAAAAGGGTCAAGAAATAACTTTTCCTATATACCAGCTTTTAATTTCGACCCAACACTTTCGTGAGTTGGTCGGCCCTGGGCTTATATGACATTCATCGGTTTCAACACCATTTTGGCATTTTTTTTCAACCCAGCAGAGCTTGGAAATAGCAAACACTCTAGTTTTTAACGCCTTTAGAACTGGAAACCCGTTTTCGGGGACAAATTACTTGGAATCAGTATAGGGAGAGGTTTGGGCTCTAAAGGGGTTAAACAAAAAAGCCCTTTGAGACTTCAGAGAGAGTAAATGACGAAAAAATGACGATTACGGCATCGTCCACTCCTAGTAATTGTTGGCAATGATGGCAAAAGTGGTGTCCGAATCACAACAATGCTAAAAGACTCGTACGCGACGGGTGCAGCATGTTCCTACTCCTACTGCTGGCGCGCTCACGCTACTATTGGTAGACGCTTGAAAATACCGCAGTCGTGTTTTTTGGTCGCTAGACAAGGATGTCAAAAGGGATAATAGGGAGTCGTAAGCACCAACAGGTCAAGCCACAAACGTGCTTTTAACCCCTTCAGAATCCCCAAACCCCTACCCAAGTATTATTTATCCAAAACGGGTTTCCTGTCGAGAAGGCGTGGATAGTCAGATGCAATTGCGCAGAACTCCGCAAACAAGCGTACGCAAATATCTCTAATATCTAGCCAACGAATACCTAATCGGTGGCTTACTTCTAGAATATAGAAAGCCAACTTGGGGACTTATAATCAGCCAACTCACAGCCCCAGCAGTTTCAAACCGGTGTATCACGGACAGCTTGCAAAGTTAACCATCGGCCACTCGGAAAAACTCATTGACACCGTATTTTTTACTTTCTACACAACGAGAGCGCAAGAAAGTGACAAGAGTCCCCCGTCCCCTATTCCCCTGTTGGACATGCCTGGTCGTCGGAAGTGCCGGAGGGCGGCCATGGTGGCCAATGTGCAGGCATCGATCAGGTTCCCGCCGTGGTCGAGGATGTGCACATCACAGCGGAGTTGCCACACCTTGGAGCGTGTTCCAAAAAAAAAAGAGCGAGCCTTCAGCTGTGAGACCGATATTTTGCGTGCTTGCGAAACGTGTTTTTATTCGTGCGCACAAGGAAGGGATGGCCGGTGGGCAACCTATTAACAGTGCTAGGGCCAAGCTATTCCATTGCCACAAAGCCGTCCAAACAACAGACAGTTTTACTGCGAAACACCCTATATGCCACGCACCAATACTTGGTACACACGTAACATTAGGTGTATTCCTCGTCGAAGATACGCGAAAATACACAATACGCCCTTCATAGTCAGCGGTAAATTCGACAAAAAGTGGTCATCGGGAATAAAATACAACCAGCGAATTCTATCAATAGTTCATGAATTGCTAGGCGCCACAACGTCAGCCGCGAGTTCTCCCAATGGCGTCGATGCTCAAGTTTGCAAGTAGCGTGAAACATCGCCGGGGGGCTGGGAGGGAGGACATCTGTGACCACGGCTTGTCCAGAAGGTTGCTGAGGGTAAACACTCTTACGAGTTGAGCTGGAAAAGAAAAGTTATTTTGTTAAACAAAAAAAACACCCGCGCATTCTAAACTAATTCCTCGTCAAGGATACAGGTCGGCGACCTCCCTGGGTGCTATATACCAGGGTCAACAGGAACATTCCATGGGAGTGGTCGGTCAACAGGTCTAATCATTATGCGCAAGGATACACTCCCGGCCCGGCCCATTTAAGAAAAAGCCCCAAAAGAAACTCAGCCTGCAATACTTCCAGGAAAAAAAAAAAAAATCGATAGCTGCTATACTGAATCTAGTGTAGGACACACCCTTTCTCAAACAAGAAATCTAGCCGAGACACAATAAATCGATGTCATATATCAGGGGCGGGCGATACTGTAGTATTAATATTGACTATTGATCCATTGGCCCTCCTCCAGGGGCCCGATGAATAGCAAATCGGTTTCGTATCAGGGGGGCCGGTATCCGGCCGCCCCGGTGGCGTATCAGGTTAACCTCGAGCCTGGTATAGGTCAGTTTCGTGAGTTCGAGCCCCGCCGAGTGCATACTCGTATAAATTCGTTGGGACTTTTTCTTGTGCACAAATTGACTTGCGGAAAGCGCGAGAGCGTGAGTTAGCAACACTCGATGACATATCGACGAGCAATGGGAGTGCTGAACCCTATGCGCGATAAAAAGTGAAGGCAAGAACCGGGGGGGAGAAGGGACGACACCTGTGACCACGGCTTGTCCAGAAGCTGGAAAGTAGAAGTGTGCGAAGAAAAAAAAAAAAAAAAAAAAAAACTACTCACAGTAACTATTAACCCACTCACTTCAGGGGGGCGATGAATAGCGACGAACATACGACGAGCGTGATCGTATCAAGCGACTAGAAAGGGCGTGCAATATCATGGCGCGCAATATCACGGAGATCCATTGTTGTCACGACACATGCAAGGGGCAAAAAAACACCCAAGTTTGCGTTTTAGCTGAAAAGGCAAAATCGAAAAATAGGTGTTGCCTGGTTTACACAGTATAGAGCCCGACACGGCCACAACCAGTCGTGACACAGAAGAACGGAGACTAAAACATGGAGATGCTTTCCTGTCTTGTGTCTTTTTTAGTTATGTTAACAATAGACCCCTCTAAATGGTACATGCATCGGCATGCTGCGCGGACGTGGTACAGCTCCTTGCATTGCAACGTGGACGCACACGCGCCCGGCCTCAGCAGCTCGGGCTTATTTGTGAGGGCAACGCTGTACTCGCCATATACTCTCAGCGTTTCCACCTCTTAAACTTTAAAGAGGTTATCATCTCACTACATACTACTGGCCGCATTGTGAGGATGGAAAATGCTGTCGCGTTTTGCATGCAAACACGTACACACTGTTACGTGCTGGGGTTCGTTTTTTCAATACCATGCACGAATCCACGGAGTGTTATTTGCACCGTGCAGCTATGCCGGGGAACGTCAAACTTATCCAGTCATTACGGTCGCGGCGGAGGCGTGTGCGTGGGGGGGTGGAGTGTCCTAACCTTCTCCCCGCCGATGATGCAAAGCGCCTCCGTGTCCAAAGCCTGTGAGTCTCGCACGCTGATCTCGATAACTCGAGCTATCTCAACCGATAGGGGTGAGTTCTTACTCTGCGAAAAAAAACACATTGAACGCAGCAGAATTAGAACGCCCGCAAGTCGGAGGCGGGACGTGGGGAGGGGGGGAGGGGGGGGGGGGGTGAACATCGTCGGTTTTCAGAAAAGAGAACACAAAAAGGGCGAACAACCATTGGACGCGGCGGAACAAAAGCGTCCACAAGCCGGAGGCAGGACCTGGAGAGGGGAGGCGGGGCGGCGGCGGGGGTCTCGATTCTCAACCGGGAGAAGTCGAGTAGCGTGGTATTGGTGTGCCGCGGCTTTGGTTAAGAGAGTCAAGCGCCGCTCCGGGTTGCCTGCATACCACTGTTTGACAATTTACCAGCAAAATTGTCCAGCTGGAGGCCAGGGCCGGAGGATGCTTTGCGCGACAATCTGTTTAGACTCTATGGCTGCGCCACGCAAAAACAAAACAAAAAAAAACTCCTTGGCAAAAAAAAAAAGCGGCGGAGCTGGACTTTTGGAGCGGCGCATGTATGACACGGTGCGTCATCGTACAGCACTACCACGGAAAATCGCTAAAACAGCGATATCAACGCCAATCGTTACCCAGGCGACACGCACCTCCCCCGCACTCGCAGCCGCCATCGGCCCTAGCTCAACGTTGAAGTGCAAGAAGCCTTCCGTTGGACGATCGGGAAAAGGAGGAACCGGACTTTTGGAGCGGCGCATGTATGACACGGTGCGTCATCGTACAGCACTACCACGGAAAATCGCTAAAACAGCGATATCAACGCCAACCGTTACCCAGGCGACACGCACCTCCCCCGCACTCGCAGCCGCCATCGGCCCTAGCTCAACGTTGAAGTGCAAGAAGCCTTCCGTTGGACGATCGGGAAAAGGAGGAACCACCTGTCTCGAGTGGCAATCAGGGATAAGAAAACCACGGCGTGCATGAAGAGGGGAGGGGGGTGAGACATAGCAAGTGCCCGATTTCCGCAGGCTGTGCGGTGAGGGCGGTTGTTGGAGGCCAACGATAAATACCGGGTGAAAAGTGAGCTGTGCTGTGCTGCGTTGGACGCGTGCAGGGTCATATTAAAAAGCCAACACCAAGTTACCTACAATATATGTTTAGATCGCGGTTTCCTTCCTTCTCCCTGTCTCTCTGCATATGTCTGGCTCTGCCTGTCTATCGATCAACCTCTCTGTCTGTCTCTCCTCCTCTCTCTACCCCCCCCCCCTCTTCTCACGACGCTGTAAACCATGACAAACAATCACTGCATGAGCTAGACAACCAGGGTACCGCTTTTTTTGTTTTGCTTTTTGGCGGTCACCATGATGGTTATCGAGTTAGATCATATTGTGCGGGGAGGAGAACCCTAACTCCGCACAAGGGGAATGATCGCATCACGTAGTGCGAATATAGTAAGGCACTTACGAGGCAGGTACATAGTAATACCCATTGCTATCTCTGGAGTGGGCTCACCAGAAAACAGAGTAACTCATTGGCGCTGTCATCCACAAGCAAGAAAGTAGGCACAAGGTGCCGAAGTTCGTCTTACGAGCGGTTCTCGGAAGGATGGAGTTCACCCTTCATGAGACTCGCCGAACACCGCACGGCGCTTCGCGCTTGGTGCAAGCAATGTCTGCCTGGTTGGTGAACACCCGACATCCTCCGTCCCGGCATAGTAGGGATGCCAGGGTCTATGGTCACACGACTACGGCCATGCACAAACAGAGTGCACCCCCCCCACCCCCTCCTCTCTCTCTGCTCTCCGTCTCCGGCCAGCAGCTGCTGGGTCAAATCGTCTTTTTTGGTCATGTTCCCCTCTGCAGTGACTTCAGCTTTTGGTTGACTTTTATGTCAGGTAATGTCGCTATGATATGTCCCTTTGATAATTCAAGTGCCACAATGTACCTAGAGTGGTTACTCGTAGTACTATTAATACACCGATGTGGCTCGTAGACAGTAGGTGCGTGACGAGGTGGCCATGACACGCAGTGGCCAGAATCACGAGAGGGGACCACATCACGCAAGGAAGGACGCAAGACACAAGGACGCAAGGTCACTTCTGATGATGCGTGAAGTATCATAATGAATCACGCAGCTTCGCCGCTTGCATCATGTTCCCTGTTCTCACAGTCGCAAACATAGCATGCTGCCGTGGCAATTTCGCCTTCGAAACACACAGCACAGCCTCCTACTACTGCTTGCAGCAGTGCTCGACGACGCTATCATACAGGCTACCCTACGCAGTGTTGCATCGTGGTCTCACGCACAGCAGCAGCAGCAGCAGCAGGGACAGCAGCAGCCCAAACGAGCTCGTATTGCAGTCTGCACATGGCCACCAACGGCCGAGCAAACACAACAGTTTATCCATGTTCTTTGCTTGCGCACCAACCACGGTCACCCCAACAGCAAACAAAGCCAACCAAGCACGCAACCTCACACACAGGTTGAGCTGTGCTTGGCTCTTCGTTGCACCCACCTCGCCCGTGACCACCCCCAGCACCCGCGTCCGACCCAGCTGTATCTCGGCGCTCGCCTGCCCCTCCGAGCGACCGAGTACCATTCGTAAGAGTCGCATGTCTGCTAGCTGTCGGCCGTCAACACGTTGCCCATTTCGCAGGGAGCGAAGGATAAAGTCATGGTCGTTCTTGCTCTGCCACAATCCCTCTCGTATGGCCATGTTGCCGCGTAATAGCTAGTCTGCTGCTCTCGGCTTTTGGGGGCAGCACAGCATAGCGAGAAAAAAGCTCGGATCTGGCCTGGTGCCGGCGTTTTCGTGGCCCTACACAGATACCGCCTACCCAAGGATTTGAAAACTTTCCCTGGCCGAACCGCCGAAAAACCGCAGCGACTCGCTTTCCGCTTTCTCGCTTTCGTTTCGAACGAGAGCTGTGCACACACTGTGAACGGGGCAGTGTGGTTGCTCGGGCACCTTTAAGCAGTGATAGGATGCTAGTTCTCTGCAAAAGGAATTGACCGACAACAGAGCTGACCTGCTGCCTCTGATTTGTGGATACCTTGGGATCCTGTCCGTTGCTGTGCATGTTGTCCTCTTTTGGGTGCAACATAGGGCCCTCTCGCCCGAGCCGCGAGCTGCTGCTGCTGTGTCGACCCCTATTTTTACGCTAGACAGCAACGAAGTCGACGTGTTTTGCGTTTCGCGAATACACCAGTAGTAAAGGGTCTTGATGGCGGCTGCTCGCGTCGACAGAAAGGAGAAGAAGAAGAAGAAAAAAAGGGACCAAAATGACCGAGGTTGTCCAGACGTCGCCAGAGGTATCGAGCCTCAAGCGAGCAACGTT
Organism: Undaria pinnatifida; assembly: GCA_012845835.1. Taxonomy (NCBI): domain Eukaryota; class Phaeophyceae; order Laminariales; family Alariaceae; genus Undaria; species Undaria pinnatifida. Next base: position 2,425,416 of record JABAKD010000015.1, on the reverse strand, counting down.
GCAGCAGCAGCAGGTATAGCTGCACCAACAGCAGCACCAGTAGCCGCACCAACTGAAGCAGCACCAGCAGTAGCAGAACCATCACCAGCAGTAGTTAAACATACCGAAGAAGCAACTGGCACGAGGCAGAAGAAGAGCAATAACAAGAAGGAGAAGAAGATGAAGCGGAAGAGGGGGGGGGGTCAAGAGAACGACGGAACAGACAGAGGTGCAGAGGACCAAGCATCCCGCCTTGCTGCAGCAGCTGCTGTCAAGACTAACAGTACTACTACTCCTGGCAGAGCGTTAAAGGCTATTGTCGACGGCCCTGGTAACACCATTGAGGGCGACATTCTCTCAGTCGACGAGGCAAGCCAAGGAGAGAAACCGGCAAAAAAGAGACGAAAAAAAGGGAAACACCCTCCTTCGGCAGTACCGCCAGTCAGACCACCTTTGGTAGCCAAGCCTTTCCCAGAGCCTGCAGCAGCAGCTCCTTCCAATGGCGTTGGCTCTGCATCGCCCCCCGCCCTGCTCTGCACGGGGAAGGTCGACGAGTACCAACCAACCAGTGGGGAACAATCGGCGGGGAAAGGAGCTGGCGACCGCCGCGGTCGGAGCAGCCCTCAGGGAAACAGCAGCCGCGCTAAGAAAAAGAAGGATCGCCGAGCGCGGCTGTTACGTCCCGGGGGCGGTTCCATCCACCCACAGGGGGGGCGGATAACGGGCAGCAAAAGCACAGGCGACGACACTAGCGATAAGGATAATCACAACGACAGCAACCGCGGCGACAACCACAACAACAACGTCAACAACGTCAACAACATCGACAACGACCAAGCTGAAGACGAGGCACTGGAGGGCGTCGTGCACGGTGGAGCGATGTTCTTGGTCGACGCAAGGAGGAGAGTCTTCTCCACCCAGCGAAACGAGCGAGGAGACCTCGTGAAGGTGGGCCGCTTCGATGACGACCGCGGCGAGGTAGTCCTTGAGAAACGCCTCCAACCATCGGACGGAAACCCACCGGAGGCGAGGGTGGGGGTAGGGGCGGTGTCGGAGGCGGGGGCGGGGGTAGAGGCGCTCGGAACAGCGGCAAAGGCGTTATCCAAGCGACCAACCAGTGCCGAAATGGACAAGGGTACTACCTCGGGAGTTTCCCAAGGAGGAAGCGTCGCGGGTGGTAGTGCTACCACCGTAGGCGGTGCGAAAACGGAAGTCGTTCGGAGCGGCAAGAAGAAAAAGAAGAAGAAAAAAAAGAAGAAAACGGAGACTGGGGTTGTGGGGGAGGATGGGGCGGTGGCAGGAGACGGAGAGGAGAACGCGGGCGGGGGCAAACTGCCAGGGGCGGGACCGAGAGACGTCGTCGAGTACCCGTTCGAGGTCGAGGTGCGTTGAACTAACCAACTGTGGAACCCTTGCCGTCCGCTGTACCCGCCCAAAGCAAAGGTTCGGAGCGCATGCGCTTATTATCGACGGACTAATACGCTAGGAAGAACCTGAAGAATATGTGCTGAAATTTGATCGTCCATCCCTCCCACCCTCCCCCACTCCTTCCGCTCCCCGTTCGCCCCCCCCCCCCCTCCCGTGGTTATTTTTCTTCCCGTTTGGGCAACCCCCTCCTCCCGGTGCATGCGCTCCTTTCAGTTCCCGTTTGGGAATCCCCCCACCCTCCACCCCTCACTCGTTTCCCTCCCCGTTTGAGACCCCCCGTTGGCGCCCCTTTCCCTCCGTGTTTCCCCCCCCCCCCCCCCCCTTCGTCCTGCGCTCGTTTCGAAATCCGTGTGGTCACCCTCCTCCCTCCCGGCGCGCGCGCTCGTTTCAGTCCCCGTTTGGGTACCTTTCCCCTCCCTGTCCACCCCTCCCTCCCAGTGTGGGATCCCCCCCCCCCGTGCTCCTTTCGCCCCCTCCCCCCCCCCCCTCCAACCCCCGCTCAATTCGCTCCTCGTTTGAATCCCCCCCGCCGCGCTCCTTTCCTCCCCAGTTTGGGACCCTCCCTCCCTTGTTCCTTTTGCTCCGCGTTTGAGAATTCCCCCCCCCCTCCCGCCAGGAGATAGATGGTGGCCACAGACGGCGGAACAGGACGGGGATAGGATAAGCAAACAGTTTCATGTAATTTGTGGAAGAAGCGTCATGAGACCCAAATGTTGGAGGTGTCTCTATTAGGAGTAGGAACGGTGCTCCGTCTCGAAAGGGATTCGTGGTCAATGGTCAAATGACTAAGGCAAGAAACAAATAAGTCCCCCCCCCCCCCCCCCCCCCTATAGTCTGAAGACTGCGGCCATGCGTGAAAACGAGCACAACACCCCCCCCCGTCCCCCACGCTTGCTACTGCGCCAGCGACTAAAAAAATTGCATGCGGTTCCACCGCACGGTGCCATTTTGGTTGCAGGAATGCGATCACTGCGAGACAGGCGATCTCGCCTACGCGCACATCGCCCCGATTTTGTCGGCGATAGCCGCGGAGCTGGGCAAAACGGCGGAGGAGCTGGTGATTTACGACCCGTATTTCTGCCAGGGGTCTACGATTCGAAGGCTTGCGTCGCTGGGGTTTCCCAGGGTGTACAACAGGAACGAAGACTTTTACGAGGTGGGGACCACGGGGGGAGGGGGAGGGGTGTTTGATAGCGAGAATGTTGCTTATATATGCGAGATTTTTTCCCTGAGATATTCTTCCTTTCCAGAGTTATTGGAGCTTGTCTTTTGGTGACCACGGAGCGCTACTACTACTACTACTACTACTACTAGATTTTGGCGATGAGTCAAAGTGAAAAGAACATCAACAACGAGCGGTGCGATGTAGCGAGGGTGAGACCTATTTCCAAACCGCGTCTTCCAACATAGCTCTGTTTTTCTTGTTTCCTTGCTCATCCCTTCTATTTTCTTCGCACTTTTCATTTCTCCTTCTCCTAAACGTAACTCAGATCCGGGGTCACTAAGCAGTCTCTTCTCCCCCCTCCCCACTCGGTATGCGCCTTCATTTTTATCGCGAGAAAACTTCAGGCCTTTCTTCCCTCACCGACTCGCATCGAATTGTAATTACCAGTTAGGATGCCTCCCAACGTGTAATAGTATGGTTTTGATTTTGTTGTGTTCGGGGAGGTTCAGGGTCAGCGTTTGGGTTCGAGGTATGTCGCTTCCCCCCCCCCAAACGAAAGCAGCCGAGGCTAAATACCTGCACATAATACTGAGGGCGTGCAGAAGATTCGAAGCTTGTAGAACAGGGACAAAGAGTTGTTGCTACTGCGACCGGTGAACCTCTGCATTGACCCCGCTGTTCGAGGGTGGGACTACCGGTTAGTCTGATATTTGTACGAGTATCATTTGTTTTTTCGGACTAGCGAATAGAAGTGTTGGTCGGGTTGCGCGAACGAATGCCTTCGAAGGCGTGTTTAGGTCGGGTGAGATATTGAGCTAGCTTGTCATGTTAGGAGCTCCGAAAATCCTGCTGCAGCCCAAGCGTGGGATGGCCCACTCTGCGTATGAGACGAAGGGGATTGGTTGTCCCTGCATTGGTTGATTGGGCCACTCATCCGAGAATATTTGATTGGCATGCACGTTGAAGTTTGTCTGTTGGTAAAATCCCTAACGAAATCGCTAATCCTACCCCAGTCACACTCAACAAACCAATGCGCCTAGTTCGTGTTATCCCGTCCGTCTCGGGCACGGTGTCCCTCAATTTTTTTCTCAAAAACATAGTTGAGCTCTACTGCTGCTGTAAAGAGCTCCTTGTGATATATATAGGAACGCGAGAAAAAAACAGGTCCCCTCAACAACAATGGCATAACTCCAACAATGTCCTGGTAACTACCAGGTACCAGGTATAAAGCAAGGTTTATATATAGGAACCTGGGGGGGGGACAGTCCCTCTCAATAACCATGGCATGTCCAACCATGTCATAGTAGCTCTAAAGTAACGTTGAAGGCTTTCGCAGGATTATTTATTGTTTACGACATGGCCAAGCGTCTACAAAAATGGTTGAAATACGTCTGGCCTCCAAAACCTAACCCTGCAGGCCTGACCATCAACAACCTGGAAATTTTCTCGGAGTTTCCTCAGATTGAAGATAGACTGAGGAGTCAGTGTGACCGTCAACGGTTTTGACAGAGCTGGGCCAAGCCGTAAATACCACTGAAATTTTGTGCGTACCTTACCGCGTATCCGAGAAATGGCTGACAGGCACTTGGAATTCGATCTAGCTCTAGGGCGCAGCTACTTGCAGCACTAGTTGCAAGCCACACGATTACGGTTCGCGCTTACGCTCTCACGGCCTTCGGGGAGGATCAGTTTCCGACCCAACCGAAAGCCTCAGCCCTAACCTCGCCCCAAAACGATGGGGGGTGGGACCAGGGCATGGGGTGGAATTAGATTTGGCCAATCGAAATGGAGGTGTGGTCTATTGGGGTTGGTCCGACAACGCCTTGCAGGCTCAATCACTAGAATCCCAAGAATACCGTGTGGCTTGCAATTTCGTGCTGCAGTTCTTGTAATTTTTTTGTGCTGCAGTTCTGTTAGTATAAGTGCAAGGAGGTCTCGTCCTATATCCAACTCTACCCCAATCGCGCCCAAATCAACCAATGTAGGGAACATCTGTTTCGTCTGGTGGCTACGGCGTGTCTCGAGCATTTTCTCGGGTGTATGGTACGCTCTGTTTTACTTTCTACTACCCGCGGTGTCTTTTATCCCTCTCCTGAATGACAGCTCATCTCCACAAACTCGCTCTCTCATACCCGTGGGTATCCCCTAACCCACATGCCTTCCAAAATATGTCAAGATTGATCCCCGCTCCACAAACCCCAGATTTTCTACGTTCAATCTGGGACCTGGGCACCTGCTCAGAATGAAGGTATATTGAGGAGTTGGAACGGATTATTCGTCGTCTTGTTGAAGCCGGGCCAATCAGTAAATATTAGTGTATTCTTTTTGACGTTGGCGTGTTTTCTTTCCAAGGAGGCTATTCACGCGTCAGGAGGTATCAACATCTTACGGGTCGGGTCGGGTCGGGTCACCTGATCCGACCTGCAAGATTTGACCTGACCCTCAAACTCAGTCCTTTTTTTTCTGCTGCTTCCAGGCGGTGAAGAGCGGCACCATCCCAGAATATGACGTGCTGGTGACCAACCCTCCCTTCAGCGGCGAGCACGTGCCCAAGATCCTCAGCTTTTGCGCTCGACAAGGAGCGAAGCCCTGGCTGCTCCTCATGCCCAACTACGTCTACCTCAAGGTGTGAACCCGATAGCTGACCCGTGTTATATGAAGCCTACCCTGGGTTGGGTAGTTGACCGATACGTTATCCCGGTGTCATAGCTCAGTAGGGAACACATTTTATGTATGTACGTGTACCGCTTGTGGTTAGTTTTGTTTTTTTCCTGCGGTGTTCTGCCTCTCCGGAGTGGCTTGAAAAATATAAACAAGGAGTTACTGGAAGCTGCCCTGCGACCACGGACTTGATTATGGCAGTGATGGGTCAATGTGCGCACAAACTCAAAAACAAAAGTCACACCTCGGAATGATGACGATCTAAGTCATCGAGATCATCGAGATCATCTACAGTAGATCCTGTATCTGCCTTTATATGACGTGCAGGATCTGTACCTGCATACAGAGTACAGAGCCCACCCAAGAAACACGTGCTAGCTCGTGCAGATCGTACAGATCCCACCCGGAAACACGAGCTAGACCACACAGATCTTCCCTGAAAAAATTAAATCGTCACGTGGAAATCGGTGATCGGTCCGACGTGCTAACCTTTACGTTCCAGTCTGGGCCCAAAATATGAGCCACTTTTGGGCGTGCTCGAATTATGATAAAAGTGGCGTATACTCCAACTCGATGTCGTACGGATATTGCCCGGAATCGTCTTATCGTGGCACGTCTACGTCAACCAATACTTGGAAGAACCGATCGCACTGTTTTACTCTGGAGGAGATGATGGGAGGTTAGAAGCCGAACCGAGAATAACCATGGTGTGCGTTTCTGAGGGATGGTTCCGTTTCGTTGCCGCTGCCACAAGGATCACGCTCTTAACCCCAGGATAAGGTTGCCCTCGAACCGCGGGTACAGCTGCATAGGGAGCATAAACGCTGTTTCTGTACGAGTATTGCGAAAATGAACCCATGCCCCCGCTCGTTACTACAGTAGCAGTTTATTCACCGAAACGTGGGTGGTGCAGCTCTAAAGCGCTGAAGGCAACGGCAGCACCTACGATCGGTTTTCCATTGTTTCGATTCCTTCAAGGGGGGATTCCACTAATGATCCGTTCAAGTGGGGAGTTGCAGTCTGCTATGTCAAAGCGTCTTACTCGGGGTATTCTTCCACTCTCCGCCCTTCTCGCTGCCGCCTTCATATGCGTCGAAAATTTGCGGTTCCTCAGGACTACTATGAGCCGTCTCTGACCAGCGAGTTCAGCCGGGGAGCAGCGCTTCCGTTTTATCTAACTCCTCCCAAGAGGTGAAGGGCTCAGAGATTATCTTATGCATTGAGACAAAATAGTTGGATAGTTTAAACACAGACATTCGCTACTGTTAGCAGTATGAAAACCTATTTTTGTATATATTTTCGATTGTTTTAATCTAAGTTTCGCGGCAATTTGTAACAGAAGCGCCCCCCCCCCCCTCCCCCGACCGCTCTTGCAGAACCAGATGCATGCACTTCATCCTTTATCGGCATGCAAGAGAAGCGCGAGGTCCCCCTCCCGCCGCTCTCGCCTTCCTCTCTGAAGCAGATGCATATACTACGTACATCAACCTTTCATCTAAATTCAGCGTCAAGCAGTAAGAGAAGCGTCACGCCCCCCCCCCCCGCCTCCCACCGCTAGGAAGCGTCACCCCCCCGCTGTCGTCCTCTTTCTTCCCGTGGAAGCAGGTCCACTACAGCCTTTCATGTAGATTTCGCGCCAAACAGTAAGAGCATACGATGTGGTATTTTACTTTACTCTGCATTTCGCGCCAAGCAGTAAGGGTAAAATTCGTGGCAAGCTGCAAGAGAAGCGTAACGCCTCCCCACGTGTTCCGTGCCATTATTGTAGGGGCGCGAGGCTCTATGGCCTTGCGTGTACGGCTCTGCATAACATGAATGAGTGCACCCCCCCTTCCCCCTGTCGACCACCCTCCTTCCTGTCGACCACCGTCCTTCCTTTCGTGCTTTCAGGTACATGTACTACAGCCCTCAAGGGTCCCGGGTAAATGTCAAGAGCTCGGAGCGGAAGACTTCTCCGTTTAACACGTTCTGGTACATCCGGCTTGGTGACGGAAGTGTCACGTCCAAGGTACGTGGGTTGTGAAATTGTTCCGCAGATAGGACAGGTCAGATGTCTAATTAACGATCGAGATCATTCGAGGCAGACAGATCCCCGATATGTATATATACGGTAGGACGATATATCACGTTCAAGGAACGGATTGTGCCGTGTTGTTTCCTCTTGTCTGGGCTGGGCACTAACTATTTCACATCGGTCGATCCCTAAGTTACCACCTAGGTATTTCGAGGGGGACATATCCCTGATATACATATGATCAAGTGGCATGTCCAAGATGCGGATGGATGCGTGCATGCTTGTCTCTTGTTCGGGCTTTGGAGCTGTCTGTGCCGCACAGCGGACATATCAGATCCCAAAATTATTATCTAGGGGCAGATAGATTGGTCTCTAAATCAGATGGATCCCTGATGTGTATATATTATATGTTGTTGTTGTTGTTGTTGTTGTTGTTGTTGTTGTTGTTGTTGTTGCTGTTGCTGTTGCTGTTGCTGTTGCTGTTGTTGTTGTTGTTCGTTTTTGCTGTTGTTGCTGTTGTTGTTGCTGTTGTTGTTTGTTTTTGCTGTTGTTGTTGTTGCTGTTGCTGTTGTTGTTACTGTTGTTGTTTGTTTTTGCTGTTGTTGCTGTTGTTGCCGTTGTTGTTATGCGATGAGCTGTCACGTCCAAGGTGCGGAGTTATGCGTCGTGCTCTGTTGTTCGGGCTTTGGAACTAAACACTGCACACATTCTTTCGACAGATCAGCCCCCTAAAGCATGATCTAGATACGTCGGGCCAGATTGATCCTTAAATACACGTATGCGATGGTGTGTTGCGTCCAAGGTGCGGACTGTGTCGCGTTGTTGCCTCTTGTCCGGGCTTGGAACCAGATATTTCACACATAAATCGCATCAGATCCCTTATTCAGTATCCAGATGAACGTCGATTGCCGTTTCAGATCCCTTATTCAGTATCCAGATGAACGTCGATTGCCGTTTTATGTTTCCGCCTTGCCACCCTCCGTCATTCATCGCCCGTGAAACCCTTGCCCGCGTACACTTTGGCCCAACCCGCTCCGATTCCGACGAATCCGATTAGATTCTTCAAGCGTACGAAGCTCGATCGAGAAAGCCTGAGAGCGAACCCAGGTGCTGCATCGCCAGGACGACCCAGCAGGTACGCCAGAGATAATATCGTACCATTCTGGGTCTAAATATAATCCATTTTCCTAAATGTACGCAAATATAGACGTGGCTTATATTTGGACCCAGACTAATAGAGGTTTTACTAAAATGGAGACGGGCAAGCTTTTCGCTTTCCACGCGACGTTGTTGATGTCGGAGCTACCGTGAGTGATTGATTGATCGAGCGCTTTTTAGGAAGATGCATGGGGTGTTCGGTGTACGAGGAACGCGCTGTTGCTAACTAGCGCTATGGGACGCGTGCTACGATAGATAAGAGGTGACACTTTTTGTTTGAAAAAAAAAATGTTTTCTGAATGACGGAGCTCCTTAACCCAAAATCGTCGGAGATTTCGCTTTTTTTTGTTTTTTTTCGCATTTTTTGTTTTTTTCGCATTTTTCTTTGTCTTCAGTAAATGCTTGAGCCGTGGGATTGTTCCTCGGGTATACAGAATACAGTATATAGTCTATGCATGTACCTGTGGAGTAACTGTCAAACTGTGCGGAAAGCGCATGCCACTGTACCGCAATTATCGACCCCGCCCCCGTCTCCGGCACAACCAACAACCTTGCAGTGCTTTTTTATTTTTTTTTCCCCAAATCAGTTTTTGGGAGAGGTGTAATAGATTTTGTGAACCCATTTCCAATTCCTAGAATTTTCCTAGTCTGATTCCCAAGTGTGTTGTCCCCGTATCGGCAGTGCGGTGCTAAAAGGGGTAAAAGAGGTAGGCGTCCTTTATCGTAGCGTGCGCCGGGGGTTGGCCGAGGAGAAGTCACCGCGTTAGTTATTGGCTGGTTAGGTGTTGAGGTGTGTTGCGTTTCGGTAGTTTGCGGGGTGCTGTGTTTTTGCATCTGGCTGTCGCGTTGACTGCTCGACGTGGTGTGTGTTTTCGACAAATACTATGTCCGCCACCCAAGTGATAACTACTGTACAGTAGCTGTCAAGTAAAAAACAACACTCCTAGCCAAGAGCATGCTACTAATAGTACGGTAGAGGACCGGTTTGAACGGTTTATTTAACCGAAAACCGGTTTAAATCGCAAAGCAAAACGCGGTTATAACCGGTTTAAACCGGCAGTTTTTTTCTTTCTGAGGCCCCTAAACCCTCCATACTTGACCCGAAAAACGATTTTTTGAGTACACTGAAAAGGCAACCCGATGAAAAAACTTTTTCATGTATGGCCTAGGTATGCAAAAGAAAACAACAGAATGCACAATAAGAATCATATTTTTTTCGACGAAATTGCCCCTTTCTTCAGAAAATAATTACAAAAAAAATGCCGAAAACGTGTTTCCTCTATCGTAGCGCGTGCCAGCCCCTAGCTGCTGCTGTTTTGGAGGGGTGTACTGGGTGGGTTAGCGTCGCCGCGTCGATGTCGGGGAATTATCGGCTTGCGCGGGATTCGGGAAATAGCCTCCCAGTTGTCACCGTGCCGCTCTCCGTACCGTGGTATTTACCATACACCTTTCACACATGAGACAGATCAGGGTACTGCACAGATCACGCAGATCACGTTCATGGATCTGCGTCATATGTACAGGGTTCCACAACCCTACGATCTGTACGATCTAGGCCAGACAGATCGTGCTCTGTGGAATCTGTGAGAGCGCATTTTCTCGCCCTGTCGTGTTATCAGCTCCCCGAAGACCGAAATTGGATACGATTATGCGTTGTCGATACATACGCTGGAACCCACTGACGTGCACGATGTCGGCCAGGAAGACCATGGCCTGGCTAGCGTGTGAAATCCGCGAGTGTGGCCATTTTCGCGGCCTAACGCGTTAGCAACTCCCCGAAGGCACGAAAATAGCGAGGCTGGTATGTTCTACCTGGTGTGTAGCAGTACATGATATCGAGCGCTTCCACTGTACAGCACGGGACACCTACCAAAAAAATGAATACTGAGAGAGGCAGCCATATATTTTCAGGGAGTGATGAAACAGAAATCCCGTCGAGGTTATCTGGCAGTTGGTGTAGAACGCATCCTTTCACACCATCGAACTTGTCGTGATCTAGATCATATAGATCATGCATATCATATAGATCATATAAAACAAATCATATAGATAATATAGATCATCTACATCATAGAAGTAATCTAGATAATATTCAAGTAGATCCTGTATCTGCTGTAGCTGTTGTGCAGCATCTGCATGTATCTAGAGTACGGATCCAACCCGGGAAACATGTGCTAGATCATCCCGATCGTACGGCTCCCACCCCGTACCATGAACTAAACCATACAGATCTTCCTTGAAAGATCTAGATCATCAAGTTGGAGTCGGTGATCTGTTCGACGAATGCGCCCTTTTCCATGTGAGAAATCCAGGCTGGGGGCCAGCATCCCTATTTCTTACCGATGATGATAATGTTATCACATTGGCTTATTTCCCTGAGATCTAGCCCATGAGCACGACAACGGCTAACAATGGAAGCGATGGAAGAAAAACAAGTGCAAAATGACACACGCACAGCGGTACCATGTACACTATTAATACTACTAAATGGTGTGTTCCGCTCTGCGGTTCCTGCAAACTGCTGCCATGTGGCACGTTTTTTTATATTCCGTCCCTCTTGCTGTCTCCACGATCATGAAACCGCCGCTCTTTTGTACATCTCCACGATCACGGAATAGCGGCTATTTCAAACTTCTCCTCGATCTAGAAGCAGCCGCTCTTCAATCCCAACGGTCGTGAAACAGATCTTCACCGAACAGATCTTGACTGAGCTTCGCCCGTCCCCACTCCCCCCTCCCCCCCTCCTTGTCTTCTGATTTGCCCTTCTCCTCTGCCTGGTGGCCTTGCCTGGCTCCCGACTCCTTCCCATTCCTCGCGGTCGCGGGCCTTGGATTTTTGGCGTTGGATATTTGCAGATTCCGTACAAAATGATGGACTCCAATGACCCTCGAAGGAAGAAGGCGAGGGATCGCCAGCGGAGCATTGATCGGATACGGAAGAAGAAGAGCGAGTGGGTCGTTGACTGACGTGCCTTCTAGTTGCGTGTACTTGATGGGCGACAGACAGACCTTTTTTTTGTTTTTGCTTTTTGCGTATTCGTAGTGAGCGATGGCGCCCCCCCCCCCCTCGGGCCTTTGTTTTTTGTTAGATTCCGTACAAAATGATGGACTTGAAAGAACCTCCAAGGAAGAAGGCGAGGGATCGGTAACGAAGGATTGCTCGGATACGGAGGGAGAAGAGCAAGTGGGCCGTTGGTTGGCTGGCCTTCTAGTGGTGTGCACTTGCCGTGCGATAGATAGGGGATTCTTGCTTTTTAGGTTTCGCCACGGACAGAGATTTCTCGCTTCTGAGTGTCGCGACTTACAGAGGTTTCTTGCTTTCGAGTGTGCGTAGCAAATATGTCATGAGACGGTCAGTCAAGAAGTCGTTCAGCGGTCAAGGGTGTCAAACCGATCGTTACACACTAAAACCTAGTAGTTTGCCGTCTGTCAAGGTAAAATATCGGAAAACTGCAGTCGGTCAAGGGTGTCAAAAAGCCGTTTCCTGACATATTTTGTTCGTAGTGGGCGATATCACAGGGGTCTCCTGCGGTACCCGGGACCGTTGATTTTCAACATGCAGTAGCGGTCCCTCTATAGCGACGGAATGTGCCAGCCGGAAATACCGGCTCTATAGCGGCAACCGGCACTACTCCACGCACTGCCGAGACTGCTTGTTTCCACCTGTGCCAAGCGATTTCACAGGTACTATAGCGGGCAACCGGCACTACCCAAGCGGCATTTTTAAGGGACCACTACTTTATGGTGCTCCTGTACTTGGTTAGCTTTGCCTGGTCCAGAGAATGAGCGACGGAGAGCACCGGGGTTTTGAGCACAAGCGCAAAGGCTGTAGTAGGGCTGTGAGTTGGCTGACTACACGAATAGTAGTAATAGTATGTCGCCGACTAATCTTTAGTTGGCAAGGTAATTCAGCCAGTTGCGCGCGGCAACCCTTTTTTTAGCTGCACGCATGGTTTTGGGGACTACTCACGTGGAATGAGCTTTTCTATCATATGTTTGCAATGCTCGTATTATACGATAGTATATTGTACCTGGCATAATGGAAGGATTGTTAGTTGCGCGCGGTAATTTACGGAGTTCTGCGTCTTTGCCTCTTACCGGCGCGTTCGTGGCTCGACGTGTGGTGCTTATTTTTGAGTACTCAAGGCAGTTGTTTAGCCAAAAACTTCGCCACCCGATGGCCAGCTATTGATGACTGTTAATAGCCAATAGCCGCGATGCCCAGCCAATGCGCGCAGCCCCAGAAAAAGCTGTTGCAGTAGAGCTCAAATCACGCGTTCGTGATTATCTATCCCCTCTTGGGATTTCGGAGGGAACACTTTCGTGATCATGCAGAAAAAAACCCGGGAACGGAATAAGGCCATCCCTGGGGTGGGAGAAAAACCTGATAGCTGTGCACAAAAACCAAGATGATCTCACTTTGGTGTGATCTCATGCCGCAGCAGAGGGGCCACATTGATCCGAAACTATATACGAGCTAAAGCGTCGGCGATATGTTACAGCAGAAAACAAGTTACGATTACTGCATCTCCACCACACAAAGCAGCGCGGGCTGCGGAGGTAAGGGATGTGTCCGAATTTCAGCGCAAAGAGCTGTACGACACACCCGCGCAGCATTATGACACCTGTATAAAGATGGGCACCGGTTGATGAAGAACCAGTTGGCGGCGGGTTTTTGGAAACCCGCAGTAGGCGTTTTCAATTGCTGGGTGTTCGAAAAATAAAGCGGTTCTTCAAGTTTGATTTTTTGTTTTTCTTTTACCAATTTAGGGCACCCGGCGTCTGCACCTAAACGAGTCTGCAGCAATGAACAACTTGAATGTAAACATGACAGCGTGGAAGTTGGAGCTGTGAAGGTAACGAACAGAACCAAATACGCTCTTGGGAGCAGTGCACAGCAAGGTCCAAATCGAGGAAAAAATGGAAAATTCCCGGCGCGTGCTACAATAGTCCACATCGAGGAAACTACAAAAATTCCCGGTGCGTGCAACGATAGAGTCCACACCGAGGAAAAATCGAAAATCTCCGACGCGTGCTACTACGATAGAGTACAAATCGAGGAGACATCGAAAATCCCCGACACGTTCTACGATCGAGGTGTATGATATACCTTTTTTTGGCGAAAGAGTCATCCCACGGTAGGGGTTGCAGTTGTTGGATTAACTAATAATTTACCTGTCCGCTTGAGCTCCTCAACTGAGGATCTACCGGTTAGTCTGATGCTTTTACGGGTATATTTTATGACAATGAAAATCAGGACGCCAGCTGTGAGTTCGACGAATTTCGGGTCAATACTCATCTGTACAAGCTGCGTTGTTGGTACTTGTAATATACTATGTGGGTAATTTTTTTATTGGGAGGGGTCCTATTTAAATATAGACTATATAGATGTTTTGTTGTTTTCCATTATGATGGTTAGTGTTGGTATTATTACTTTATATTTGTTCTGGGCCTATAGCGCATAGAAGCGTTCATCGGATTGCATGGACGAATCACTTCGAAGCCACGTTTCGGGTGATGGTGAGATATTGAGCTATTATTAATAGTAGCTCCTCATGTTAGTAGGAGCTCAGAAAATTCTTTGTATCTGCTGCACCGGTACCGTGGGAGGACTCTCCTCGTGGGACAAAACTCATTTCCTGAATGACGGGGATTCCTTACCCGATATGCAACTCTAAAAAGTATTCTGGAGTCCAGCTCCAAGTGTTTTGTATCCGTGTCGGGAGTGCGGTGCTAAAAGGGTTATTTAACCCAAATCCGTCGGAATTCCGTTCTTCGTTCGCAACAAAATACGAATATTTTTGTTACACCCAGAGACCGTGTGCTTGGTCATCGGGTCGCACTTCCCGATCTTTGCTCTAAAAAAAGCAAGGCTAAGGCATTTCACGGGTCGGGTTTCGCCAGGGTAACCCGTCCCGACCCGCGAGATTTGAAAACCTTCCGACCCGACCCGCGACCCGACCCGTCCCATCCCGTGAGAATTCGAACACCTCCTGACCCGACAGCACTCGACCCGCGAGGTTTTGATAATCTACTGGCATGATCGGTGGGTGGGGTCATGACCCGCGTGAAAAGCCTTGAATGTATAGGATCTAGGTAATGCAGATCGTGATCTGTCTGACATTCTTGTCCTGTTCGATACGTTACAAAAAAGTGCTTGGGTGAGGCATGTAGAGCGTATCAAGCGGCGAGCCTCAGGGAAACGTTGGTGCGCACCTGCTGTACCGCGCGAGAGTCATCCAGCGGTGTAGGGCTCCGACCAGAGCGCGGCTTCGCCGCACGTTTTGGAAAAACAGATAAATAAATGTGTGAACCACCTCAAACATCGAAATATGTTTGGTACTTTATCTGGTATGATTTGTGTGGGGTGAGAACATCGCAAAGGCTACTTACTGTCTGAGCCAGTCGCGCGAGAGTGACTCTGTACCTCGCTGTCAAAAACCACGTTCGGCGATTTTTTTTTTTGGTGCAGAGCGTAGCTATAACCATCCCTTTTCGTACTAATATCGAGAATGTTAAAATGTTAAATGAAAAGCCTGTGACCGCAAGGAACAAGGGGGTCACTCGCGCGAGTGACCCCAAACCACTGAAGAACAAAGTGCCCAAAAGTGGCCAAAAGGGGGTAATCCACCCCCCCTACCGTACCATTTGTTATACCAGGTAGTCAAGAAGCTCAATATTTCACCCTGTCACATATCTTCGAACAAAATAGGCATTCCTTCGCGCAGCCCGGCTAGCTTTTTTATGCCCTCTGGTCCTATATAACCAAAGTATTCTCGTAAAGTATCAGGCGTAAGAACCGGCTGTTCCTCGCTTGAGGGGCTCAACCGACCAGGAAAAAATAGTTCGTGAAACCCAAACGTGCAAAACCCTGTTACCGCACTATAGAGGGATGGCTCACGAGTAGCATGTGTCGCCACCCGTGGTTTTCCGGCCGCACTACCCGTACATAGCATTATTACCTACTTTGGGCAATTAAATAAAGTTCGCGCCGGCGGAACGCGAAGATTTTGTTTTGGGGACCCCTTTTTATGCTTTGCCTGTATTATTACAGCTTTTGGGTCCGATTTTCTCACGAGTGACAAAACATCAAAGTAGCCATAATATGTGGCTCGCAACGCTTTCAAAGAGAAGGCTAGCATGCCACATCAAATTGGTTCAGTTTAGAAAACACCTGAATGAAGGTGGAGGGAGTGCTCGAAAGACCAGACTGACCAGCAAGTTGGAGTGGGTTTCCATTTTCAACAGAGTTCGTCATATATTAGGTGTGCTAGCGAGATACTAGCGAGATACCAGGGTAGGTCCTGCGTGTGAGGGCTTACTAAGTTTGTACCACTGCAATATCAGTAGAGAAAAGTATTTCTCGCCCGTCATTTTCAGATGGAAAACACAAGTTACAAGGTTTGTTAGGGACGGTAATACAACAGTAGTACGTGGCGAGGGGAGGCTCCGGAGATCTCAATGCTGACGAGATTGGGTTGATCGGACCCCAAAATTATAGACACACGGAGTACCAGGTTGCTAGGTAGTTTGCTACCAATAGTTAGACGCCCAACAGGCGCGTGATTCGGTCGAGATGGACCTCGTTTTTTCGTTTTTCCCGAAGATCCTCTTTTCGGGAGCTCTACGATATACCTCATCCATTAGACTAACTGATTATGAGGAAAAAAAACAAAAAGTGGAAACCCCATGGACAAATCCCATGGCCTAGGTATGCAAATATATATATCACAACTATGAACTTCGGGAGATACGGAGTTGAGGAACGCGCCGGTCATTCAGAAGAATAGATTTTGCCGAGAAGTGCCACCTCTGTCATAGCACCCGTCAACAGATGAGGCTTTACAAGCCCCGCAGGTAGGGCTTCGAACTAGCAGGTCCGTGTTTTTATGGAGTTTTCTGATCGATGAGGAATCCTTGAATGACAGGCTAGGTCTTGTAAGATGGCGTTAAGACCAAGGCTATCGATAGGGGGGAGTGTACTCAGTTTGACGCGTGCCACGAAAGAGATTCGTCACTTTTTTTCTGAGTTTCCTCAATTTGGGAGCTTAAGACTCCTCCCGCCAAAACTGATTTTGATGAAAGTAAAAACTGCTGCAGGAACGGAAAGTCCCACGGCCTAGGTACACAAACAAGAATCATTGAAAAAAAAAATGGCTAGTTTCCGACGATTATGGGTTAACCCCTTTAGAGCCCCCGAACCCCTCCCTATCTATACTAAATCCAAGTATTTTGTCCCCAAAACGGGTTTCCAGTTGTAAAGGGGTTAAGAAAGCCCCGTCATTCAGAAAACGTTTCCGACGAAGAGTGCTACCTCCATGATAGATATCGTAGCGCGCGTATTTTTTTCGTGCATGGCCGTAGTCGTGTGGCCATAAAGACGCGTGCTACGATAGATATGCGCCACTCTTTTTTTTCTTCAAGGTTCCTCGATCTGGGAAGCTTAAGACCTCTTTCAAAAACTGATTTGAAGAAAAATTAAAGCCGCTACAGGATGAAGAATCCCATGGCCTAGGTACCGTATTTAGCCTTGGCCATAACCTACTTGTATCCCCCCCCCCCCCCCCCCGTGAATGACGTCACAACAGTTTCGCCGGGCGCAGTAGTGGTCATTGCATAGTGCCGGTAAGTGCCAGGCGGGAGCACCGGCACTATAGCGGCAACCGGCACTACTCCGCATAGGGCCACTACTGGTTGTTCTCATACGTACCAAGCGATTTTACGAGCACAATAGCGGGCAACCGGCACTACTCAACAGGCCCTGTAGAGGGACCTGCACTGTTGTCGTACCGCTGTTAGCTCTGGAAGTTATGCCTTGAGAGTCAAATCGCTCTTTTTTACGGGTGGCACCAGGCAGTCCGGGCATCTACTGTAGGTCGAACTTTTGCTCTTCACCCATCTAGCGGACTGAAGCAGCCCGAAAACGTTACAGCCGTGTTAAAGAGGAATGCCGTTAAAACATGGAAAACCCACGCGGTAGAACGATGCCACGCGCATCTTAAATAGGGGTTGCGGCGGTAGATCACGTACCTTTTTCGCACGAAGATACTTTTACCCCACTATAGCGATGCGTTTGTTAGCCCCGAAAGTTGGCAGGGTACGCATACGTAGACTGACTCCCGATTTCACGTTTATATGCTTCTGGTGGAGGCATGAATTGCGCATGAGCTGTGATATATGCGTGTACCGCCTTGGGTTGTTTGTGTTTTTTCCCCACTGGGGTATTCCTCAGCTCCAGAGTGACTGGAGCCTGTCCTGTGACTACGGACTTGATCATGCGAGTTAGTGTAAGAACAACAACAACAACACTTGCTAACTCCATGATAATGATACGATGGTGACCCCACACACGCACTTTTCAGCAACATTATACGAGTCACCCCACGCTACGGGTGCGGCAGAACTTTCTGAGTTCCTAACACGAGGAGCTCAACATCTCACCCCAAACACGACTTCGAAGGCATTCGCTCTCGTAAGCCGATCAAGAGCTTAATGCGCTAGTTCTGGTACAAACATTATCGTAAAATTATCATACCAAACGATAGTTCCACAGTTGAGGAGCTCAACCGCACTATAGAGGTCAAAAGGTCAGAAAGTCAGAAGCATTTGGGCACAAAAAGTGCAACGCCTACCGCACTATAGAGGGATTACTCAATGCATTGGTACACATGGTACGGAAGTGTTGTCTTAGTATTTATTTCCGAATCTTCGCCACTTTTGGTACAAACTCTGGTGGTCCGGCGTCGTTCTCGTCGAAATTTGGCTGTTTTAAAGCCACTATACCAGCAGCCACACCACTCACTCTGACATGAAGACGTAGCGCGTACATTCAGAAGCAAAATTGCACTTGAAAACTCAAAAACAAACTGCAAATAATGCTGTATGAAGCGGGTGAAATATATCTCTCTATAATGGTAGTGTTAACAACCTGACTCTACGCCAAAAATTGAAACCTTGCAGGACCGCATGCTACGAGACATGAGGTGTCGATTCACATCCAAATGTGCGGTATCGTGTCAACTCGAGCGCAAACAATTGAACCCATTGACTACGCATGTTGCCAGAAAGCTCGTAGCTTCTGGCAGGAAAATGTCAGAGCTTGTCACGGGTCTGATCCCGGGCCGGGCCGGGTCAGAGGATGACTCCACAGGGCCCGTGACAGTTGGAAATCTCCTGAAAAAGACCCGACCCGACCCGGCTCGACCCGACCCGACCCGACCCGACCCGACCCGGCCCGACCTAAAAACATAATCTGCTCTCTAACGTCGAGTCTGGCCAACACCGCGCGCGTGGGGCGAAAAAAATCGAAAAGGATTACGTAGCTCTAAGCAGCCAGAGACTCTGGGTCAACGAGTAAATCTTTGCGAATTCCGCGAAAATGCAACACTAGTGCATGTTTCAACCTATCAACACGTAAAAAACTGCAAAACTACTACAGCAGTAAATGGATGATTCCTGTAGAAGTGTACCGCATTGCGTTAACCCTTGTGGACGATGACGCCCCTCAGTCTTCACAACTGAGCGCATTCCGTTTATGTTGCTCGCGATTCATTAGCAGGAG
This sequence comes from Undaria pinnatifida, assembly GCA_012845835.1. Taxonomy (NCBI): domain Eukaryota; class Phaeophyceae; order Laminariales; family Alariaceae; genus Undaria; species Undaria pinnatifida. Next base: position 2,406,451 of record JABAKD010000015.1, on the reverse strand, counting down.
CCAACGCATCTATTGCAGCGCTACAAAGTACGTAGTTGTCACAATCAAGCACTCCAGTGAGCAGCACGGCACCAAAAACACTCGTTCTGAGACGAAGTCACCCAAAACAAATCAGCAGCTCTACGTGGAAGGACAATAGGTGGCAGCCCACTTTGAGACAATATCAATGCGGACCGAATACGCCGTAGACACGATACGGGAAGCTTGCGTTGTGATTCCTGTTGTGAACGGACTGCCACTTTCGAAGTAACCCCTGCGGAGAGGCTTTCGCTTGTATCTACTATACTAGCGACGTCAACATCCGAACTCAAACTTCCATTCCCAGCCTGACTCGTTGGACACCCGTAAGATGCCAAGATGATCATCAGATCTGATAGCACTCGACTTCACGCTCACTTCATCATTACACATGAAACCGTCGCGACTGATGCCGCGTCCCCCTGTATACACACGAGATATACACGAGAGAGACACGCCACCTTCCGTACGCAAGTTTGGCTTTGCCCAGCCTACAGAACGTTACACTGCTTGGCCGAACCGTCACAAGGCAGCTCCTATACCTCAGCCTACCGCGATGTTCAACCATATTTGGCGGAGAGGAAGCCAGTGCTGTCACCGGAACGCGAAACCCTCGTCACGCAAAACTTCACACATCGGAAAAATCGCGATCTAGATAACCTAGGTCCGGTATTTGTCGCCGACACGTTGTGCAGGATCTGTGTGGTACAGATCCAGCCGAGGAAGCATGTGCTAGATCATGCAGATCGTTCAGATCGTGCGGCTCTCACCTGGCAGGATATTACGTGGGCCATGCAGATAATGTAAACCTGTCTACCTTGAAAGATACGGATCATGAATAGTGATCCGATCTGTCCGATATGTGTAAACGTCCGAGCACAGCACTTCAAGGTCGAAAGAGACGCCGTCACCACCCACGCCAAGCGCACACCCGCCCTCCCGCCGGACGCGACCCAACCAACGTGTTTTCGATACCATCCCTCCCCTCAAGCAAGCGCTAGATATGATGCAGCTCAGCCTTCATGCGACTCGCCGAACACCCCACGGCGCTTTGCGCTTGGTGCACGCCATGTCTGACTGGTCGACGACGACCCGACGTGCTTTGTGCCGGCGTTGGTAGGGATTCGAGGGTCTAACAGCTATGGTCAGACGACTATGCCCATGCGTGACTCCCCCCCCTCAAGCAAAAGCCTGCGCTTGGCGCCTACCGTCGTTACACCCTCGCGCGGCACCGGCAACAGCACCCAACGCGCCTGCCATTCACACTCCTGCTGCCGATACCCGACGCCGCACCACCCTCCTCCGCCCCCCGGCCAACCGCGCTTTCCCAGCGGCCATCTCGGCCTCTCGTGCTGCCACGGCGTCCGCAGCGTTTGCCCTGATTTCGGTTGCTTTCTCCAGCCCGCCCAGCCAGGGGTGTTCGGCGGCGTCGGCTGCGGACAGGCGCTTCTCGATATCCCGTTCGAGAAGCTGCTAGAAGGAGGGGGGAGAAGGGGAGAGGACGGGGAACCCGTCATGCCTCAGCTTCAAGGCACGATATTTTATTTTTCATCGTAACATGCATGTTATATCGAAAATGCGGCCCGATCGTGTCTGGTCAGGGTTGGGCTTAGAGCAAGGGTGCTAACGTGCAAATCATCACGTCTCGTCGTATCGTAGCACAGCCCCCTCTATTAAATTTACAATATAATCATTAAGCTAACAGCCAACGCTGCCCGGATAGCTTAGTTTGGTAGACATGGTGTAATTAGAGCCAACAGCACAACCCGGAGCCCGAACACACATCCTTCTGAGACCGGGTTTCTTGTTTTTGATGATAATTACACAATATACACCTGAAAACCATGGTTTCACACGTTCCAGGCGAGAAGAAGGGTCAAGACCCCGAGCCTGTTTTGGGCAGTGCTGACTGTGTAGGGGGGTCGCAACCCTTGGAGGAAACTCTGGGGTTATTTTTCAACAACCGACACAGTTCTCACCTGGGAGATGAAGTCTTTCGCGTCCGCAGACACGAGGTGGTCGTCAAAAGTTAGAGCACCCGAAGAAATGTTGTCTCGCTCTTGCATGTCGACGATGTCGTCGTACTGCAGCTCGATCCCTTGCATTTGCACGGAGCTTCCGGTCGTGCTCCCCTTGGCCTCCTCCCCGGCGGTACTGATCGTGCTGCTGACAGGCCTTCAGAGCGAGCAGCAGCACGAAGAAAGCAAGGTTGGATGGGGGAAAAGCGTTATTGTTTCACACAACGGAAGATTCAACCTAGCCTGTTGCCACCGCTAACGCTAGCAGACACCAGAAAGTAATGTTTGTCCCCGGAAATGTGTGTGCAGTTTTAAAGGGGTTAACTACACACTGCTCTTGTCTGAGGTGGGCAGTGTAGATAGATTTTAGTGAATTTTTTCATTTTTCAAATGTAAGTAGTACAGGCGGGACATACCGATTTGGCCGCTTGTAAGTCCCGATTGCTCTTATCTTGCGCGCTCTCAAATCGGGGTACCCACTACCAAAATACAGGCATTTTTAATGGTTCTAACCTGAAGGGCGTCCGGAAGTGAAGCAGCTCGTACGCGACAATGCCCAGTGCCCAGGTGTCAACTTTTCGGCTGAAGTCCACTTCTTCCCCACCCGTGACCTGCTCTGGTGACATGTACGACTGCCGGTACGAGGCAAGCACAGCAAGTCGGGGGGGGGTTATGGATACAGAGTTCGTGCATAGGTTGCCTTTGTAGCGGGTTTCTCTTGATGTTCTTGTATTTTCTGGAAATGTTTATTAGTGGTCAACGTTGAAGAGAATGTTGCACGTCGTCGGTTGGCAAACATGATGGTAATTGTTTAGCCCTTGGAGCTTTTGGTTGACGGCTGATTAGCCGGCAAACAACAATTCTGAAAACAAGAAAAAAAAAACAATGTGGGAGGTTCGAAGGTCGTACCGCGATTCAACCGCCTTGGACCATAAGTTTAATTTTCGGCGATGCGGTAACGTGCTGAAATCCTTACGCACGGGAGGATGTTGGATATGTATATGTTATTAGACTATAGTGGATACTTGGTATATGTTATCCTTCGGTTACGAAATACTTGGACTACAAGACGACTCCGAAAACAAAACTAAAATGCTCCGGAATACTCGAAGAACGCACCGTGATTCAACCACCTTGACCAACATGATTAGTTTGAATCATGCGGCAGTATGAGAGAACCCTTATGCACGGGGGGGCGATGTTTTATTTATTGGGATTGAGCGGGTCCCATGTGTTAAAAAAGCCTACCAGGTATGGGAAGCTTCCTCTACCTCTACTGATGTGCTACGTTTTTGGTGCCTCGCACACGAAAAAGTTTCGCCTGCCCAAACATTGGACTGGGTGGTCTCTGGTACCGGTGTGCTACCGTTTTTTTACTTCGTTACGCAACAGCTTTCCGCCTGCACTAAGCATTGGACTAAGAATCCTGTGCTACCAATGAGCTACATTTTTGCTGCTTCACACGACAATGTTACGTCTGTACCAAAAATTGGACTGAGAAGCTTTTGCCTTCGGCGTGCACACTTTGCTGCTTCACACGACGGTAGTCCGTCTGCACCATAAATTGGACTAAGAAGCTTCTGTTATCGACGTGCTACATTTTTGCTGCTTCTCACAAGGTTGTTTCGTCAGCATCAATCAACGGACTAATAACCCTCCGCTACTGATGTGCCACGTTTTTAGTGCTTAACACGAAAAATATTATACCTGCACCCAAAAATTGAACTATGACGCCTCTGCTACCGATTTGCCACTTTTTTATCTGGTTCACGCGACATTGTATCGCCCGCACAAAGACTCAGGCACAACGGCGGTCGCGTTCCAGGTGAAGACGTTAGCCTGGCCGCCGTGACGCTGAAATAGAATGCTCCGAAAAATTAAAGCTAGCACCGCAATTCAACCATCTTGAACTCCCCGACCAATTTGACCCATGCTGCGGCGTACCAGGTACAGTAGAATAACCATTGTGGATGGGGCTGGATATTTTTTATACGAAGTATTAGTAGATGTACCCTATTTGTAAATACTGGGATAATAAGGCAGTCGCGTTCGTTCCACACGACGGCTATAACCCTGCCGCGGTGACGCTTGAACACCCGACCGAAACAAAGGGGTAACCATTGCCTCCGCACAGCTTTGACGCTGACATGCTCGACCTAAACAGAAGGGGTACCCATTGCCCTCCACGCACCTTAGTGCCGCAAGCAAGGTCCCTGAAGGACGTTTGCCCCTGAGGCATGAAGGTGGCGATGCCAAAGTCCGCTAGTAGGATCGTCTCGTCTGCGATGGCATATATAGAGACATCAGAATTCATGGATAAACAGGCCAAACGGGGGGATAGAGAAGGGGGGTGGGCGGGGGGAGTAGAGCGGGGGGAGCGGGGTCACAGGGAGCGCGCTGCCACAGAAAATAACGGTGTCGATTCGCGTACAGTACACTACGTGGTATCACTCTAGAAACTGGGAGCTAAGAACGTTTGGCTCAAAGTCTGCGCAGAACACAGGAAACATATTATTTGATCATGAAAACAGTGTAGGACACACCCTGCGCCATAAAACAGTCCTATTCTTATAAGAATTAGAGCCTTGTTTCAAAACTGGAGCTTCTTGACCCTTTTAGAACTGCAAAAAAAAAAAAATCCCAGACTAACTCCAAGTGTAGGACGCGCCCTGCTCCGTATAAGAATTCGAGCCTGGCCGAAAACAGGAGTTTCTAGACCCTTTTAGAACTGAAAGAAAATCATACTCTAATTCCAAGTAGTTCGTTCCCAAAATCGTGAGTGCAGCTCTATTAATAGAAGGGTTGGGTAGCACGTGTCACGTGCAGTTTGTACGGGCAGCGGAGTCAGTCTACGGCAGCGTTTGAAATTGGAACACAGTTTTTAAAGAGTTACTGGTTTCGCGTACTGTAGGAGCAGGCTTTATCCTAATAAAAAGTAGTAACGTTTCGCCGTTCTTGTGATTGTGGTCGCGTTCACCTTCCGTCAGTAGCAGGTTGGCGGGCTTGAGGTCCCTGTGGAGAATTCCGTTGCCGTGCAAGTACTCGACGGCCGAAACAACTTGCTGCATGTATTTCTTGGTCATGGGCTCGCCCAACCCCCCGACCTAACGGAACACAAAAAAAAAATGGCGTTTAAGAGGGACGGGGATACGTGTACAACGCTTTAAAACACAATATCTTACGTCGACGAGGGTTATCCCGTTAAAAAAAAACACCAACGCTCTTGGCGATAAGCTACTAGGACTTGTTGTAGTTTTGCAATAATGCAGTGTACGACACCAACTAAGAATAAGTAACAGCAATTCCGACCCAGGGCGAGGTTCTTTTTTTGGAGAGGCACGTTCCACGCTAACTTCAGTATAACGCCCCCCGGATATATAATATTCCTGTAAACTATCACCTGCTTTTCGTATTACCCTTTTTCGCATTAGGTCTCTTGTGCTGTGCAATATGTCATGTTGCAAGGGTTGGGTTCATCACCGAACAGTCTGCTGCCATATTTCAGTGACTGCCGCAAACAAGCCCATGATTCAACGTGACAAGCCAAACAGCGCTCTGCCACAGCTCTGCACAAGCTTCCTGTGGGAGTGCTTGCGAGGATATACCTGCCTCGTGCGGCGCAAAGGGCGACCCACCTTTAGCATTACTTCTTCGAGGTCCGTTGCCACCATAGGCATCATTACGTACACGCTGGCAGGATCAGATCGACATTAGCAGCGGCCACAAAAGTGAAATGGATGGAGGGGCGTGCAGAACAAGACGTGAGTGACACAAAAGAGAAGTGACAGAGCGAAGGTGAAGCATGTGTGCAAGGCTAGGAGGGCGCATCCGTGCTGTTCGCAAAAACGTTAAGAGTTTTATTAATAGTACTGCTTCTGTGTTTGTGTGTCTGGACGAAGCAGCTTGCGCGACACGGATGCTGCCCCTTTTCAGGCACGCAACACGCGGATAATGGTGCCGCAGGGTGTAGCACACGGTGGAGATTATGTCGGTGTCGAGAGCCGGCAAAACGCCTCCAAAATCCATACGGTAGCAGAGGTCTTCCCCTTCAATAGGCAATTGGGATGTAGTTCCGTACGGAAGTGTAACAGCGTGCCCATGAATAGGCGATAGGGTTGTGTCTCCGCACAGAATGAGCAACTGCATGCTTAAGTTTCCCTGACGAATTCAAATAGCTTTTACGCTTTGGCGGCATCACTAAAGGTTTGTGTCGTTTTCCAAGATCTGGTGCAAATGAAAAAGTTGCAAAAAATGGCGAAGAACAACAGCAGGGGTTTCAAAGGAATGGGGCGGACCCTTAAGTGCGCACTAGGCACGAGGCAAGGGTGAGTTTGCTATACGTTTCTGGGGTATGACTCTGTAAATGGTTCCAAGGCAAATATCTCAACCAAAACCGGTAGAAGCAACATTTTCACATGAGAGGGTGCGTTCAATCCAAGCACGCACGGTACTACTCAACAACAGTAGGTCCACTGTATTTCCTGTTTGCGTTGCTTTGATGCTCCACCGTCGTGTGGTTAGTGGACGTTAAACCCACGACTTCCCTGCGACCTGGTATATCAGGCACAAGGGGATGATCAGCGACAAACCTGTGCACGGGGTAGTGATCAAATTTCATCCGAGACTCCCAGGCTTCACCCTATCTGCTAAGACAGTTCCCGCCGCGAGCACTCGTTTCCAACACTTGCAGTACAGGTCACCAAAGTATTGAACAGAAAAACTTATCCAGACTAGGTTTCTTATTGCGGAGAGAGTGCGTTCTACCCTAACTTCAGTATAACAGCTCCCGGGTTTTTTGTACTCCCGTAAATATGAGCCTGCCTTCCTTTCTTTCCCTGTTTCGTAATAGGTGAGCTGTGTCGTACTCAACTATACCTGTGGCTTAACTCCCAAGTCGGGCAGCGGTATTCGCCCCACCTGAAAGTGGTCCGGATGAATCCGAAGCAATCCACCACGTTCGGGTGGACTCCTGAGGCTTGGAGAGTCTTGAGCTCCATCTCAATGAATTCGTCCTGGTGCAAAGCCCGCAACGCATTCAACGCACCACGAAAAAAACGGTCGAGTCACGGTCGAGTCTCACATTCATTGCTGTTAGTAAGTGCATGGCTATGCGTTGTCTCGGAGAATGCCCGAACGGCGACACCGTTGTACAAGGTTTGGACGTCGCTCCTTGAGATTGGTGTGCTGAACTAGCATCGATAGGGTGTTTGCGGGGTCCGGAATTTTGGTTGGGTAGGAAAGCATACATGCAGTGATCACATTGAAACGGGCGAAGGTTATACAGCCCAAGGCCAACGCAGCCCACAAAAAAAGAGCTAAAAATGGCTAAAAGGCCCGTTTCATCCACAGATCTAGAAATAAATCTTGGGTTGGGTTGGTCGGGACGACTCCAACCCCAATAGCACACATATTTTCATCAAGCATCGAGCAATACCCAGTCATGTTTTGACGTTTTACGGCGTAGTTTGTCTTCAACCAACATAAATTGGCAGGCGCAAACACCCCGATGGAGTTTGCTGTACAAACTCTGAGTTTTTGCCCAAACACAGGCAGCGTAGTACTTATCGGTTGTCGGCAAGCGGTGCTAACTCATCGTTTTGCCAGTTTATCGGGCCAGTTGGGCTCTGAGCCTGGGTGCAGCCACTTGTAACCTCGAACCCCGCATTTACACATCTTAAGCCTCTTTTCACAAGGGATGGGTCCTTCCTTCGCCTTGCGTTCGTGTTCCGCAAACTCTGAGATTTTATCAAGAGGGGACATTTGCAGCTATAATTACACAGCTTAGATATCTTGTCAGAATGGACGAATTCTTTTCTTTGCCTTGCGTTGGACGAAAACACGCAGAAACCGAGCAATATCCCATGCATTAGAGCCAGAAGAAAAAATACCTAGCAAGGTATGGTACCATAATTCACTCACCAGAGAGTCGTCGGCCGCTGTGTATCTTGAAATCGCCTTGACGGCCATCCTGACACCGCTGCTCTGGTGTGTAACACGTGCTACTTTCGCTGTTTTCGATCGCCAAAGCCAAAAAAAAAAAAAACATCAAGGGCACATGATTAGGTACAGCGGGGAGGTCCCAATAGTGCCGGTTGAATGGTGCCACTGCCCTCTGTAGTTCCGGTGGAATCACTTGGTACGACTGGAACCATCTGTTGTAACTCTCTATAGCAAACCTATTTCCGATGGTGTCGGTGCCTTGAATAGTGCCGGTTTATTGGGCTAACACATACCGGCAGTGTGGGGTAACCTTGACCGTGGCAACGACGTACACAATCGTCCTTTGTCAAGCGTACCCACGCCTACCTTGAAGGGATGAACAGACGACACGCTAACTCTAGGAACATGGATCGACCAAGTTCAAGGCGCTCATACACACGAATTAACGCCGCGTGAAATCCGTGCTGGTTGTCACCAGCAGGAGGTGCAAGTGTCTCAAACATGCAGGCCCAATTGATGCACTGCAGCGCAAATCACCGCCGCACCCCAAGACTTGGTCACGAAAGTTAATATTTTGTTGATAAATCAAAGGCTTGGTTGGAAAAATGACGACTCGGTTGGTAAATCGAAGGCTTGGTTGGCAACATGAAAACTTGATTGATTGGTCAAATGAAGAATTGCAGTAATTGTAATTTACGCTCCAACTCGAAAATCACCATTAAGTGACTGGCACAAAATGAGCAAACACACAAAGCACTACCGTCCTGTCTTGTCTCACCAAAGCTGCCTCCTCCGATGACCTTGCCGCCCTCCTCCTCGGCATTCGCCTCAAGGTACCCCAGAGACCACTTTATGGGTCTACTGGCTCTGTTTCCGGAGATGGACGTCGGCACGAAGGACGAGGCCTCCTCCTCCTCTCCCTCCCCGAGTCGAAACAGCATTCGCTCTTGGTCGTTGCTTCTGCTAGAGCACGTGCCGCCCCCCCCGATGGAACCGTTTGCCGGGTGCTCGAAAGCATGGGATACCAACGAACCCGGTAGCACCTTGCTGGCGGTAGTGCTCGGGACTGCTGTTACCTTATGGACGTGATCCTACACGACGCGCGCCAAAGGGGGGTGGAGGGGTTGTCGTTCGCAGAACGGTCCAGGGACTGGAGCAGCAGCGGTGTGTTCGCATCGTGGGACTGCCTTAGTCGCAGATCAGGTTGACCGATAACGCGTTTGTCGGCACCAAGGGAGTAAAATTGCGGTCATGTAGTGGGTGGCACTGCAATGCTTGCCGCTTGCAGCCTCGTGTTTTCCAGTGTCAGTTCCAGTTGTACGGTACATGACGTGTGGGTTTGATGTGAAAGTCGCATTGTCGAGAGACACCGCTTCCCGGATCCTTTCGTTTGTAGAACCCGCCCGCGCTCGCAGACAGATGATGCGACAAACACGCGTGGTTACGATGTTTCACGGACGTGTAAATTTGGACCTTCGGCAGGCGCCCTACTGTCAATCAAATATAAACAACATGTGTAGACTACAGCGGAACAAACGTCGTTGCTCCGCGAGGGGGGAACCTGCGCCCTCCGTAAGACGTTCCAGTTACGCGTAGTATGCCTTGTACCTGGTACATTACCACTGCTGTAACTGCAACGTTTCGCTTTACAGCGGTACGAATGCTGTACTCAAACATTTTGATTTTTTTTTCACGCATCATCACATTGCACATTGCTCTCCAGCCCAGCTTCCAGGAACAAAGCTACACACGATTGATGCGATCTCTTGCTGGAATTACGTGTCTCGAGATAGATTGGCTGTTGCGCATTGATTGCAGCAGGGCGTGGTTGTGGGAACCCAGTCCTCGTCGAGATGAGCTGTCCTTTACCTGCGCCAAATGGAAACATGCCTCGCCGAAGCACATAAGGCCCGAGGCAATATTAATACTTTGTACTTATACCGGTACGTTATGTAACGGATTGCTTATGCCGTACCGACTACATTAAATTTTTTTTTTTTTTTTTTTTTATGCTCCGGCGGATGGGGAAAAATAAAGCTTTAGCTCACCACACTCCCACGTATTTTCATACGCGTCGTGTGTCGATTTAACTCAGCTGCTTTCGCAGCCCATCGTCTTGATCAACCGTCAGCCATGAGAGTTTTTGGCGCGATCGACGTATTGATCGAATCCCCCAAGTCCGTAAGGTTTCCCCGGCACGGCATCGCGCGCTTGCCCCATCTATCTGTGGGACGCAAGCACCACTCGGATCCTTGCTGCTGGTACCGGGAGTCTGTTTCCTCATGCCTTACGCCATATGTACGGCGGAGTCTTTCAAGGTCTGCTCGTACGGTGGATGGAGTCTGGCTGAGGGAAGAAAAAAAACATTACTGTTTTGTACCTGGTACATACCAGGTACATTTTTGCATGCGTGAGGAAATTTGAAATTTGGCGCAAATTTGCTTCTACTCGTAGCTCGCTCACCTTCTGGCTTGCTACGACATGGCAGATAACGCCGGTGGTGCTCGTCTCGAGCAGGCTATTGCATTGGTGCTGCTCGAAGGCGGGTGGTACTGGGACCGCTCGTGGGGAACAACCCGCCTCGGTCGCAACATGGAACCCTTCCTCCAGAGCCTGCACGCTTTCGTCCTGCCCAGGTCGGTCTTCACGGCCTATCATGCGCGGCTTCGATCTCCCGGCCGAACGGCCGTCTCCTGCATGCCTTACGACCCAGTCAAACGCCGAACCCCACCAGCGGCCGAGCCACTCGAGCGGGACGCGCGTGAGGTCGTACAAAAAAAGGAGGGCCCGCGACGTTGCGCAGCAAATCGACAGCATCGTTCCCTTCAGGAAGGCAATGACCTTTTGGCCATTTCGAACGACCTTCTTCAGGAGGGCCTTCACGACGGGATTGTCAGTGACATCCATGCTGGCGATCGGACAGAGTGTGGTCAATCCCTTGAGATTTCGCGGGAGTGCGGTGGCTGCACCGGCTGTGCACAACGCACACACCCGCTTCTTAGCCCCTCTGCCTTCGTGCGGTTTCGCGCGCGACGTGAGGCGCAGTCTGAGTTGTTTGCTGAAGGATATCATGTGCGTTGTACGTTGTAGCCGCTAGAGTTCTACGAGATTATGTGGCATTTTGTTCTTGGTTCCTTTCAAGAACCAGCAAATTGGCCGAAAAAATGAGGCCAAATTTGATTTGATTTTTCGGCAGGCAGCAGGCAGTGAGAAGACTACACGCTGTCCGGGCCGACGGCTGATGCTAAGCACGTGAAGACCCGAACGCACGCCTCGAAGGCCCCACGAGATATGCTGGCTGAAGCGCTGTCTCCGCTGAATTTGCTGGCCTACTAGACTACAGCAGAACAGCGGCGGAGTTTTATTTCTTTGCGTGCGCATGAAAAGCATGTAAAAAAGCACACAAAAATAAAATACCGTATAGCAAACCCCTGCATCTATGCGACCTAAAGCCCTTCCCCCCCGCCCTCCGCCCCCCCCTGCCACATCCCCCCCCCCTCCCCCACAAGAAGGATTCATGGTTTCCACGCACAAATTGAGCTGCCCCACCCGTCCCCTCCCCCCCCTCCCCCCCTCAAGCCCCCCTTTGATCAAAATCAGGCCCCCACGTTCTTAAAAACTCCGCCCTCCCCTCACCGGTTATTCGACTTACAGGATTCACTTGATAATGTATTTCCTTCCGCAGCTGTCAGATTTTGTCCCCCTGAGAAACGGGTTTTATAGTTTCCGCGCACAGACTGCCTAACATCACCCTGTTGACCCTGATGGCTACACTGTAGTTGCAAGGGGAGTCGCCGACCTATATCCTTAATGAGGACACACAACCCGTAATACGCGCGATCGGAGTATCACACAGCTTGCAAAGATGAGTTTCGACAAAATTTGCGATCTCACAGCTGGAGTGTATTTTTACTTTTATAAGAAAGAAAATATCGTAAGGACGTCAGCTGTGAGTTTGACGAACTTAGGGTCAAATACTCATCTTCACAAGCTGCGTTGTTTTGTTGCTGTTGCGCAAGGTTTCTGCGGCTCACGCCGCCGCGCTCAACGGGGCGATTCCAAGATTCATGATACATGGATATACAGAGTAGATGCAGCTGTGGGGGTTTTCCTGTAGTAGTGCAGGTCGAATAGCGCCTACTGCCGCTATGGTGCCGGTGAAACCGCCTAGGTATGCTGTACGCAACTCGATATACTAGAGCCTGCATAGGTAGTGTACTTAGAAGTGCTAGTCCGGTAAACTGCCGGTATTGTTGGCTGGCACATACCGGTATTATTTAAAAAAATAGCACATTAAGTCATCCCACAGTAGGGGTGCAGATTCTAAGAAGTTTCTGAGCTCCTAACATGAGGAGCGCAACACCAACATCACCGGAAGCATGGCTTCGAAGGTTTTATTCGTTCGCGCAATTCGACCAACATTTCTACGCGCTAGTCTTAAAACGCATATAGTATCGTAAAAGTGTCAGAACAGCCGGTAGTTTCTCACTTGAGAAGCTCAACCGGTCAGACACAATTAGTTAATACAACAACTGCAACCTTACCGTCGGATGGTTCATTAAGATGGAGGAACAAACACTAGGGCTGTACTGCATTCAGTTGCTCTTATCGACGGACGGGACCACACGCCACGCGCGGTTCGTTGTCCTCACCGTCCGCTACGTAACGACTGTCAAAATGTTGAGCAGAGCAAAAACAGCTTCAATTTTTGCAGGTTTTCAAGGGTGAGTAGAGTAGCGTGTACACTCTGGGGGACCTAGGCACCAAGCCTCATTATCTGGGTGACACTCGGGTAAGTTCGAATAAATATGTTTCCGGGTACCAGGCATATATCTACTAAACACACCGATACCGTTTTTTTACGTGCGTTACCTCACTCGACAAAAAAAAATATCCATAGTCGTCGACTCTGCATGCGAAACAGCCCAACCCTGTCTGTAACCAACACCGGGGACAATCAATTGGTTCTAACGGAGCTTTGCTCAACCCCGAAGGTGTGCGCTGTGTTCCGCACATTAAACCGCTCTTCCCACTCATTGAACCCCACCACACCCAGTGCCCGTACCGATCCAAGAGAGACAAGCTCTGTGTGGTCACAAACTACGAAACAGAGATATACATCGCAAATAAATACAGTTGGTGCACAGGGATTTGGCCATGCCATATGCCGAACCCAATGAATACAAAGGCGGAACATAAACCAGCCAGCACACCGGACAACAACCCACGTACAGCGGCCAAAACACGAGAGACGGGGGCGACCTTATCAAGCACCTAAGAAGAGCCCGTGCGTCAGTAGCAGCAGCAGCAGCATGCTGCGTGCGTTTGATACAGCTCGACGCGTGCCACGATAGAGGGGCACCGCTTTTTTTCCGAGGTTCCTCAATTTTGGAGCATAAGACCTCTCCCGAAAACTGATTTGGAGACAACTAAAACTTCTGCCGGATGAAAAAAACTCATGGCCTGGGTACACAACGAGAACCATGCAAAAAAAAATGGCCCAAGTCCGACGATTTTGGGTTAAGGAGTGTCTTAAGTCATTCAGAAACCATTTCAGACGAAAAGTGCCACCTCTATCGTAGCATGCGTCGCTCCTCACGCTGGATTTGAGGCGCACTCCCTACCCCACCACCCCAGGCTGCTTCGTGTGGCCTAAGTCGTAATCGTCGTTTCCCTCACGCTGCACCATTTCTTCCTGGGCTCCTGATTTCAGCAGCTCTATTCCCCAGCCAAAAAAACGATTTCGAAGGAAAATAAATAGGGTAATCCCATGGCCTAAGATATTTCGAAAACAAATTTGCGAAAAAGAGAATGAAATTCCGACGATTTTGGGGTTAAGGGACACCGAACTTCAGAAACGGTTTAGCGAAAAACGTGCTACCTCTATCGCACTTGTAGTAGCACGCGTCTTTCGTTCACACGTTCCCCTCTGAACTCCCAAAGGACTTAGAGGTGGATTCCGCTCCCGCTTATCTCGGTAAACACGAAATAAGGAGCTTCCCACTCTGCCTACTTTTTTCTTCAGATGTTTCTTTTAACGCCCCGTTATGTTTTCATCAGAAACACTAGATTTTTTTTCACGGAAAACCCCGAAAAAAATCCGCACAAAAAAAAACGTTCACCAGACAATAAGCCGACCTCACTATCCCTTCTCCCATCACTAAACTACTTCATTTTTGCGTTCAAGATTCGCTTATCGCCGTCACAACGTTTCACGAATTTCCCACAAAGTTTCCCCAGCACATTCCCTGCAAATTTCCCCAGAGCAGTTCCTACAAAATTTCCCAGAAAAATCCTCGGAAAAAATATAGAAAAATCCCATGATTCCCTCTCATCAGAAAATTCCGGCTTTCAGCGCTTCCTTATCAGCGGCTGTCCTCGCACGTTCACGTTCACTCAGGTCCACCTTTTCCGCCCTTCTGGTTCCCCCCTCGTCAGCCGTCGCCTTCCCCCCCTTCCCTCGAACACCATGTTCAGCGTTGCAAACCACCTGGCCCGCCGTCACTGGCTGCTTTTCTGTTTCGTCGTGGGTGGAATCTACCACCTTAGACCGGTCTAGAACTTCGATATTTTTTTCACATATCGCCGAGCCAAGAGCGTCTCCCGAGGGTCTTGCCTCCTCCTTTCCTACGTTATCACCACCACCACCAACATCATCACCAACATCACCACCGTCATCATCATCGCTATCATCATCATCATCATCATCATCATCATCATCGCCATAATCGTCATCGTCATCATCATCATCATAAACACGGTTAGATTTTTTGGATGACGATAACACGGCCACCGCCCAAGGTTCTGCCTTTTCGCAGAACGTTTGAAGAGCCGCCTCCACCTCATCCGCCGGGGTTTCCATGAGCTGAATCACCAAGCGGAGGGGTGCGAGGGGGAAGGGGGTGCTAAGCGGAGGGGGGGTAGGATTTATCTAAACATTGCACGGTACATATGTGTTCTATAAAACATGGTTTAAAAAACAGAACAAAAAGAGCACACTACAACGCACCTGCAACACAGGGGGGTGCTGCAGTCCACCCGCCCTCCCCCTCCCCCACCCCCCTCCCCCGCCCTCCCCCCCCACTGGCGGGGAGGGGAGGATTAATCCATGTGCATGCTTCGACAAAAAAAAAAAAAAAGAACGTGCTTTACCATCTCGACGTCCACAGGCGGCCGCTCCAGGTCATCCCTTCCCACTCCCCCCCCCCTAAAACTCAAGGCACCGAAGCCCGTCTTAAGAGCGGTTCTTGGAAGGATGAAGTTCACCCTTCGTGCCACTTGCCAATCACCTCACGGCGCTTCGCGCTTGGTGCAAGCAATGTCTGCCTGGTTGGTGAAAACCCGACATCCTCAGTCTCGGGATAGTGGGGATGTGAGGGTCATACCACTATGGTCATACGACTACGGCCATGCACAAACTGAGTATACCCCCCCCCCCTCCCCCCCCCCTAAAACTCATTATTCGAATACACAAAAAAAGGATTAAACGAAGTCCTCCATCTCAGAGCTGAGGTGCCGTTTGAACATAAACACAAAAACATTCCCTAACTCACCTGCAATACAACGTCGACGCCGTCAGGGGGCCGCTCCAGTCCTACCGCCAACGCCTCCCTCATCCCCACCACCACGCCTAGCGTGGAAGGGCCTCGGTAGCCTACGACGAACTCCTCCGCGTTTCGTGTGCTTAGGCATCCGCTGACACCTTTCTTGCTGAAAAAGTCTCCGACCACCGCAAGGTCACGAGCGAGATACTCTCGAGCCTTGGAGTGCCCCGTGTCCACCGCTTGCCCAACGTCGATGACGTAGCACACCTGCCCCCCCCCCCCCGCACCATATCCCACAGGCCAGCCGAGGATAAAAGGGTAACACGATAGAGTTGGTTTGGGCGATGGTTGGGGCTGGAGATAGATGTGTGGCACGCTATGGGTACCATACTGTAGTATCTTGTTGGACAAAACATTTCTGAGTAACGGGCTCTTCAAGTGATAGTCAATTCAGACTCACAAACTACCCAGTGCGGTGCTACCGCTACCGCTGCCGCTGCCATGGAAACCGAAGGCAATGGAGTTACATTTGACACAATACACATATCAGGTATGAAAATAAGCGGGAGCGTGGCGGGCTTGGTTCTTCCCCATCCCCCATAGGATAAAAAACAAGAAATAACTAAGTTGGGATATCATCTGTGCTTTACAGTACTATTCGTTAAAGCCCCTATTAACAGCAGTACCTGGGCCAAGGGAGTGATCCTCGGGTTGGACTTTCACGTTTTTCCTAAGTTGCGTTGGGTGAGGTATATGGGTACAGAGCTCCTCAAAGCAAGGAGATTCTAAAACATATTTCGTGCACCCCAACCCTGTCGAGCGTCGAGCAAAATAATGCCGCGCACGTCAAGAGCAAGTCCTTGCATTACTACATTGACTACCCGCCAGCACAGCACGCAGCCCGGGTTGCTGTGTGTAGTTGATACATTGCAATCTCCGCCCCTTCTGAATTCCCAAGAGGATGTTCCCAACGTTGGACGGAAAAAAGTCGAGATACCTGGTATGCGTGATCAGGCGACCCCTGGGGAATCTTGCAGCCGACTAGTTACAAATTGGCTAGGTGTTACTGCAGATATTTTACAGTACCAGGTAGTCATTAATTAATTGTGCAATTGTGGGACTGTAGTCCCTTCGCAGGTTTTCTCTTTCTCTGATGGAGGTGTGGAGACACACCGAGGTGGGTTATGTGCGCAACCGCACGCTCGAGGGTCAACAAAGAGGAACACCTCAGAGTCTGCCTCGAGGAGCCAGGATGATCTTGAAGGATTATAGTGATAAGGAGGCGGTACAATCTAGGGAATAGGGGCTGGTATCCACACAATTTGTATTTTTTAAGCGGGCGGTTGGCAATCAATTCATTTTGCACAGGAGGGACGCGATGTGTAATGTATTTAGTACAATATTATTCCACTACACCGCTTAAATAACGTCTTGCTTTTGGGTCAGACTGGAGTTATTGTGCGAGGCAATGTGCGTCCTACACCAATTTCAACTCGAAAAATATTATTTTTGTCTCGTGCAAAAGTTGAGTCTTCATTTCTTAGATCTAAAGTACATAGTCTCCACGTTCTTAACTGCCAATTTCTTAATTCTCAACATTTTTAGTGCTGTTGCGTTCTGTAAAAAGCAAATCTCCTTACCTTGTGGTGGTAGAGCACGTTGTACTCCGACAGGTCCGCGTGCACTAGGCGGCAAATCAGGAACATCAAACGCGTCAACTCCAGCACCTGAACGTAGCACCTAAGCAGGGGGGGAGGGGGCGAAAAAACGGCCATGGGTGGGGTAGTGAGGTGGGGAGTGGTGGCGGTGGTAGGGGTGCGGGTAGGGCTGGGGGTGGGGTGGGACGGGGTGGGGTGGGGTAGGGTAGGGCGGTGTGGTGTGGTGCGGTGTGGTGTGGTGTGGTGTGGTGTGGTGTGGTGTGGTGTGGTGTGGTGTGGTGGGTTGTTAGGTGGTGGTGACGCGAGGTGCGGTTGCGGTAGGGATGGCGTGGGATGGGGTGGGGTGAGGTGGTCGTGGTCTGTCCAGTGCGTAAACCATTCGAAAATAAAACAAGCCAACCAATACGCAAACAAACCTGAGTCACTTCGAGGTTGGCGAGTCGACCTCACCGAGCTGAGGGGCTGGTCAGTGCTCCAACCCCCCCCCCCCCCTTATAAACACGATACTCCAAACGCAAACAAACCTGCGCCAATTGGAGGGGGACAGGTCGACCTCTCTGAGCTGAGGGGCCGGCCAGTGCTCCGTCCCCACGAAGGACATGACCAAAGTGTGCTCCCGCTGTAGAATTGGCTCAGGGCAGGGCAAGCCGGCACGATGCATCCGGATCAGATTGCGGTGCTCCTTTTTAGCCCATAGGGAGAACATCTTGCGGCGGCTCTGCTTGTTGAATTTTGTCGATCCGTACCTGGTATTTGGACGCAGAAACGAAAATCGGACGCGGAAGAATGCATGATTGTGCACGTGCGGAAACGCAATTCGGGCGCGGAGACGAAAACCGCAAGAGGAAAAGAAAATAGGATATGGAAGAAGACACATAATTGCGAGAATGCGCAAACGAAAATCGGTCGGGGGAACGAAAATGACACGCGGAAAACAAAATCGGAGCAGATACGAAAGTCGGATGCGGAAAAGCCCTCGGTCGCAAAACACGGTTAGCGAACGCGAAAACGACGTCGGCCTCCAAAATGAATTCGACCGCGAAGATAGATTCGTATATCATGCGTAAACAAAGTCACAAATCATACATAAAACAACATATTATAACGAATTCGTATGCGGAGCACATGTCCGAGGGGAGGGGGGGGGCGTACTCAGTGTGTGCATGGCCGTAGTCATATGACCATAGACTGGGGGGTGAGAGGGGGGGAGGTTACTCGCCTAGGATCCCCGTCGACGTACGCCGCTCGGTTCCCGAACTCGTTCAAGGTGGTCTTGAAGATCTTCAGCGCGACCGGTCGGCTACCCGTCGAAGCCTCTGGATCTTTAGGGGCGAGGGCGTGGTAAACGTGGGCCTCCTTTCCTGTCTTGACCATGCCGTGCACCTTCGAGATCACGAAACGAAAGGCAGGTGGGGGAGAAGGACGAAAGGAATAAATTCATGCTGATCGATTAACAAACTTAATGATAATTGATCAATCGTGGATAATGAGTAAAGGGATGGATGAAGAAACGAACGAAGAAATGGACGAATGGATGAAGCAGTGAGTGAAGAAATGAATAACATGATGAGGAAGGAAGGAGGCAAGGCGATAAATTAATTGATGATGATCGATGAACGCATGAACAGTGCGTACTTGATGGATGAAGAAACGAACGAAGACGACTTAATGAAGGTATGAGTGAATGAATGAATAAAAAGCACGAGGAAACAACGCAGCAAGGAAGGAAGAAAGGAAGGGAGGATAAAAGGGAGGGAAGGACGGGGGGAGCAAGAAGGAAATAAGGACGGAAGAGAGGGGTCGACACAATGTACGGCGTGCAATCGGTGAGAGGGGGAGGTGGGGTGGGGTGAGCTGGAAGCGGAGGGGGGGGGGGGAGGGGGGGGGGTGTCATCGGTGGGGAGGGAGGGCTATTCACCTCCGGGCAATCATTGGCACAACGCTACAACACGACCTCTAACGAAGAATCAAGACGACGGGGAAGCAAAGGCGCAGTCACCTTTTCCTATTCCGAGGCTCGGTCCATACTAATACTGCTGCGATACACCACCACAACCATACGAGTGCTATTAACACTACAATTTACCGTTCTCTGTCTAGTGGAAAATATAACGTGCGAGCAGTTTCCGAACAAGAGACCCCTAGGTGAGCACCTAGGGAATACTTGTCCTGCTATTGAATACTACGATCACATGGTTCCTTCTACCACCACCACTGTCACCACCACCCCCACCACCCCTTCCTTCACCAACACCCCCCCCTAACCCCTTCAGCCCTACCCCCCCCCTCCCCTCCCGCTCCCCCCCCCCAAACCTCCCTCTCTTCCCCCCCCCTCACCTCCAACAGGGTCCCAGCATTAACCATCTTGAAGACCATCAGCCGGGTACGAGGGTCCATAACTCCTTCCTGGGTGGATCTTGTTGCCCCCTCTACCCTCTCTCCCGCCGCCATCCCCTTCTCCTTCTTCTTCCTTATGTCCCGCTTGAGGCTGTTGAATGTACGGTTGCCAAGTCGCACCCCGGCTGCTGTTAGGTCGCCTACACCTTCAAACGTAGATGCGTCCCGAGCATTCATCCTGAATACATACAAAAGTGGGAGTTGTAGAGGGGGCGCAGGAGGGGGGAGAGTGGGAACGGGGGTGGAGGAGACGGGGATGGGGGACAGGGGCGGGGTTGGGGTCGGGTACCTTCAAAGCTACACGCGTCCCGAGAGTTCATTCTGTTCTCCATGGGGAAAACAAAAACGGGGTGGGAGGAAGCGGGAGTCGTAGCGGGGGTTGGGATCGGGGAGGGGGAGGGGAGGGGTGTACTCAATTTTTGCATGGCCGTAGTCGTATGACCATAGACCCTCGCATCCCTACTATGCCGGGACGGAGCACGTCGGGTTTTCAACGACCAGGCAGACATTGCTTTCACCAAGCGCGAAGCGCCGTGAGGTGCTCGGCGAGTCGCATGAAGGGTGAACTGCACATCCTTCCAAGAACCGCTCGTAAGACGGACTTCGGCACCTTGTGCCTACTTCCTTGCTCATGGATGACAGCGCCAATGAGTTACTTTGTTTTCTGGTGTGGCCAATCCAGAGACAGCAACGGGTATTGCTATGTAACTGTAATACTATGTAACTGCCTCGTGGGTGCCTTACCATATTCACACTACGTGATGTGACCATTTTCCTTGTGCGGAGTTAGAGTTCTCCACCCCGCACAATATGATCCAACTCGATAACCGTCATGGTGACCGCCAAAAAACAAAACAAAACAAAACAAAACAAAAACGGTCCCCTGATTGTCTAGCTCACGCAGTGACTGGCATGTTTTACAGCGTCGTTGCCAACCAACGCCAACCCCAATAATATATAATGTGGGGGGGGTAGAGAAGACGGGGGATGTGATAAAGGAGCGACGGGTGACCGGCGGAGGCAGGAGGTAGATATAAAATATGGGCTGGGGGAAAGGGCAAAACTGCCGGGGGTTGAGTCCCAACATCTATTAACACGTTAGCCGATGCTGCCGTCGTCATTGTTTTCGTCCCTCGATCCCCTCTCGGAGTACTCACTTGCCGCAGATGACAGCGTCATGCTTGGAAACGACCTCTCCAGCGGAGTTTTTAAAGAGCGGCATCTTCCCCTTCCTCCTCCCTCCCCCGGGGACAGCTCGAAACGCCTCCCCCTCCCCCCCCCCTCCTCCTCCTTCCCCACTTTCTTCATCTCCACCACCATCATCAGCACCCTCCCGGCCATCGCCCTGAAAGAGCTCGCTTTCTCGCCCTTCCTCTAAAGCTTCCACGTCTGCAACTCCCCATCGTCGAGGGGGTTGCGCTGTGGTACTCCCTCCACCACTACCAACCCCGGGGAAAAGGGATGAGGAGGATGCGGTGGAGGTGGCGAACCTAATTTTGGAACCGAAAGTACCCTCTTCTGTCGACTGTTTAGCGGCGGCCGTTGCGGCTGACCGCCTCGCCTCAAACACTCGTTTTTCCTCTTCTTCAAGAGCTAGTGCGAATGCCATATCACCGTCAGCGTCCGGCTAATGTTTGGGAGCGGGGGGGGGGAAAGAGGGAGGGAGGGAGGGAGGGAGGGAGGGAGGGGGCAAGGGAGGGAGGTCTTGCTGAGTTGCGCCTGACGTTGTGCGGGTGACGCTCGCGCGGTGGCAGAGAGGCTGCGGCGAGGGCAGAGGTTGGGGGTCGCCAGGCGAAAACCGCGGCCCTGAATCGACCATTCCTACTCCTGCTACTGCTACCATTACTACTACCACTAGTGCCGCCTCTGCTAGTACTATGTCTACTGCCACCACTGTCGCCTCCACTATTGCTACTACCGCAGCCACCGCTACCACTACCACCGCCACCCCCACGACTACTTGCACCACCACCACTACCCACTAGCTCCTCCACCCCCCACAGCCTCACCTTCAAAGCACAGCAAGCAACCTCCGACGAAGCATCCTCCTCAGCCAGACGCGCCATGTCATGTGAGAAGCAAAACTCAACCGCCCTGCTCACGTCCGATCCACCACACCGTCTCAGCGCCGCCGCCGCCCACCCCTCCTCAATGCCCATCCCCACCAACGACCTCACAGCACTCGCGCTTATCGGCGTCACCGCTGACAAACCAGGACCAGAGGCGGTGGCTGCCGTGGTGGTGGTAGTAGCAGGAGAGGTGGACATTTTGGTCTGGTTTTCTATGCCTAGGTGGGCGTCCTGCTGCGCAAGGGAGTTAGTTGAGCGCAGGAGGTCGGCGGCGCTTCGTCCGGGAGTTCCCCATGCTCCTAGGGCGGCTGGGGGTGTTGTTGGCTGGACGGGGGGAGGGGGGGGGGAGGGGAGGGGAGGGGGGAGGGAGGAGAGAGGAGGGGGGGGGGTGGAGGTTCTGTTAGGGTTTTGGTGGGGTACTCTCTGATTCTGGGGTAGTGTTTTTAATAGGGAGAGCACAAAATGCCCTCGTCAGCACAACCGGATGCTATAGAGCTTCCAGTGTGATGACGTGAAATGAGGACCACACCCTGCATGTGAATCATACTTGTACAACAGCAGCAGTGCGTGAGACCGATCCATACTTATTGCCGTGTACTGCTGTAGGACGAGGCACTGTAAATGGGCGTTAGGTGCTGAATGTTGGAGTCAGGTGTGGCGCAACAGGAGCAAGCAGTGCTTCCACCAGACGACGGGATGGCGCCTGCTTCAGTACGTAGTGCACACATCTTGGCCCAGCTTCTACAAGGTGGGGTCATACGGTATCAGGCGTCATAAATGGTGCGCACAAACTCCCCAAAACAGCTCCATCTCCCCACAGGTCGGCGTTAGGGTTACGGCTAAGGAGAGGGTTAGTTTAGGGCTAGGGGAAGGGGTATTATGCTGCTGTGGTACACCGCTGCTGTACAAGCAGTACGGCACGTTAATCAATCGCTTAGTTTCACGAGGCCGTTACTGTTGCAAAGTACGATGCTGTACGTACAAGCAGCAGAGGCAAGTCAATCGATTTTGCTTGGTTTCGCACGGCGAGTGCGACATCGGCAGACGAGCTCGAACGAGGGCATACGGTCTGATACTTGAGAGATTGTTCTTTCTATGATAAAACAGTCAACGCCTGGTACTGACAGTACATACAGCAGTAAACCGGCATATGATAGCAGTAGCTGCAGCAGCAACTATAAGTGGTGCCGCACAGCAACAACCGCACTACAAACCACAGCGAAAGGCATACACGCGCTTGCTTACGGCATACAAAAAGTCCATCTATGATAAAGCGCACATAAGCGCGCAATTAAGCCTCAACAAGTTTGGCCGCGCGGACGGGTAGGACGTAGGACCTGATGATGCGGCACAACCAGGAGACCGTGTCAAGGTCTTTCGCGGCCTTCACATAAATATATACTTCGAAGTATATGATCATTCTTTTTTGAGGGGATACACATTCTCTTTTGAGGGATTCGGTCAGGAGTTTTTTTTCCGTCTCGGCCTCAGTATGCAATTCTCGGAACTGGAATTCTCGGTCAAATAGCTTCGTTCGAGCGCCGTCTTCGGGGGGCGGCTCACACGCCCTTCGCGTTGCCGTATCCGTTCCGCACCTGGCCGGGATCGGGTACGTGGGCTGAGGAAAACAAGCGAGAAGTGCGCAATTTTTGTTGTTTTGGGCGGTATACGCCCGAGCTATTCTTGGATCTTGGCATGTGCAGAGAGCTTGAACGAAAAAACATACGGGAAAACAGTTACTTCCAACTTGGCATAATTTCCATATTGGCTTCTTATTTCGTCCCCACCACACTTTTTACATGGTCACACCTCGAAGCATTTGGCCTATTGTGCACATCGTACGACTGACTGCTGTGTCGTTGCTTTTCGATATTGGATTTCAAGGTTAAATAACTTTGTTCGAGCGTTCGCTGTCTTCGAGGGGGGCCCTTCCCTACCCAACGACATCATTACACCCAGTGTCCGTGCCGATTTTTCATCCTAGAGTGATACAACTTATTATTATTAGGTGACAGACTGTGAGACAGAATAAACCAAACAATCGCAATTAATCAAGGCATAAAGCAAGTGAAATGCTAGCGTACCGGGTACGAGAACACAACAAAACAGGCCAGACCATGAAAAAAATAGAAAACAAACACAACGAACGGGTTCGCTTTTAAAAATCACAGTACGAGAAACAATGCTGGTCAGTCTTTTTCATCGCCGCTCCAAAGAGTCGTTCCGTATATATTGGTCCATGATACACCATCCATCTTTCAGGACCGCATAAAAGTAAATATCCCACACTAATTCCGGGTATACTTATCCCCACAAACGAAACGTGAATGAACTTCTAAAGGTAGGTGTTACTATCAAGGTAGTAGTGTTCCGAAAGCTTTGTTGTGTGCTTGCAAGAATTGCGCTGGCTACTGACTGTTGAGTTGTTGTTGCTGGTCAATACATCGTTTGCGCCAGCAATTAGTTGATGACAGTATAATGAAATATAGAGACCTTATTGGAAATGCCATCTCGTGTTCACCAGGAATTAACCGATGGCATAGAGTAATAGGGATCTTCTTGACAATATCTCCTGTGCGCCACAGCGATCGAGGATATAGTATCACGAAAAAATAGGTATCATCTGCACAAATATCTCGTGGTACCTATCATTACGCATACGCACGTCAGACGCAAGTCAATTAGAAAAAATAAATTAATAGAAAATACAGAAGAAACAAAAGGGGTAGTATATTCCGATTCAAGATCACCCTGTGTCAAGCCGAAGCAGGCGCTCATTGCTCTTATCTGTTGTGGCCAATATATATGGCTGTTAGTATGCCGGGACATGGCGATTTGACCGCTCTTCTTATGTCCCGAATGGCCTTATGGTGACGCTTTGGGCACCAACTGCATAGATTCATCCCGAGGTCGAGCGTTTGGTACGAATTGCGGTCGTATCCCAATTTTTTGCCCTACGCGAGTAGTATGCAAGAAAACCCGCGAAAATATTAGCGAGGTTTCTGACCCAATAAGCGAATGAAGTCGAGATTTCAGTGATTTTTTCGGTGCCGCATAAGCGACAAAGAGGTGATTATTCGGGCACAGCAAGTATTCCATGAATATTCGACCATTATGCTAGTGAGTCAAATATGCACTGCTGTTTTGGCCTAGTTTCAGGCTTTTTTCCACGGTTGGTTATTATAAGCTCGAGTCGTGCCAGTCTCAGTTCAACCTACATATTATTTGTTGTTCTTCTTTGAACACCCCATTCATTTTTGTTTGAAATTAATTGTGCTTATAACCGGGGGGGGCTGAATCCTGCATACAAATGGCTCTAATCCGTCCATTTATATTGCGTTTGGTGCTGTTGTTGCTGTTCAAGTGTTTCTCATCCTCACTTTGAGCGTGCTAGCTCGGCACGCCAACCTGATATTACAGGCTCAAAATCGCGTTTTTGTGCGACCTATCATGCAAGTAACCCATTGAACTGCGCTTGCATTGCAAATGTTTGAATGTTTGCCGCATGCGAGAAGTATGCGAGAAAACCCGACTCGGTCGAAATAATTGTGAGCTTATTTGGTCAAAGCCTACCAGCCAATCACGAGAAATAGGCCAATGGAGTCGGGGTTGACACGCCGTGCGGGGAGGTATATCGACCAGGGAGATCATCGTTGTAGCTCCCGCGTTGATGGGGCTGTAGAGATTCGGAGGATCTGAACCGGGGATGGGGCCCTATCTCCCCCGTGTGCGACGGAACTGCCCCCCATCGGCTGGTGAGCCTCTATCATCCTCCTACTAGGGTGGGGGACCGCTGTGGAGCACGAACCAATCAGCGATTCTAGCCAATGGAACTGGGGTTTCCACACTGTGGGGGGCGGTGTCGACCCGAGAGAGCTCGGTTTTCTTCCCCCGTTTGTCTAATTTTTAGACATATGGAATGACCCCTGGACCGGGGATGACATCCTATCATTTCCGGGTGGAGCTGGCGCTATAATATACGAACCTCAGCCAATTAGAGATCGGCCGGTCGGTGGCATTGGGGATTTTCACACTGTGCGGGGAGGTATCAATCCTGGTGATATATCCGTGTTCGTTCCCGGGTTGTCGGAGTTGTATACCAGGTATATGTTAATGGATTATGATTCTGGGAATGGACCATATCGTCCCCAGATGACGGTTACTTTATGCACGATCTCCGGCCAATGAGCGACCAGCAATCAGACAAAAAGGCTACACCAGGAATTTTATGTTCATATTTTCGTCTAAAACTCGATCGCGCCTGAAATTCTTAACTACCAAATTCTTTGTTAAAAATCCACTACATTTTCCAACGCACACCGGTGGGGGTCCTTCCAACGCACACTGTCGGGCCCCTGCCAACGCACACTGACGGGCGTCCCGGGGGGGGGGGACGCGCCCCCCCCCGACACTGCTAGTAGCATCCGAGCACCGTTCGGCTGCCCTGCCAACCCAACGCTGGTGGGGCATTTGGGACGCACACTGCACACACAACACACACAACACACATGACGAAAAAAATTCACTTCGTTGTGCCCTGGGCTGCGGAAAAAACTCCCCTCCCAAAAATACCGCCTCGTCCTTACAAGAGCAAAAAATTCAATCGGCCGCGCTTCAAATCAAACGGCGCTACGAACTACACACACATCCACTACATATGTTTTTCAGCGCTCTTCCTCCCGCCCCCCCTTTTTGATCAAAATCAGGCCCCCACGTCCTTCAAAACGCCGCCCTCCCCTCACCGGTTATTCGATTTACAGGATTCACTTGATAAACTAATGCTTTTCCTTCCACAGCTGTCAGATTTTGTCCCCCTCAGAAACGGCTTTTATAGTTTCCGCGCACAGACTGCCTAACATCACCCTGTTGACCCTGATAGCTACACTGTAGTTGCAAGGGGAGTCGCCGACCTATATCCCTACTGAGGACACACAACCCGTAATACGCGCGATCGAAGTATCACACACAGCTTGCAAAGATGAATTTCGACAAAATATTCGATCTCGCAGCTGGAGTGTATTTTAATTTTTATAATATATTTTTCAGCGCTATCGCGTACTACTAATATTTTACAAGGTTCCCCTCCGGGAAGTAAGTGCCTAGGGGAGTGGCGCAAGGACACATTATTTTCACTTCCCTATGCGATGACCATTTTTATTTGTAATACATACACAAAAAACCTGCCCGGAAAAATAATGAAATCGCATTTCACCCGCACAAAAAAGTACTTCTGGGGTGTACTCAATAGCAGTACTTTTAGCACTTTTTGGGTATACTCGATATAGACGTACCCACGACCGATCTGTTCTTGAGAAAATACACAGCACCACTTGATAACACACACAAAACTTTTACACCGAATGATATGTATGATTGTGAGAAGAGCGTCACAATTCGAACTCCAGCTTATTAGGGACCGCCAGGAAGCGAGAAGGGGCACGGGTGGCGTGAGATGCGTCCCGTATTGAGAACGAGGGAGCAAGAGGACAATAACACGTGACATGCTATGACAAAAAAAAGCAACTCGCCGCCGTAAAGAGAGGATACAGCACGCGCACGCACATGGTCCTACCTGTAGCGTGTTGCTCTCCGCACGTTGTCTGCTGTCTGCCATCTGCGATCTTCGCAAAAAAACAGAAACAATACTCGTTAAAGAACTGCCTCTGTGGACGTAAATGTATAAGGATGGGTTGGTATCTAAATTGTTACTATTACAAAGGTCCCTATGTTTCGGCATCGATGGACACGCGCACCCAGAGCGGCAGCACAGCAGAAACGCGCGGTATGGTGGGGTGACAAATTATGACAGGCTCCGACACAAGCAACTCGCTGCAGCATAGCGAGGATACGCCAAGCGCACATCAATGGTGTCACCTACCGCTGCTGCTGTGCAGCAGGGTTGTAGCGTTGTGCTCTCCACATGTTGTCTGCTGTCTGTCATCTGCGATCTTACATAAATAGTGTTGCCTACCGCTGCTGCTGTGGGGTAGAGTTTGTATATAGCGTTGTGCTCTCTTGGTATGGTACGGTATCATATAAGAAGAGCACCAACATGAACATAAATATAAGGACAGTTTGAGTACTAATGTGATATTCAAACGATCCTTACACTTTACGCCGGCATGTCACTTGACAGAAGCAGCAGAAGTAGCAATAGCAGCAGCGAGAGGTAGTGGCGTATAGGCGGGTAGAGCATCGCAGGCTAGCGCTGTGCTCTCCGCATGTTGTCTGCTGTCTGTCATCTGCGATCTTACATAAATGGTGTTGCCTACCGCTGTTGCTGTGCGGCAGAGTTGTAGCGTTGTACTCTCTTGGTATGGTACGGTATCATATAAGAAACACACCAACATGAGCATAAATATAAGAACCGTTTGAGTACTAATGTGATATTCTAACGACCCTTACACTTTACGCCGGCATGTCACTTGACAGAAGCAGCGGAAGCAGCAGCAGCGAGAGGTAGTGGCGTATAGACGGGTAGAGCATCGCAGGGTCCGATCAAAGTAATCACCTACAACAACAGCAGTCGCACGCGCATAGAGCTGCAGGCTGCTGCTGCTAGGGGGCTGGACTGCTGCTGGTAGGCAGGATCGTAGCGTGGTGTTCTGTGCAAAAATAGGGAAATGTGAGTGTACCCTCCACGAGCAGAAAAACCCGGTGTGCATCCAAATCTTACGTGCGTACACGGGGATAGGGGATGCAGAAACCCAATCCCCGGGGATGTTGCGGAAACCCGGGGATTTGCCTTTAGTGTGCCCAAGGCCAAAAAAGTCTAAAAGGCTTGCCACGCGCGACATACTGCACGGATCGCGCCCAAACCTCCGGCAACGTGAGCCCGACGGTCGAATTGTGCCCACCCCACCCGACGTTTTGGACAAAGGTGCGAGCACGAAGAGATGTGCCTCGAGGGAGAAAAAAATCACAATTATACACATACATACAAGGGCTCCGCATGGGCGCCGGCATTCGCCGGCGCCCATGCTTCGGGTAGGGCAGGGCAGCACTTCGACAACTTAAGGTGTAGCTGTCCGACTTGGCATGCATTGAACTTTAAAGTAATGCCAAGAGTTTAATACGAACATGGGATTATGAAAGTCATGATTTGACAGAAAAAAACGTAATATTATACAACAAAAAAGGCAAGGATAGGCGAAACACACTATGTTAAACGCGCCGTCAAGTAAAAGTTGGCGTCTATCAAACAAAAATACCGAAAATAGTATTATTGAGAACCTGCGTCGCCTCTAGGCGAAACGAATGAGGCCTTGGCATTAATGAAGAGACTGCACTGCTGTCCCCGTGGCAATGGAGGTTCGAAGTCGACAGGATGCAAAGTCGGTTTGCATCAAACGTCGACATGGGGCCATGTCAGCCGGCGAGGTTTTGGAAGAAGATTGCTTTGTTTGTTACGTGAAGGCTGTCGTATTGATTGGTCTGCGCGGTTGCGGGCGAGGAGAAAAACGAAAAAGAGGAGGGCGATCTCTCGTTGCGTCGGCGTTGTCTAAGATATGTGCGGGGGTGGCTTTGCTCGTACGGGAGGTTGGCGTAGCGGTTCTTCTCTGTTTTTTCTCGAGAAGGCGGGATATGTGTGTCTGCTATCTTTGCTTCGTGGGTGCTTTCACGTTGTCGAAATCGGACGCGTCCCCTCAATACATAATATCCGGAGTGTCTCTACCATGACGACTGCTGATGGTGCCGTGCGTATTTCCCAGAGACTGACATATTATTTACTGGTAGAAATAATCATATACCTTTCTTTGCAACATTTTTTCTCTTCATCCCATTTATCATCCCCGCACCATTCTCGCGCTCCTGGTAGTAACTCAGACCCGGGGTCACATAGCGGGCCCCCCTCCTCCCTCCCCACTTCGGCACGTGCCTTTATTTTTACCGCGAGGAGAATCGAGCATTTTCTTCCCTCGTCGACTCGCGTCTAATTGTTCCTAGCAGGCGCTCTCAGCAGTTGATCTCTTTTTTTTATTGCATTTTTGCAAATTAGGTCATATTCAACGTGGTGGGTGTCGAACTCAAGGACAACCAAACGTTGGAGGTATTCGAGGGTAAAACCACTAGACCACCGGGGCGGCCGGCTGACAATTGATTAAAACAAAACAGGATCTTTGCATAGGGTTCAAAATCGTGTTGGCAAAAAACCAAATTTGCAGGAAGGAAGCAGCTGAAAGGTCAAGAAACAGGCAATATTTCAGTTGTTGTTGTTCTCACATTAACTCGCACAATCCAGTCCGTGGTCACAGGACTGGTTCCGGTCACTCTGGAGCAAAGGAATACCCTAGGGAAAAACACATACAACCCAAGGTGGTACACGCATAAATCACAGCTGACGCAATTCATGCCTCCACCAGAAACATATAAAAGTGAAATCGGGAGTCACCCTACGATGTGCCAGGTCCATACCGGTGCATACGTCTCATTACTCGCGCCTGGGAAAACCGACTATACCGCTTGCCACCCAAGAAAGACTACCACGTATATATCACACGTAGTATCTATCACTACGCATACGCACAACAGACGCAAGTCAATTGGAAAAAAGAAAACAAAGAACAAAGAAGAGAAAGGAAAGGAAATGGGTGCATGGGGTCAAGAAAAAGAAAAGAAAAATGAATTTTTGGGGGTCTACTGGCGAGGCTGCCACCAGAACGGGGTGTCTCATGTCACGTGGTCTTTCGACGGTCTACAGCAGTAGTACTACGAACGACTTCCGATACACGCACCGAAGCACGGACTACCGGCCGATTACGCGATCGACAGCTGGTCGTGGTTGTCACGTGTCTCTGTGTTGGGGGCCCCTGCCCTGCCTCTTGTTGGCTCTTGAGAGTGATGCGTGTACGACTAAACTTGCCAACAAACGGCACTCGCACTGCACTTTGAGCCATCTGCTGTAGTTCTGGTTGCTACTTGTTGCTGCATTATGTGCTAGACGTTTCGCCCTTCGGCTACTGCTGTACACCTGCTCTTGTGTGTTTGCCAATGTCGTCAGTTGGCGTTCATGCTCGTCGTACATACTGCTGTTCTCACCGAGTACGTGCGGGTTTCCTCGTACCTCAACCGTACGACGACGAGCTCAAAACAGAAGGGAGGTGACATGAAATGGCATGGACGATGGCCACATAGAAGCGAGCACAGCGGGATAGTTCGCTGCGAATCAACCGCATTCGTTCATGCCTACAGCAGAGGCTGCCTGGAGTGTCAGCGGCCGTGCTAAAGCCAGGACCAAAGGCCGAAGAGACGGCTCTTCTGTCTGCTTGGTTTTGTCTCGAGATTCTGTTATTTATATATATTGGACAGAGTGATGCGTGTACGACTAAACTTGCCAACGGCACTCGCATTGCACTTTGAGCTATCTGCTGTTGTTCTGGTTGCTACTAGTTGCTGCATTATGTGCTAGACGTTTCGCCCTTCGGCTACTGCTGCTACACCTGCTGTTTTGTGCTTGCCAATGTCGTCAATTGGCGTTCATGCTCGTCGTACATACTGCTGTTCTCACCGAGTACGTACGGGTTTCCTCGTACCTCAAGCGTACGACGACGAGCTCAAAACAGAAGGGAGGTGACATGAAATGGCATGGACGATGGCCACATAGAAGCGAGCACAGCGGGATAGTTCGCTGCGAATCAACCGCATTCGTTCATGCCTACAGCAGAGGCTGCCTGGAGTGTCAGCGGCCGTGCTAAAGCCAGGACCAAAGGCCGAAGAGACGGGTCTGTCTGCTTGGTTTTGTCTCGAGATTCTGTTATTTATATATATTGGACAGAGTGATGCGTGTACGACTAAACTTGCCAACGGCACTCGCATTGCACTTTGAGCTATCTGCTGTTGTTCTGGTTGCTACTAGTTGCTGCATTATGTGCTAGACGTTTCGCCCTTCGGCTACTGCTGCTACACCTGCTGTTTTGTGCTTGCCAATGTCGTCAATTGGCGTTCATGCTCGTCGTACATACTGCTGTTCTCACCGAGTACGTACGGGTTTCCTCGTACCTCAAGCGTACGACGACGAGCTCAAAACAGAAGGGAGGTGACATGAAATGGCATGGACGATGGCCACATAGAAGCGAGCACAGCGGGATAGTTCGCTGCGAATCAACCGCATTCGTTCATGCCTACAGCAGAGGCTGCCTGGAGTGTCAGCGGCCGTGCTAAAGCCAGGGCCAAAGGCCGAAGAGACGGGTCTATCGGCTTGGTTTTGTCTCGAAATTCTGTTACGTGAAAGTATCATGATTTGGGAGTTATTTTGTCACGAAACGTCTTGCCGTCGGTAATTTGTGCCACGAAGTTGTTGGATATCGTCGGTAAGTTGTGTCACGTTTTAGGTGAACCCACACTAGAAAATTGAATTTCCAGCTGGCAAAACGAGCAGAAACAAAAGCAATAAAATGCCGAGCAAGAAACCAAACGAACTAGTAAAAAAGTACAGCAAAGAAACTAACGCTCGAGAGTATGCCACCGCAAAATTCCAAACATTATCGCGTACCGGTTGGAAATGATGCCAATTTTGCAAATCATTCAGGCGTTGCAGCCATTAAGATTCAACAATTTTTCCAAATTTCCTCCTCGACACTCGCTCGTCTCGCTCGGCACCCGTCCGCGTTCACGTCGATGTGCGGAACGGACACGGCAGGGCGAGGGGCGTTGGAGCCGCCCCCCGAAGGCGGCGCTCGAACCAAGCCATATTCGACCGAGAATTCCAGTTCCACGAATCGCATACTTAGGTCGAGACAAAAAACTCCTGACCAAAGTCCATGACACCAAGGAATGACTCGATATTCAAGGAAAGATTTTATATATATTTATAAAAAAAAGTTGAAGAACGTCAGCTGTGAGTACAAACGGTTGAATGGTTGAAACTCAACTTTGCAAGCTGGGTGGTACAGCTATGTTTCACAAATATTCCATCGACCGAACGAGAGTGGCATCTACAGCAACAAGTAGCGGCATTATTATAATAGCATTCGAGGAATTGAATGACGAAGGCAGCGACACCGAGTTTCACGCCTAGAAAACCGTCAGCAAGTCTCTCCACGATCACTATCGTACACACACAGACACAGTCGGTCTGCGAGCCTCGGATCTAGATATTGTCAAAACAAAAATACATTCCAGCTGCTGTGATATCGAAGATTTTGTCGAAACTGATCTTTGCAAGCTGTGTGTGATACTCCGATCGCGCGTATTACATTATGGTATCATGCATGTAGTAGCAGAAGCTGGCTCAGTGCGCGCCTGCCAGTTGCCACGTAGAGAACATGCAGCAAACATTTGGCCATCAATCTGCTGGCCCTGGATGCTTGGTTGAGTCGAAACGTCAAGAAACGCAGTCGAAACGTCTCTTCGTGTCCAGACTAGAGGGTCAGTCTGCGTGGGCTCGGATTTATCCGATCGAAATATACATGATGAAGCTCGGACTCGGATTCATGCAAGCAACGGAGAAACGGAGGAAATGACAGAAGTACTAGTAACTAGTCCACTGTTAGTCTATATTACTTTACGTTCTACACACGCGTGAACTACGTGCTGTGTGGTAACGGTTTTTACTCTATCGAATATTGAATCGAACAAGTCAAAGTGCTGCCCTGCCCTATACCCGGAGCATGGGTGCCAGCGAATGTAGGCACTCATGCGGCATTCGCCGGCTACCATGCGGAGCCCTTGTAGTAGTTTTATTAACAGCAGCAGTGTACAGGTTCGGTCAGTCAAGGGGTCAAACTGCGTGTACTCGCAAACTTGCTGCAGTGTGGGTGTGCGTTCGAGCTCTGACGTGTTCGAGCTCTGCGGACTGCCGGCGGACACTGATCAAAACACTAACCTGAGCTGCTTCTTTCGAAGATTGCGCCGTGCTGGGCACCTTGCCGAGAGCAGAGACGTCAGTGCTCGCGGGGATGCCGATACCACGAGACTGGCTATCGATTGCTGCAATGTCGATGATGCCTGCGTTATTATCGGCCTCCTTTTGGAGCTTGATCGCGAGTTGCTCGCTCTGCACGTCCAGTAAACTCATGTTTCTTGGCGTATGTCCGGGGGCGTCCTGGTCAACGGAGACGGGCAGGGAGAAGCGAGGGGTAGGGCGCTGCTGTCGAACCACGAAGCTGTGGTGTGTTGAGGGTTGGCAGTAGCAGGCAGTATGGTACATAAGTATCGCATCCGTAACGTCTACAGCAGCTACAGCTTGAGTCTCATTATTTTACAATCGATCTATTCGTTGATTTGGGTCAACTCAGTACGTACCTCTGCTTGCATAGAAGGCTCGTGCACGAGAGGGGGGTGCTGTCCAAGGGGCAGGTTCGCTGGCGGTAGTGGTACCCAAAGGCCTCACTGTGTATCGAGGCACCCAGAGGTGGTAGTACAGCAACCTGAGCCTGAGCAGATAACTGGAGCTAGCTAACTGGAGCTAGCTGCGGCTGCTGTGCAGCTTGTGTAAGTGCTGCTGTGCAGCGTGTGTAAAAAGGTGCAAGGCTTGAAAATCAGCAAAA
The DNA here is from genome assembly GCA_012845835.1 of Undaria pinnatifida. Classification (NCBI taxonomy): domain Eukaryota; class Phaeophyceae; order Laminariales; family Alariaceae; genus Undaria; species Undaria pinnatifida. The sequence goes on along the minus strand of JABAKD010000015.1, from coordinate 2,372,319 downwards.
AAAAATGCGGGCTAATTTCGTACCAGTACAATGGTTGGTTTCCACAAAGAACTTTGGGAACGGTTCCAAACCTTTCCCTCTCTTTCGGAAGAGGACGTGTGGATAGTGCTCTCCCAGAATACCGCAGTGTCTACGATACCAGGCTCGAGGATGACCTGACACGCCACCGGGGCAGTGAGTGATACAGAGCCGGTCGCCCCGGTGGTTTAGTGGGGTTACACTGTCAATACTAGCGTTGGTCCTTGAGTTAAATAACGGGCCTTAAATAACCACCGCGTCGTGAGCTTTGTTGGCTTTGTTTATTTGCAGAAATAAATGACAAAAAATGGATCAACTAACAACTGCTGCTGCAGCAATGCTGCTGAAATCGCCTAGCAGCGTGGGTAGGTACAATTCGACGCGAATCGACGAGGGAAGAAAATGCTGAATTCTTCTCGCGATAAAAATGGAGGCATGTACCGTAGTGGGGAGGGGGGGGGGGAGCCCGCTATATGACCCCGGATCTAAGTTATACTGCTGGGAGGGCGAGAGTAATGCGAGCATCACAATATATGGGATGGGACAAAGAAAAGAAGTGAAGTGTTATTACTGCTGCTGTAATAATACGATACCCGAGCATGTTGCACCGATTGACTCGATCTGGACCGACTGCTGTATATTATGCAATTTGTCCATGTACAACTTCTCCAGTCACAGGCCAGTATGAGATGATAGTCATTGAACTTGCTAAACTTCTTAGTGAGTGGTGGTTTTCTCTATCCACGAACCCCGGCCTCCTCGCTAGGCACGGCGTGGAGTGCAGTCTCGGATGAAAGACATGCACCCACGACCTCGCTAGGCTTGACGTGGAGTAACGAGGAGCCTATTAATATGGTGGTAGATGAAAAACGCCTACCTACTCTACAGAACCAGATTTCAATTTGTAAAGACCACGAAGTACACCTGCCCGCACACTCTGCCCGCAGAGCTAACACACGTAGCAGCACGTAGCAGCACGTAGCGGCGGACCCGCAGTGGTTAACCCCAAGGTATCTACGGGGCTGATGCTGCACGCTCTCCCCCAGCAGATGGTGGGTTAATAGTGTTAAATTTACTTGTCGCGTTTTTTGTGGATAAAACGGGTTAATAATTAAGGGGGCTCCAGTATCTCGTCGTGCTTGAAGTGCAACAGGAGCCAGGAGACGTGTTACGAAAAATCGTCTCACGCGTAAGGGCCGCCACATGCAAGCGTTTTGATATTTACGCTCGAAAACACGCCTGAACCCCATCTAATAACCTCCTTTTTGAACGCCTGATACCTTTTGGATCCAGGCATTTGTTTTTTCCGTGCTTGAAATTCCGCGCGCGCGCCCCCTTCTCTGCGTGCATCAATGAATGGTTCCACAGGTTCCACAGCCGTAGTGCACGACTCTGTACGAATGTGCCGTTCGCGGAGTTTGCCGGAATCCGATATTTGGTTACAGTACAAAAACTTTCACGACGTGAACCCTTTTGAGACTTCAGAGAGGAACATTGACGAATAAAACTGCCGATTGCAGCATCCTTCACAATCCTTAAACGAAGCAACTCGGGCTGCTAGATTATCTATTGTGAGGACGATTTTCCTGTCGAAGTCCAATGCAAGTACCTGTAAGACACGCGCATAGATTGCCCTGCCGTGTGCTATTATAATATGCTCGCGCCATGATTAGACCGCGCTTATGCTTTGTTGTGTCGCTGTACTATAATGACTGCCTAACATCACCCTGTTGACCCTGGTAGCTACACTGTAGTTGCAAGGGGAGTCGCCGACCTATATCCTTAATGAGGACACACAACCCGTAATACGCGCGATCGGAATATCACACACAGCTTGCAAAGATGAGGTTCCACAAAATATTCGATTTCACAGCTGGAGTGTATTTTAATTTTTATAATAAAGATACTAATCAAATCTCAAAAGGGTTATTGACGTTGACTACGATCAGACAGAATACCAACGGACACAGACAGACAAACAGCGTGGAGGCTTAGCTAATAGACTCTACGAGGTGACCCAGAAAACTGGGGAATAGGCTTAGGTTACAGCACCTTGGTGACCGGATACAACTTATACGCGGACGTGTTGTAGCTGCCCGTGCTGGCTATGCTCGGAGTGCTAGGAGTATGGGTGGGGGTCAAGCTGTCGGAATATCCCTGCTGCATTCTGGAAGCGGGACGGCAGTCAGATGCAGCGCCGTTTATTACAAATCTCCCTCGATCGTAGCAGGCGTCAGCCATCCAGCCGACCAGCCGCCCTCCTAGATGAAGGGAGACAACGTGTCAAATGTATCCTAGGGGGTGAGCTATATCTTTTGCGTTATTATACACGTTCTACTCCTTTGGACTGCACTGCATTGTGCGATGTCGGCGTAACGGCTGCCGAACGTCCCGCAGCAGCAAACGCATGCTATTGATAGGGTAGGGATGCATCTACTTGTTGCAAGGCTCCCACTTGAGGAGTTCTATAGCTCACACAGACTTAGATATTTGTTGTGGAAAAAGACGCAGGCTACCGTAGAGGTGCACTACTTTTTTCTTAATACTACCCCTCACTTTGGGAGCTTAAGACCTCTCCTAGAAAAAAAAGGAGAAAAATAAAACTGCTACCGGGTGAAAAATCCCACGGCCTAGGTACACAACGTGAATCGTGCAAAAAAAAATGGCCTATATTTGCCGACGATTCTTGGGGTTATAAGGAGCCTCGCCATATTCAGAAACCATTTCAGACGAAAAGTGAAACCTCTATCGTAGCACATGCGCCGAAAAAAATGTACGTCTATCATAGCCCAATGAATAATCCCATAGCCCAAGTATATGTGTCTAAGAACATCGCAATTTGAAGGACTAGACTAATGGTATTCCAACGACGTTGAGCAGGTGATCATCCGTTGAAGAGCCCCTCGCCAGCCGGAAATAATGTTGCTCAAGAAGGGCTAGAATACCCCTACAGCACAGTAGCACGCGTCGGCCATCCAGCCCCGCAGCTGCCCTGCTAGGTGAAGGGATACATATAGCGTCGATTTTATCGCAGGGTGCGTGCTATCTTCCGTGATGCACGAGAATTTTAGTAGCACATGATACTAAACCGCATTGTGCGACGTCGGTGTAACGGCCGTCGAAAGTCGAGCCACCATTCAGCCCATAGGTAGCCCTCGGAGATGGCAGGAATTGTTAGTAAACACGAGCCTGTCAGAGGAGTCTACAGGTCGACGCCTTTACCGAACCACTTGTAGCACCCTGAGATCACGCTGACCTGATCCCGAACGGACCTGCTACCTCCAAACTCATCCTGTTCAAATTATTGTTAAAAATGTTTCATATACGTCAGCTGTGAGTTCGATCAATTAATAGGGTTGATACTCATCTTTGCAACAAGCTGCGTGATACTCCGGTTGCGCGTTTCAATTATTTGAAGATTTGTGAATCCCCTGGATTTTGTCAAGGGCGACTTCGGTTCATACTCAATTCTGCCCACTGATACAATACACAACTCGTACGGAGAGGTGCGAAAGCTGAGACTAATATACTCATCTGGTATGTCGTTCAACGATACTACCACGCAACCCATAACCCGTATTGAGCGTGTTAAGCTCTTCTGCTGGTACTGCATCAGATTATTAGCCGCCGGCAGGGCTTACCAAGCACCCTGATCCCACGCGCGGCGGAAACCACCAAAATCGGGTTTTCCATCACAAAACAAAAACGGGAACAACCCTATAACTAATCTATTGGTGTTTGATCTGTGGTTTTCTCTCACAGTGTCGTCTCTACAAATCGTTGCGCCCATCTTAAATGAGGATTTCAGATCGTACTCAGGGTACAACAGGGCCCAGATACGTTAGTGCGATATTGGTGTACCGGCTGCCGAACGCCCAGCAGCCATCCAACCAATCAGCTGCCCTCTCAGATGAATGAGTACATAGCGTACCCGAATGTCCCACAGCCATCCAACCAATCAGTAGCCATCTTAGATGAACGGGTACATAGCGTATTCCAGGTAGAACAGGTCCCAGATCCGCTTGTAGAAGCCCTTAACGCTCTCCTGGGAGTCGGGTACCAGCTTTCGGAGAGTAGCCCCCAGCCCCACCAGCAGCAGCGAGTGTCCTCCCACCATGACCCGCTTGTTGAACGTACCGGCTAAAGCAACATAGAATCGTCGAAGGGGGAGTTGGGGAAAGTTGGCGGGATCGGACAGGGGGAAAAGGGGAGGCGGGGGGGGGGTTAAAAGAGTTTCCTCCCACCATGATTATCTTGTTGCACACGCTGGTTACGCAAAATTGGCGGGGGGGCGTTGGCACCGACGAGAGAATGTTGGTGTGATGGGGCAGGGGGACGGGGGGGGGGTCGGGCGTCGGGAGGGAGGAAAGGTTTACTTGTAGGGAGTGTCCTCTGAGCATGGCCCGCTTGTTGGACACCGCCGCTAAAGCGATGCAAATCGGCGAGGAGGGTGCAGTGCTCTGTGTGATGTCCCTTGGTGACTCGCTTTGGCGAGAAAACATTTTCGGGGGGTCTTGTGTTAGTGGGACTTTAGTCGCAGACAGTGTTTCGGTTGCCAGCTTTGGTGAGAAAAACTTTTTCGGGAGTCGTGTATTAGGGTCGTTCGTAACGGACGCAAAAATTACGATTCCTCACAAAATATCACGACTCCTGACAGTTTGAAACTCTGAAATGTCAAGTTTAGAAAAAAAACACGTTTTCTTGTCAGGAGTCCCGACATCATTTTTTACGGAAATAAAAACAAATCCACGTCAAGATTTCTACCAAATGTCACGATTCGTGAAATGTTGTCGTGTTTCTTGAGTCACGATTCCTGACGTTGTTCGCGTTCGCTAGGAATGACTCTTAGTGGGACCTTAGCCGCAACGTGTTGATAGTTCGCTTTGGCGATAAGACTGTTTTAGGGAGACATGTCGGTTGAATCCGACAGGTTTTAGTGAGATTGAAAAAAAGTAGGAAGTGCTCTCACCCGGCGACAGTACGCCTTGCACAATAGCCGAAACGTAGTTCAGAGCCAGGACGGCACAAGCCGCCCGCGCGGTAAACTTGACGCCCCTCTTAGAGGCGAAGGTGGAGATGTTGTACTTTTTGTCGCCCTTCACGTCGGGCAAGTCCTGTGGGAGTGGAAGGCAGGAAGGAGGCGGGGACAATCATTTGTTGCTTGCCTTAGTCAATGGACCATTGACCACACACCCCTTTCAATCCAGAACACCGTTCCCATTTCCAATAGAGACACCTCGAACATTTGGGCGCTCATTACATATTTTCTCACATACTCGTAATACATCAAATATATTCGCATATCTTCTCTCCGTCCTGTTTCGAACTTTGGGGGAGGGGGGAGAGGAGGGGTACAGAAAGGTATGCCAGACAGACAGCAAGGGCTCTTCGGCAAGGTAGTTATGCAAAATGACATGCCAACATATTGGAGACAAACAAATACCAAAAGCTAACTAGAATCTACATAACAAATCACAAAAACAACGCAAACCCCAACAAACAAAAAAACGAACAAACAACTGAAGACGCACTGACCTTCGTAACGGCAATGATGCCCGCGAAGACCGTCATGAACCTCGCCAAAAACAACACCGCTGGGTTCCACTTGAAACTCAACCCCAGAGCCTCGCGTACCGCATAATACACGCCAAAATTCAGTAGGAAACCCCTGACACAGGCTATCGTGAGGCCCGCCATGACGGGAAAACGCTTAAAAGTGAAGGGAGGGACGGAATAGAGCCCGCCAATAAGGAGACCAAAGGAGTAGAGGCGGAATATTAGAGGGCTGAAAGTGTTGTAGACGATCGTAGGACCCGTGGCGAGGCTTCCTAAGACCAATCCCCAGGCTAAGCGCGTGCTTATCTCCCCCGAGGCCACCGGAAGCTCAGGCTTGTTGATCTGAACAAAAAGGGGGGGGGTGACAAGTACACAACAGACATTCTAAAACCAAGTAACTCAAAAATCGCCAATGTTTTTTTCGTTATAATGGTTAGGATTTGGGTTGTGGTTTGGTTGGGGCCAGGGTACGGGTCTGCACAAAAAGGGGGTGGGTACGGGGGAATGGTAATTACACACAGTCCAACCCCAACAACACAACATGCTACTATTTTTTATTCTCGAGCTTTGCATGGGTCAGGGTAGCCAAGGCAAGGCAAGGCAAGGCAAGGCAAGGCAAGGCAAGGCAAGGCAAGGCAAGGCAGGGCAACACAGGCCAAGCCAAGTCAAGCCAAGTCTAACCAAGTCACGCCAAGCCATCGATTTGTGCTCATGCTGTCGATGTCACATTTTTGTATGCTCGACACATAGAGAGCTCTAGAGTATGGGTATTACAACACCGTTTTTTTCTGAGTTTCCCAACTAAGAACCTCTATACCCCAACAAAAACCCGTCCGGGGGACAACGTCAAACTGCAATCCGATGAGCACCCTCATGGCCAAGACATACAACGAAAATATATTGTACAAAAATATTTTTTTCAAAAACGTCAGCTGTGAGTTCTACCACTTGAGTGATCGACACTCAACTTTGCAAACTGCGCGACACTTCGGCCGCGCATCTGAATATATTCCTCCTCTTTAAAAACGCAAATCACCGACCCCCCCCAGGTTTCTGCCGGGGGGTGAACGGGACAATTTTACCACTGTGATTTTCGGTCCATAATCGTTTTCACCCACTCTATCCTCCCCCTGCCCCTACCCCCACCCCACCCCACCCTAACCATTTCGAAACACTCAAACAAATGGAAGTCAAACGGTATTGATTACTTCATCGGTTGAGGAGCCGGGTAAAGTGTCACAATTTATAGTCGAAAAATGCTAGGCCCCTATCGTGGCACGATTAGCTTGCCTTATCGATCTTCACGTCGTAAATCTGGTTTATCCCCACAATAAATGCGTTCCCCAAAAGAAGCGCGACGAGTCCGAGCATCGCGCTCGGGACCAGGTCCATGCTGTCGGAAAAGGGCGAATAGAGAGCACGGCACATACAGCACGAGGAGCACGAAGCGGACGACAAGCCAAAAAGTTCTTACGTAAAAAAAGAGGCAATCGATGCACACGTAAAAGATAGTCGAACACGGCGCTTTGGTCGCAAAAAAAGGTGCTACTACAGCAGTAGCTATAGTATGTTTTCAACTGGAAGTTGGATAAACAGCACATATCCACAGTAGGAGGAACAACCGACTCGACGAGAGGCAACGCGTACGCAGAGGGTATGCGACCGAGGCACGTAAACAAACGAGATCACCACCACCAGCATGATCACTAAAAAGGCCACGAGTAAGCAACCGCGGTTTGATCCTTCGACTCAACGCCCCCCACACTAAAACTAATATAGTGAGGAAAAACTATGCATTGACGCGTCCACCCGCCCCCTAGCTCATGACTACTGTAGTATACTACGGACAAAAGAGCCTCGATTCGCCCAAAAATACCAATCTCCCATCCCATAACGCATATTTGACCATTACCCCTTGACTGACCGCCCCGTTACACTAGAAACCTGCTCGCATTAGAGTACTATGGAGAAAATAGGCCTTCCCGGAGCGCCCAAAAAGACCGGTCCCCTGCCAGCAATTTAACATACTCGACAATCACCAATCACCATATCACCACATACACCTCGGTGGAACGGGGGGGGCGTTCTCACCTAATGGCGGTCGGATTTTCTGCCAGAGCTCTCGCCACCCCTGTAATGGACGCCAGGATGGTCCCTGCAAACCGAACATGTCAGGAGGCGGTTGTGTTGTAGAAGGAGGCGGTAGTGTTATAGCAGGAGGCGGTAGTGTTGGGCGGCGCCAGCCACGCCTTGAGGAATTCCAAAACACTTAAACTAGTACCTGGTACACAGTAGTGGTACCTCTGTATCATCAGTATGTGCCAGTCGGAAATGCCGACACTACAGCGGCAACTGGCGCCACTCCGCATACCGCCACTAGTGCTTGTTCCCATCTATTTCAAGCGATTTCAAAGGCGCTGTAGAGGGCAATCGGCACTACTCAACCGGTGCAATAGAGGAACCACTACTGCATCTAGGCGGTTGTCCGTGACAGACCTAATTCTCCGCCTCTTGTCACATTTGCCGCAAACCCGCGCACGATACGCGTCAAGACTCTGCAGTTGCCACTAGGAACTCTCGTTGTAACATATTTGTAACTGTCGTAAACTTGTGTGAGTTGATAGGAGAATTTGGAGTATCGTAGGGTCTCGGTCGGCGGTCGTATAATCAAATACGTCAGGAGTCGTTTTACGATGGCCCACCCAACTTTTCTTCAACAAAATCGCCGGTTTTGAAACCAGATCCAGGCTAAATCTCCTGAAATACGTTGTCCCTTGCCACCCCGACGTCATCGTTCGATAGTCCTTTGTAAACAAGAGAATGTTCAAGGTTGGTTTTTTTAATAGCACCTTTCCTCGAGTCAAGCAGCCAAAAACGTTCGTTAAAGAAAACCGCCGGTTTTGGGGGGGGGCTATCGTAGAATCAGGCTCAGGAGATGCAAGTTTTTGGCGTCGTCAGTTACCCCTTTAGGAGCTGCAGGTTTTGGGTGATAAATCACTCGAAACTAGAGTAGTACAGCTTTAGCAGCAAAAAAAAGTGTGAAAATAAAGGCACCTCTGATTGTGTGCGGCCGCGTGAACTTGTAGAAAGCGCTCGGGTAAGCCTTGAATTTCTCGATCCTCGTCTTAGCCGGCGCCCCTTCCCCTGCATCCGCCGCGACGTCCCCTCCGCCCCCGTTCGACGACGCCTCCGAGGGGATGGCTGCTGACGCCGAGCGCAACTGATGTTGTTGCCGTAACCACCGCCCATTCTTGTGAGAGCGGGAGGAAATAAGAAATAAGCGAGGGAGTGAAATACAGTAGTGGTCTGTCTATAGCGCCGGTATGCGTCGGCCTGAGATAACGGCACTATAGCGGCAACCGGCATTAATTAGCATCTACCACTATTGGTTGTTTCCATCTGTGCCAAGCGATTTCACAGGCACTATAGCGGACAACAGGCAAAAAACAACCGGCGCTATAACGCAACCACTATTGTGATGAATTGACTTCCACACGTAGGGAGACTGTTTCAAGTGCAAAATCAAATGTACCATCGACTAGACGGGGAGGCCGTGCGACCAGATATCGAACATGAATCGGATATAAGGCACGATACAACAGGCGATCAAAATCATGTGTAACTCTGCTGCTGCTGCTGCTGCTGCCGTAACCGCAGCCCAATCTTGCGAGAGCGGGAAGAAAATATACAATTTGTAGAATGTAAAATCGATGGGACGGGGTGGCCGTACGGTCAGATGTCGGATATCCGAAATCGGACATCGGATATCCGAAATCGGATATTGGAGATCATGTAGAACGTAAAGTCGACGGGACAACGAGGCAGTGCGGTCAAATATCGGAATATCGGGTATCGGATATCGGATATCAAGCGTTCGACACGCAGGCACTGAACATCAGACATCAGGCAAGAGGTATACGGCATCAGAATATGCAACATCAACGAGACGAGGAAGCAATACCGTCAGATAACGGTAGGGCTGCGAGGTGGCTGGGCTTGACAGCTACCGGTAGTTATGAGGCAATAGTTGGGTGACAAAGTAAAACGACCGACCGACTTTTCCGTCTTGTTCGATATAAAACACATTGCGCGCCATAAACGCACCAACCAGATACAAAAACTCAAAACTCCCAATATTACCGCATGCAGCGAACTGAAATACCTAGCCAACTAGCAATAAGTCGGCGACTTATAGTAAGCCAACTCACAGTCCTAGATAGCAGAAATTGGACATCAGGCATAGGACACCAGATGAGAGACATGAGGCATCAGTTGTTGGCGTTTTTCCGGCTCGCTTTGCCACGTTATTTGCAGGTTGCCCAGCAGCCGCCACAGCAAACACCCTAACATTACTACATACCAGGTACCTGGTACTACACACGAGCATACGAGCCTGGTCGGCGAGCGCTGTGTGTACGTGTACGACAGCAGTACTTGAACATACCGTACTGCAAATCGGCTCTGCTGTTGGTAAACTCGCAGTACTGCGGCTGCTGCCGCTGCTTGCAACCACAGCAGTGCAACTACAGCAGTATGACCTGACGTCCGCCCACAGATTGAAAACCAAAACGATTCGACCCGTATCTCACCGCAATGAACCACGCTATACTATAATGGAACCGCTGCTTACTACAAGCAAACCTACCACGCGTACCAGTCACGTATTCGTTTGAAAGCTTCGTAGTTTGAACCAGGTACTGAGCCATGTATCAGATCATGGATTGGTTTGAAAGATGGTTCGAAAGCTGCACCACTCACCGCTGTTCCGTCCAACGTCAAGACATGGCCGCTTTTGAACACGTCACAAGTTGATGCTTGTCTGGCAGGCACGGCGCAGCTCCCGCTTCCCCTTGCTGTCAACCCCCCTGCTGATCCTGCTAGGACAAGCGTGTGCGCACCAGGCGGACGGGCTGTGAGTGTTGGACAACTATCTGCAACGCTGAATATTGGCCATGCCTTGCGCAAGCTATGCGATACCTCACGTGAGTGTAGCGGTTACGTTAGCGAAGGATGACGATGCAGTACAGCAGTAACATGATGAGATGATGAGATTGTCATCTCGTCACACCGAAAAAAAATACATCACGTTGCGAGGATACCAATTTCTCCACCCACCAGGGACGGGGGAGAAAGCTGTGAAGGGCGTAGAGAATGCGCAAGCTCCGCACGCGAGTGTGAGCGTGGCCAATCCCGCTCTAAGCACCCTGTTCCCGGCCGGAGAGCCCATCACCACCGCGATCATGAAACTGGACGTCGTCGTCATGCTCGATTTTATACTAAAGCTCCCTATATATTACCGCCTCAAAATATTTAATGAAACCCTCGATTTCCAGCTCTCATATCTGGGGTGCCAGGCATGATTTCTCGAACTCTTCTATCCTGTGCCCCGGCCGACTGACCCCAAGACTACTGGAATGGCTGACACCGCGGAGGACTCCGGGTCTTGGTGAGTCCAGGAGCGATACGGCGTGGCTCCTTTGCCTATCGGCATCCCAAGCCAGCCCCTCAGAGTTGAGGTGCTAATAATGCTGTTTGTCCCCGAACTTTTCGAACCATTGTGTCATCCGACTTGTGTCATCTGCTTTGTATACGTATACGTAGTTGCTGCGTTTTCGCTTGCCCCCTTGCCTGGTAGGCTTCGTTTTTGTGTTCGGTACGGGGGCGACGATGACGGTATTGGCACCACCGCTGTCGTCATAAACAGCAGTGCGCAGGTGATAGACCATGCGGCAATGCTCCTACTTATACAGTAGGGTCATTCGAAACCCTATGGTTGCTGCCCCCGATGTGGTTGCATGGCGGCATCTGCTGTGCTTTGGTTATTAACCCCTTTGAGGCCTCTCAGAGCGAAAAAATAAAAATTGACGAAATAATTTGACGATTCCAGAATCCGTCACACCAAGCAGCCCGGGACGCCAGGTGAAGGGTATATTCACAGCGTAATGGTAGGAGCTGTACGACACAAGTGCCGCATCATGATACTCGTACTGCTGGCTCTTCCTCCACGGTTGATTATATCGCGAATCTCTTGTTTTTGGTCGATACAAGGGCTCCGCTCCGCGGGCGGCTGACGCCGCCCGCTACGCTCGCGCAAGGCAAGGAAGAATGCAACTAAAAACTTATGTAAAGGGGGCAGAAAGAAGAGGCCCGTGATTTGGTGCGAACAGCGATTTGATAATGCCAAGAGCTGCTTGTGCAGAGCAAATTGCCCTGTGCTCAGCTGTGCTGTGTGCTTTTGTTACCGGGTTACGCTCTGATCGACAGTACGGGGGTAATTTGCGTGGGGGCAAAAACAGGGGGCCGTGACAGATCAAATACATGAAAAAGAAAAAAGAGGAAAAGTAGTACTACAATACTCCGTACACAACAACACGCATCATACCTGGTACTGCTCTATGTTCGAAAGAAAGCACACAGCGCAGCGACACGGCACCGCAGCGAAGGGCACGGCACCGCACCGCACGGCTCCGCACGGCGCTACGCTGCGCTGCTGGGCCATATATAGCCGGACTGATCTGAGCTGGGCGTGCATGTGATCAAACAGCGTAGTATCTGATGGTATGTACAAACCTGGTGTAGTAGTACCGGTATGTGCTATTAATATTGGCGTTTCGTATTTCGAACGAAGCTGGAAAGCAATGAAAAGCCGGAAAGGTTCCGCAAGTAATGTGGAAGTTGGAGCTCTGAGAGGCCAGGGATGGGCAATCCCTGAGAAAGACAAAATTAAGTAAGTCTATATACGGGCCTCAAAAGGGCCCCCGCGAAGTTGCACGCACGTGCAAGGTTTTTTAGATTTGTACGTAAGTTCAATAGGGATTTATGTATTGCGGCTCCCTATGTGCAGGTCCGCACAAAACGACGATCGCCCTCCCTGCCCGGACCAAGACCAACCCGACCCCAGACCTGACCCTCACCCTAACCCCAACCCCAACCAAACCATTTGGAGGGCTCGAGGTCTGCTCTCGAGGTCGGCAGGGGCAGTATTGAGTTTACGTGCAAATCTGAAACCTTGCACGTGCGTGCAATTAAACGCCTGGTGGCCTCGAAAGCGTTGATGGTTAGTAATTGCTGGCTGGCTGTGTTTTGCTCTTTTTTTCATTTTTTGTTGTGGGCACCGTCCTGTTTCCCACTTTCTTTCCGGTCGTGTTTTCCTCGTGTATTGTGTTTTTCTTACAGCAGTATCCATCTTCTATTTTCATTTGTCTTGTTAGATACCTGGTATACCTATACATCTATTTTCTTAGCCTTGCGCTCAGCGTTTTGTCGCGATTTCTTCGGGGGCGTGCTCTCCCATCTCCGGTCCCCCCGGGAGGGTCGGCCGCCCTGCCGGCGCCGACATCGTGGGGACCTGTGCGGGCGACGGCGAGGTCGAGATCTACGACATGCTTCGCCCGCCCGGCACAAGCACGCCGTCCACGTTTCGTGGCGATGACGTAGTATGTAGTGATGGCATGCATGGGTTATGTGTCAGCAAACATGGGAGACCTCTGCGAGGTTCCTTTTTTTTTTTGTTTTTTTGGACAATGCGTATAGCCTGCCACTCGCGGCAAGTGGGACGGGGGCTCGGGGCATGGGCCACTACAGCGGGTAGTACCAACGCGGATGTTGATGCATGGTACATGGCGCCCAAGATCATGCTAGGCATCTGCATGGGTGCAAGTCTCAACGTCCTTTTTCACAACAACTGCTGTGCTGTCTTCCAGGCATCAGTCGATCGACAATCGACAACCCAGCGGTCAATCGAGAAAAATGGCGATTCCACCGATTCCACAGACATCATCTTTTTTGTATGCGAGGTTGTGTTTTGTTGGTGTTCGTTGCTGTTTGCTTTTGGTGCGTGCAGGTTGGCTTGAATGGAGTGATTCGAGCGTACGTATCGTGTGTCCTTTCACACCTCAATATGTGTACCTGTTGGTAATGAAAAATCAGCTGTGCTGTTGTGCTTCGCGGTGCGGGACACAGCGCCCGCTATGCCCCACTTTTTTTTAGATGTTGTCGCCCACCACCCACCAGCTGCCACGACCATCGCCAGCACACTGCTGCGCGCTGCAACAACAGTAGTTCTCTCCCACTCTCTCGCATCTTTCAACTGCCAAGCTTTCCTTATGGGCGCGCTGAGTCGGTCTCCGGCAAGAGATCGAAGACAGCGGAGGTCGTGGAAAACATCAGCTGTGAGCGTACTTCATGTCCTGAAAGTCATCTTTGCAAACTGTGTGTGATACCTCGATCGCGCGAACTACGGAGTGCGTAGTTTCTTAGATGGCGATCTCCAACTTCTGGCGGTCTTCGTGCCAAACGAACTCGCCACCTATAGAGAGCACTCGCAACTCTTGGCATTAAGCCTGACCTCTATATTTCACGACATCCGTAGCAGCTGCTACTAATATTTTGGGCACCACGCCAGTCTGCGACCGGCGGCCGTTCAGGCCGCCGTCGAAGCCCCTTGTATTGCCAATAGTCTGGTGTGCTGGCTTGCGTATCTTGTTTTTTGCCCGCGCGCTCGTCGCGGTTGGCATTGCATGGCCAAATCATCTTGCTGTATTTGAATTGCGTACCCGGCATCTCTGTCTCTCGTACTTTGTGACCACAGAGCTCAGAGCTCGTCTCTGTGAAGCATCAGCACGGGCACTGGTTGTGCTGGATGTAGAATGGGTGGAAATATCGCTTTAATGTGAAGAGCACACACACGTCGAATAGTGAAAGAACGAAAGACAACTAGGCTGCTGTTCAGCAGTTTGGCGACGTTTTAGGGGCATTAACTACTTGGAATTAGTGTGGGATAAGTGTTGCAGTAGGAAATGATCGCGATGATATGCGCTCACGTTTAACGAGGATAAACTGCTTGGGATTAGCGTGGAATGGAATGAGTGTTGCAGTCGTTGTGGCAGATGTTGAGACTCCGGTCATTCGATTCTGGAGACGGCTTTCCTCCTTGAGTCTACTGTGATGCCAGGGCATCCGAGTGGATGAGTATGAGAAGTTGCGTTGTGAAGATATTCTGAACCATGGTTTATTGCATACCTGGTACGTGGTGTGTATATCCACACTTGAAGTATCTTTTAGGGGAAGTGATAAATGCGCTCCCGGGGGCACTTCTGTTAACGACGCCCCCGGGGGCACTTTAGCCTACTGCGCCGCCAGAAGTATATAAAAATGCTACCACGAGCGATCACGGCGATCCTACATGTAGGATGCCGTAACTGCTTGGAGGTTGTGTACGCCATGTGGTGCCGCCGTTGGGGGAGTAATTCCGTCGGTCATCGCTCCTTGTTCGATATGCAGGCATGATCGTGTTTTGTAAAATTTTTATATCGGAGGCCCATTATGCGCTACAAGCGCCGACCGAAAACAGGAAATTTGGAAAACGCTACAATGCGCGATGACTGCAACTGCAGGATACTAGAGCTGCCTGACGGTTGTCTACGGCATCTACTCCCGAAATGGGTGGAGTAAGTCCGGCGGTCGTCGCTCTCCTCGTTCGATGACAGGCATGGTCGTGTTCTCAACACCGTTGATATCTCAGGAGCATGGTTTTGGAGGCCCACTATCATACGCTTATAGCTCCCCGAAAAACCTGAAATATGAAGCACGATTCCACGCTTGATGACGGTCACCGCAGGAAGATAGACCTGCGGCAGTAGCTGCTGTACGCAATCCGGAGGCAGGCACAGCAGTATCTTACGGTCGACCGCATCGCCCGCAATACCGTGCGTTATATTTTCTATTTTTCTATATTTTCTATTTTTCGGGGGCGCTTTTAACCCAAACGTGCCTGCAAAAATGCTCTTGAGTTATCAAGATTTATGTAGCACAATAAGGCCGGTATATCGAGCGGAGAGCGATGACCGACGCGACGGCAGTAGATGATGTCGGAGACCCTTAGGTAGGTACAGTATCCTACAGCCGCCGTCATTGCCCGTGATAGCGTGCATTCTATTTTCTATTTTTGGGGGCGTTTTACCGTAAATGTGCCCCAAAAAAATGCTCATGAGCTGCAACAGCAGTGGGTACCCCGACTTAAGAGCCCTTCTATTTTCTAAATTTTGGGGGCGCCCTAGCGTAAATGTGCCTCCAAAAAGTGCTCATGAGCTATAACAGTGGGTACCCTCGACTTGAGAGCCACCCGTGTCATGCCAAAATATGCGCTCTTAACTACAAAGTGCACTTATCTGCAGTGCGAAATACATATAGCCTTTAGTGCGGCGGGACATGCCGAGTTGGCCACTCTTAACTCCCGAATGCTCTCAACTCGAGTGCTCTTAAATCGGTGTATCCACTGTGCCAAGATCTTGGAGAACATAACCGCGCCTGTATATTGAGCGGAGAGGGACGACCGACGGAAAGTGTGCACTCACGGCGGCAGTAGATGCTGTAGACCACCCTCTGACACTGGCAGGCACAGCACCCTTTGGTCGCCGTCATCGCCCGTGGTAGCTTGCAGTATTAGCCAAAATATGCCTCCAAAAAAGGCTATGAGATATCTATCAAGATTTTAGAGAACACAACCAAGCCTGTATATCGAGCGAGTAACGATGACCGACGGAACTAGCGCACCCACGGCAGCAATAGTGCCGCCGATACTCCTCAAGCAGTTTCAGTATCCTAGGACCGCCGTGATCGCTCGTGGTAGCATGGCTTTGTATATTTCTGGGGGCGCGTAAGGGTAAAGTGCCCCTGGGGGCGCATTTATCACTTCCCATGTTTAGACAGTATTCTTAGTTCTGACTCTGTTTCTCGTTTGCTCGCCTGCCCGGCCATGCAGGTCCTGGCCTTGCCTGGCAAGCCCTCTATCAATAGAGTATAGGCTCGAAGTAGACTACGGATAGAAGCGTTGTAGCTCGCTATCCTATTAGACTTTTAGTCTAGTGTAACAGCGACCTAAAACAACGAGAAAATGCGTATGTTCAGCCTTCTACATAGGAAGCAAAAGAGAGTGTAGCAGTGCAAGTATGGTCGTGCTGCGCGCGCGTGTTACAGCTCCTTCCATTGCAGCTCAGGCGAATCCCCTATAATACCTCAGCGGCCCGGGATGCTTCGTGTGCGTGTGTGTTCTTCACATTGATCTGTTATGTCCACCCATCGACATCCAGGACACCCTGTGCCCGTGCCGATGCCCCATCGTATAGAAAGACTACTGTAGCTCTGTGTATGGCCGATATTGTCGTCGTCGTTCTGTCGACATGTCATGTTTTACCTCTGTGGAGTCCCAAAGCCCGAAGAGGTTGATAGCTAATAGGGTCAAGGAGCGATTTTAGTTCGTATCAGTGGCACGGAGCGATTTGGGGGCCTCGGCGTGGTCTTGCCTGGCCTGGCCTGTCATGCCCTAACCCTTGTGTGTGGCATGCCTCCGTCCTTGTTGTGCTGTTTCGTTTTTGCTTTGTTTCGGGGGCAGGACGAAGAAGGACATCTTGCCTTTGCCGGTGTCCGGCTACGTCAAACTGCAGGTACAGATTCAGGTGAGAACTCCCTCGTTTGCAGAGTGCGGTGTGGTGCTGTACTGCTTGCTGTACCGCTGTGAAACCCTATCAATCGAGATGATACGGCTCAAGACAAAGGCATTGCTGCTAACTGGCTGTGGCTAAGCGATCATATCTGGGGCTTGCTGCCTGCTGCTGCTACGAGCTACCGGGTCCGTGCGTAGCTGCTGCGTATGATTGCACTCAACCCAAAATATGCAATCAGCCAATGATGATCATGAAATCAATACGTCAATCATTCATGAACCTGGAACCTGGAAGTGCTCTCTCGGCACTACCAGTGCTTGGAATTATCTCTCATGCCCGGCGATAGACGAGACGGCAGTACCAGTGCTTGTAGTTTATCTCTCACGTGCCCTATGGTAGACGAGACAGCAGTTCCTGCGCTCCGTGAGAACGTGATAATTGATTCATCTGACATTTGATCGGCACCTCCACTTAGTGCTAGTACCGGAGTCGACAGGATGCTTTTTCAAAGAGTAGTACGACTCGCTCGCACCGCGGTATTGCTGCATTGCTGCCCCGTGGTGATTCTGCTTGTAATATTGTCGGAGGCTGCATACCTCGCCTGAGGTGCACCTCAGGGTTAGCGAAATTTGCCGCAATGCGCAACAGCACGGCCCTTGTAAAACTGCAAAACTATTCCGCACTATTTTTTAAGTCGTTTGTCCCCATCAAGCACGGGTGCAGTTCTGAAAGGGATACACTTCTTTGGGACTGCAGCCGCTTTTTTTGCGGGAAAAACTACTTGGAATTGATGGTGGGATCTTTTTTGCAGTCGTTTCCGGCGTGAGAAATGGGGAGTTGACGGTTTCGTGGCGCAACTTTTGCGCGAAACGTGAAGAAAAAAATACTGAAATTGGTGTAGGACACACCGTCACATGCTTGGCCTAAAATACTGTGCGAAACACGTCGGGTTGCGAAGATACCAGGTATGCATGTATGTACAGCAGTAACATTAGTTGCACAGATGTCAGATGAGGAGCCTAGTCGGTCATTTTTTTTTTTTGGCCCTAGAGTATCCTCCCATTGTAGCGTATGCATACATGCGTATGATATCATAGCACGGCTCGTTGATAAAGCTCCGCACTGAAGCTCTGCGACGAAGGTTTTGATGCGTGAAAAGCGCTTATTGATAGTGGGTACGGTGGGGGGGGGTGGTGTGCATGCGCGTTGTGTCGTCTTGGACATTGACAAGCCGCCATTTTCACGCTTGAGTGTAAGAGTTGATGATGACCAATTGCGTGGTTGGTGATATCGCGTTAGTTCATCGCTACAGCAGCTCTGATGATGATGATGATGGTGATGATCTTACATCAATGTAGCTTTTGTGCCAGTCTCATCATCTGATGATGTTCTCACTAGTAATAGGTCGTTTCCCTGAAATCTAGCCCGCTGGAACGAAGAAGGGGCTAAGAGAGCATTCCGATGGGAGAAAAAACACGTACGTATACATAAAAATATCATGGTTAATGTATGCGCCGCGTTACCTCAGTAGCAACCAAAGTAAATATCATATATAGTGTATTTTAATTTTTATAATAATACCAGTATCAGGGTGAATACGTGTGATATGATACCAGGTAACTATTTACTTTTTTTTGTTTGCCTCTCTGCCGGGCGGGAACCGCGACGACGCAACAGCGTAACGTTAAGCATGGATTCTGATTGATTGCGCCAACTTGTCGTGACAAATTACGTTGGAATTCGACTCGGATCACGTTTAGAGTATTGCTGTATTGGTAAGTGAGGGAGTATGGACTGAACTGTAAACTCGTTTGGGCTGACCGCTGTTACTTGCCCGTAAGAGGTTAGAGTATGTACGCTATCATCCCGTCATTTTTGTCGTACAGTATCATGCCATCTTATCATGATTTCACACTCAATATCATACCATATTATCCTCCCCCCTCCCTCTTCCCCCCCGCCCCTCCCCTCCCAGAAAACATTGAAACCCGGGGTATGGCTCCCAGGTTTCCGATCCCCCCATGACCGGTGGGTGGACAGTAGAAAGCGTTGAGCCAGAGATGCGCCTTTGAACTGTATCACGTTTAATAACAGCGCCCCCCCCCGCCCCTCCCTCCCCTACCCCCTCCTCCCAGAAAGCATTGAAGCCCGGGGTATGGCTCCCAGGTTTCCGATACCCTCACAACTGGTGGGAAACGTGGACAGTAGCAAGCGTTGAGCCAGAGGTCTGCCTGAGGGATATAGGGCGCGCTATCGAGAGCGTAGCTAGATCAGCGGGAGCGCCCGAGGGAGTAGGAGGGGGGAGTATGCTGTTCCACCTTTCCTCTTTACGATACTCAGCGGAAGATAAGACGGGATTTGCGACAATGCTCTGCCTGACTAAGGCTAGGTGGTTGGATGTTGTGGAGCTGAAGGTCTACAAGCCGGAGCAGGCGGAAGGGGGGGGAGAGGCGGGGAGTGGGTGCGAGATTCTGGCGCATGGGTGAGTTGGAGGGGGCGGGGGCAGGGGGCGTGGGGGGCGGGGGGCAGCGAGAGGGGGTATGGAGGAGTGGGTTGGGGGCGGGGGGCGTGGCGTGGGGGCGGGAGGGAGGGGGATGAGGAGCAGGGTGAGTGATAGAGGCAGCGGGGATGTAGGGGGGGGGTAAGGGGAGGCAGGGGGAGGGGTGTGCTCGAGGAGGGGAGGGAATGGGCGTTGTGCGCCCTTGCGAACGGACGGTTGACTGCCTGATGTTGACAGCTCGCTGCTCCGATCTATCGTTGCCCGATCGGATGTGTTGCCTGATTTGTTTGTGTGGCTGTTTCCTTCTTGTCGGGTTTCCGGATCAGCTGTAGCGCCGAGCAGAGGACCGCCGGCTGCATTCGGAAATGGGCCTATGATTGTAGGATTTTGGTTGTGTCGCTATGGTCGCTTAGTCTCCCTCTTGATCCCTAACTGGTCGTCCTGTGACCCTATCGCCAATCCCCCCTCCCTCCCTCCCTCCCTCCCTCCCTAACCCCCCCCGCCCTCCTCCCTCCCCCCCTCCTCCCTCCCTCCCTCTCTCCTCCCCTCCCTCCCTTCCCCCCCATACCTCAGGTATAGCACCGGATTCCTTCCGCTGAAGATCCCGCTGGCCGCCTTGATCAACATTCCTCTGTGCTTCCTCCCCTTCTCCGATAAGAAGATTATCCGCATATCATGGATGCCAGGTATTAGGAATAGGCTCGAGCACAAGGCGACAGTCCAGCCGGGCTCGGAGGGGTACAAACTCTGAGTCCGTATCCTCCATCCCCTTTCGTGTCGCCCCCTCCCCTAGATTGTCCCCTATCCCCTTTGGTGTTGCCCTTAATCCCATGTCTTGGGATAACGCCTCTTGTTATTCGACAGCCTGCGGGCACGAAACGTCTTTCTCTCTGTTACTAAGGTATTAGTGCAGGCGGGCATGGAGGTATACAACTATTTCAGTTCGTGTCCCATATCCCCTGTTGTCCTTTAACCCGCAATCAATCAAATGGGTTGGGATAACGCCCTTTGTTGGTAGTAACCCTACTGCTATTAAGGCCACGCTGCAGCCGGGAAAGGATGGGTACATACTTTTGAGTGCTGGTGTCCCGTATCTCATGGCCCGAGAAAACGCCGCTTGTTGGTCAGCACCCTACTGCTGCTAAAACAGGCTACGGTATCTGGCACACGAGGGTACGTGTCGCCGATCCCCTAATCCCATGGCTTGGGATAACGCCCCTTGTTAGTTAAAACCCTACTGCTATGAAGGCCACGGTGCAGCCGCGCACGAAAGGGTACAGCCTTTGAGTTTGTGTATCCTGTCCCCTATCCCCCAATCCCATGGCTTGGGATAACGCCTTTGTCGGTTCAAACCCTCCTGCTACTACCGTATATGACAGTGTATAACACACCCCCTTGGATGGAATTCCGAGCCGATTTTCTCTAATTTGAGGGGGCGCAAACAACGAAAATGGTTGCTTTCGAAAGATGTCGTCGAGACATTGCCATAGCCGCGTTGCTCGGCGTTTGTACGCTACCACTCGTCGAGAAAGTCGGCGTCGAAATTCGTTGGAGGGGGTGTATTATGCAATGTCGTATATGATGAGCAGCCGGGGACGGAGGCCTACATGCCCCCCTTTGCCATGGCTTGGGATAACGCCCCTTGTTGGTTGAAACCCTGCTGCCATTGAGGTTCACTGTGCGGCCAGGTATGGAGGTGTACGTGCCCCCCCATGGCTTGGGATGACGACTCTATTTGGTCACGGGGGGGTACGTGTCCCCTGGCCCCTATCCCAGGGCTTGACGTAACGCCCCTTATCAATCGAAACCCTACTGCTCTCTACGTGGTATTTTGGGTTTTTGAATGGAAATCTGGGTGCATCTATGTTAGTTCTACTCGTATATGGAGGGGTTTAGTCCTAGATATATCGGTTATATTGCCGTTGGCCTCCAAAGAACGCCAAGAATTGACTAGCCGAAATCAAGGTGCTGTTTTTAAAGGGTTGCCGTTTTATCAAAGGCGACATCGGTTCACGGTTTTACGGCGCCTTCTTGCGCCAGGGCGGGTGTTTTTCTTTTGTTTTGATGCGTGTATGGGCGCCGACCAAGGACACTGCAAGGGGGGGAGGGTGTAGTCATTGCATGTATGGCCGTAGTCGTAGAACCATAAACCCTCGTATTCCTACAATGCCGGGAAGGAGCTCGACAGGTTTTAAGCGACATTCGGTGTGTATCTGTGTAGGCGATGTATGTATGAGATCGTCTTTTTTTTTTCTTCAAAATTTCGTGTTTTTTTTGTTGAGCTAGGCTATTACTAGCTACATAGCTTCTCAAGTGAAAATCTGCAGAAAAATAATGTGTGCACCGTTTACCGTAGCGTGCCTCCATGAAAATGTGGTTATATCGTTCCCCCTCCCCTCCTGTTGTTGCTCGGGCCCGGCTTATTCCGCTTTTCCAGTCCTCTCTGCTTTGACCAGCCCGCCCAACAGATCAGAGTTGAGTTGCATAACAAAAAGTCGACACTGGGTGTCTGTGTAGTACCTGGTACCTGGTATGTGGTTTGCGGACGTGTGAACTGGCATGTGTGTACCGTGGGTTACCCATGATGTTTTTGTATTCGCAATTGTGGACTGGCCGACTGGCATGTGTGCACACCTTGGGTTGCTCAAGTTGGTTTGTCCACTTCTTTGTGGCCTGGCTAGCTTGGGTCAGTTTTATGTCTAGAGTTCTGTTTGTTTTGCGCAATGGGTTTTGCCCATAGTGGTTCAGTTCGCTTTTATTGCGGTCTGCCTGACATGAGTTTTGGGGTTTCTTTGATTAGGGTAGAGGTCCCTCTACAGTGCCGGTTGAGTAGTGCCGTTTTTCCGCTATAGTGCCTGTGAAATCGACTGGCATATAATGGAACAACCAGTAGTGGCAGTATGTGGAGTAGTGCCGGTTGCCGCTATAGTGCCGGCGCTTCCGGCTGGCACATGCCGGCACTATAGACAGACCACTACTGTACGCATGTTGGCTAAGTCACTTCAGTGCGGTCTGCCTAACTTAGTTATTTTGTTTGTTTTTTTGTTTGTGGCTGGCGTGTGTGTGCGCGTACTTGTGTATGCATACATGTGTACGCGCCAGTGCCAATCATAACCACTCGTTTGGCGTGCTGGCTGGGTTTGCGGGGTTCGGAAGAGGTGTGTTGAGGGCAGGGGGGGAGGCGGGGGGAGGCGGGGGGGGGCGGGGCGGTTTTCATTCACCCCACGCATGGTTTTCGATTTTAATTTTATTTCCCTGCCCCCCTCCCGTACCCCCCCCCCACCCCCCTCCCCTTCGTTTTGTCGGTGATCTATGCTCGGTCGCCTCCCCTGGGTTCGTTCGCTCGTTGGAGCTTTTACGTGCATACAATATAATACAGTAATGCGTGTATAGGTTTTAGTCGATAAGTATTTTATGATAATAGTCCAGTAGCCGGCACAACAGTAGCAGCAGTAGCAGCGGCGGGGGCAGCAGCAGTAGCGGCGGCAGCAGCAGCAGAATCAGCAGCAGCAGAAGCAGCTTGCAAGCTATGATAGAAAACGTTCGCTCGGAGTTGATCGCACCGTAGATACCCCCCCCTCCCTCTCAAGGGACCGCAAACAGTACATTGTGGGTAAGAACACCACGCGACGGGGCTTCCGCTCGGTGTATTTATTGTGTGTGGCTTTCGTTTTTGTAGGTTTTTGCTTTTCGTTGAGGGTTTTGCTCTGTAGATGGAGGGCAGGCAGCAGAGCCAAATACCTCTCTGGACGAAAATCATTGAAGGGCCGTTCGGATATCAATCTCAACTTCAAACGATCCTTACATTTCCGTCCACAGTCGTACCAAGCACGTCGGTTGACAATCTAGGTTTAACCCGCCAAGACATCTTTAGGCTTGATACACAAGCAGTGGTCCCTCTATAGTGCTGGTTGATTAGTGCCGGTTGCCTGCTATAGGCCCTGTGGTAGTATTAATAGTGATCCCTCGATATTGCAGGTTGCCTGCTGTAGCGCCTGCGAAATCGCTTGGCACAGATGGAGACAAATAGCAGTGGCAGTATGCGGAGTAGTGCCGGTTGCCTCTATAGTGCGGGTGTGTCCGGTTGGCACATACCGGCACTATAGAGGGTCCACTACTGTACTATTTATTAATAGTGTGGGGAGGTCCTTGTGGGGTCCTTGACGGCTATATCTCCGTCAAGGGGTCAAAGGGCCATCAACCAACATATTTGGCACCGCCGCTGGCGGCGCGGCGCGACTTGGGGCGGCGTTTTGACATCGAACGTCCGTGCGAGCGCCATGAAAAGAATAACGTCGTCTCCTTGTGTCGGGGTTAGTGGTGTAGCTGTGTAGTGTAGTATTGGTACGTTTTGTTGTGCTGGGGAGGTGTATTTTTTTTGTTTATATTTTTCTTATTTTTACTTTACTTTTGTATTATTACTCGTATTCTATCTATTATTGTGTTTGTATTTGTATGTTTTATGTATTATTATTAGTCTTACATGATACCAGGGTATGTGTAGTATCGTATTTTTTGTTTAGTGTTTTACTGGCGTTGGGAAAAACAGCGAGAGGAAGTATAGATGAAGGGAAGGAAGGCTACTTCGGCACTGCTGAAGTGTGGTACAGCTGTAGTACCTAAGCATATTTCATAGTAGTACGATGCTTTTTTCGTATTTATTTTTTTGTGTTCCACGAAGGTAGGCACCCTCGCTCCGACGGCGTGGAAGGATCGAACGTAGCTAATCGAAAAAGAAAGGATAAAAAAAGGGTCTGAAGGCAGGATCCATAGAAAGAACCGAAGAAAGTACCAAAGAAAGGTTCCATAGAAAAGATAAAAAACACACACCCCAAGAAAGGGTCCAAACCAAAGATCCAAAGTAAGAAAGGATGCAAGCGAAATACCCAATGCAAGGATCAAAAGACAAGATCCAAGGAAAGATCCAAACCAACGATCCAAACCAAGGGTCCAAAGAAAGGATTCAATGAAGCATCCAAAGAGAGGATACAATCGAAGGATACAAGCAAAGGATCCAAACCCAGGATCCAAACGAAGGATCCAAAGCAAGGGTCCAAACCAAGAATCCAAACCAAGAACCTAAGCCAAGGATCCAAAGGTATACCTCTATCGTGGCACATGCTTTTTTCAATTTACCCAAAAACAACAGTTTTAGAGGGTGAAGCAAGGTATGGAGCTCTTCAAGGGACGAGCCCCCCCCCCCCCAAAAAAAAAAAGGCGAACTTCTACCGGCAAGGGTAACAACCACCTAATTTTTCTGACGCGCCTCGCTAGAGGAGTTTTAAATATTAAATCTCACGTAAACCTGGCGTTATGAACGGCGTACACGTGTACAAGGGTTCCACTCCGCTGTCGCTCGCGCAAGGACTAATAACAAAATGCGAAGGCGCCAGAAGTGATGGACCCATGATTTGTACGCGTATATATCCCGAAGAGTAAAAAAAAAAAAAACTCAAAAGTAATCTCCTCGCCTCTTGCGGTATAGACTAGTGGAGTGGAAAATATCGCAACACGCAAACGTGATTCCCAGTTCCTCCGTTGATTGGTCGTGAATAAAATAGCAGGAGGAGTTGAGCGCGGCATGTATGGGGACCAAACAGATCCCGCGCTCTGGCGCAAGACTGAGGACAAACCATATCCCGAGCCACATGGCTGAGGACAAAAACCAAAGTCGGGATCCAATTATAAACGCTCACCCTTTCCATATTATTTTATAATACTTCAACGCCTTCCAAACGAAAACGGGAAGAAAGGGGTTCAGGTGTTTGGGAGCGGGACGTCTGCAGACGACCCACACCCCAAACCGAGCCGCCTACACATCTCACACGGCAGGGGCGCAGCATTTTCCAAGAATTTTCTGAGCTCATAACATGAGGAGCTAGCTCAATATCTCGCCAGACCTAAGCATGCCTTCGAAGGCATTCATTCGTTCGCGCAACCCGACCAACACTTCTATGCGCTAGTCTTGAAACAAATGATATTCGTAAAATTATCAGGCTAACCGCTAGTCCCTCGCTTGGGGAGGACGCGTGCTACGATAGAGGTAACACTTTTCGTCTCGAATGTTTTCTTGATGACGAGACTCCTTTTAAGGCTCGTTCTCCGGTAGCCCCGCCAACTTTTCTCCAGCGAAATCGCCGGCTCTGAAACCAGCTCCCGGCCGTACCTCCTGAAATACGGTGCCCCTTGCCACCCCGACGTCATTGTTTGACAGTCCTTTGCAAAAAGGAAAATATGTGGAAACCTTTTTTTAATAGCACTCTTCCTCCCGTCGAGCAGCCATGAAACGTTCGCTAAAGAAAATCGCTGGTTCGGGGGGGGGGGGGGTATCGTAGAACCAGCCTTAACCCAAAATCGTCAGAAAAAATAGGCACTGTGTTTTTGCATGATTCCCGTTGCTTACCTAGCCCATGGGATTTTTCATCCAGTGGTGTTGTACGTAGTACTTTTATGCTTCCCCAAAATCAGTTTTATGGGAGAGGTCTTCAGCTTCCAAATTGAGTAGTATTAAGGAAAAAGTAGTGCACCTCTATCGTAGCGCGTCTTTTCAGCTCAACCGTCCATAAACCTTTTGGCCCCAAAAGTGCAACCCCTACCGTGGGATGACGCCACTGTCATGGAAATTCTACACCATTTCCGAGTACTTTCCCCCCCCAAAAAACACCTCTGTGCAGTTGCACAGGGGTTGCGGAGCCACTTAAAGATGTGTCGCCCGGTGGTGGGGCGTGCATACTGTAGGTCCCAAACGCCGCCCCGTATTCCTTGCCTCGCCACGGACGACGTATTCCGGCGACGAACAGTAAGCAAGCGCCGCAGTCGCTCGCCCCCTCCCCCCCCTCGTCTCAGTCACGAATATATGATACCACGCTTCTGCATAGGTGGCGAATACATCAGGGACATTCACGGGTCAGGCCGAACCTTGCGGGTCGGGTCGGGTCGAGTCGAGTCACCTGACCCGACCCCATCCGTGAGACTTTGATCATCTCCTGACCAGACCCCACTCAACTCGTTTGGCTTCAAAAACCTCCTGATCCGGCTCGTTAGTTTTGGATACCTCCTGACACGACCCGCGGGTCAGCACATGACCCGTGAACAGCGTTGGAATACATGTCCCGAAAATTCAACGGACGCCTCCTCATCAACCCGGAAGTATATGAAAAGCAAGAGAAGAAGTCACCGTCGCCGCCGCCCGACCGGTGCATGCATATCTCTCCTCCTCAACAGCGCGTGTACTACGATCCCGCGATCACATCACGTAGGGAAGTGAAGTTCTGGGACCCTCCAGGAAGAGGTTTGGCGTTACAGGCAGGGGTAACTACGTAACTACCCGTCGCGCTTTTGCCAAGAACTGCAGCAGACAGGAACCGTAACCTAGAAGAAACGAAACGCCACCCACCCATCCCCCAACGGAGGTGATTCCGTTAATCGCTGCTCTCATCGTATGCGTCGATGAACGCCTCCCCCCCCCCCCCCCCCCCGGCCTTCCCCTCGAAACCCCCGTCAATAGTTGCCTCATCGTCTGCGTTGATGAGCCCCCCCCACCCTCCCGCCCCTTCTCCCTCCCCTCGCTACGGACACCCGCATCGATCGTTGCTCTCATCGTCTGCGTCGGCAAGCGTCTCCCCCCCTGTCCCCTATACTCCTACTGAAAGCCACGTCAATCGGGCTCGCCCAACATGCAGTACGGCCAGGATGAAGGCCGATGGCGGTCAATCGCAACGTTGCACGCCCGCCCAGACTAACTCTGCCCCAGACGGCTCGGCCTAAATGTGCAGGACGGGTCTGCACAAAAATATTTGCAGGTCGTGTGTGGTCAACTTCAACCTTGCACATCTGCCCAAACCAACCATAACCCCAAATCTTTGGAGAGCTCGACGTCCGGCAAGGGCAGTCCCGTGGCTCCGCAGCGTATTTTGGTGGCGTTTATCGAACAAAAAGGGCAGGTGCGCGACTCCACCGTGTGTGTTGGTGGCGTTCTTACAGTAGAGAAAGTAGGGCAGGAGCGCGGCTCCGCAGTGTCTTTCGGCACACATAAAACAACGTTTTTCTCGGGCACCAATTATCCCGCTTTCGATATCTACACGATCACATACCAGGTACTTTTACGACGTCCATGAACAGCGGCAGAGGGTGACACATCATGCGTATAGCCGGGTTTCGAAACCATAGTCTTGGGGCAAAGGGTATGCTCAATATAAGGTTTCCCAATAACCCCCGGGCGCCCGAAAAGGCCAGCCTCGACCAAATGACACAAACGACCAGCAGATTTTTTTCTGCCGGACCCTCCTGAATTTAGGGCGAGTCCGTCAATCGACAATCTCATCGTCTGCGTCCGTGAGCGTCTCGACGTCAGGCATCGCGTCGTCTTTAACCCTCCCTCCCACCCCTCCAATGTCTACCTGGTCCGTGAAATGTAGGGATGCGAGGGCCAACGGTCTTAAGACTACACCCAAGGTTGAAACGAGTACACCCCCCCTCCCCATCCCCATGCCCCTCCCCTCCCTCCGGAAACCTCCGTCAATCGCTGGTTTCATTGTCTGCATCGGCAAGCGTCTCGATGTCAGGCATCGCGTAATGTTCAAAATCGCCGCCCGCCCCTCCCCTTCTCCCAATGGAACCCTCCGTCAACTGCTGCTCTCATCGTTTTCGTCGGTGAGCGCCCCCCCCCACCCACCCCAAGGGAATGATTGCGTCATGTTGTGCGAATATGGTAAGGCATCCACGAGGCAGTTACATAATAATATCCATTGCTGTCTCTGGAGTGGCCACACCAGAAAACGAAGTAACTCATTGGCGCTGTCATCCATAAGCAAGAAAGTAGGCGCAAGGCGCCGAAGTCCGTCTTACGAGCGGTTCTTGGAAGGATGCAGTTCACCCTTCATGCGACTCGCTGAACACCTCGCGGCGCTTCGTGCTTGGTGCAAGCAATGTCTGCCTGGTTGGTGAAAACCCGACGTGCTCCGTCCCGGCATAGTAGGGATGCGAGGGTCTATGGCCATACGACTGAGGTCATGCAAAAATCGAGTACACCCCCCCCCATACACACTCCCCCATGAAACACCGTCAATCGCTGGCCTCATCGTCCGCGTCTGTGAGTGTCTCAACGTCCGGCATCGCATCGTCGTCAACATCCTCTTCCTTCCCCAACCCCCCGTCACTGTCGCCTCCTCCTTTCTCTGTTGGCAGTCCCGCCGCGGCTTCCGCAGCAGCCGCCTGGGCCTCCCCCGCAACCCTTGCTTCTTCCGCCTGAAACCGACAATAAAACGGACATACGCAGGTTTATAAAAAAACCGCTAAGCATTACAGGTTTGTATTTTACACCGCCATATACTTCGAAGTATAAAAACACGCGTGCTACGATAGAGGTGCACCACGTATTTTCTAATACTACCCCTTAATTTGGGAGCTTAAGACCTCCCCCGAAAACTGATTCGGATAAAAAAAAAACTGCAACCGGATGAAAAATCCCATGTGACTTAGGTACAACAACAAGAATGATGCACAAAAATGGCAAATTTCCGACGACTTTTAGTTAAGGAGCCCATTCATTCAGAAAACGAAGTAGCCAAAAAGTGCTACCTCAATCGTAGCATGCGTCAAAAAGTGATACTTCGTACTTGAACAGGTTTGTGTTTAAAATTACATGAAAAACTGATAATGAGACATAATCCTCCGGATAAACGCGTGCAGTACAGCTTAAGCTCACCACAATTCAAGACGTATTAAGACGTATTGTAGTCTTACGACAAAATATTATTGGACTTATTGGTAAAGAGATAGTGGCAAGTTGAACAGGTGATAAAAGAGTTAACTCCGTTATTTGACATTGGTACAGATAGTGTTATGTTTGAAAGTTGGGAACGATATGTTATAGTGACGCTGCGGCGTCCGCGGCAGCCATCTGAGCCCCCCCCCCGAACCCTGGTCCAGTAGCCGGGAGGAGGACGTGGCTACAAATATGTGCCCGTGTGGCACAACAATAGAGAGTAGGCCTCACATAGTAGGAGAATGTGAAATATACAAGGGAAACGGGATGTGTTAGAGGAGATGAAGAAATTAGACGTACGTGACATGGACGAGTTTGGTAGACTAGAGAGTAGCGAGAAAACGATCGCTATCCTAGGAGATAGATGGTGGCCGCAGACGGCGAAACAGGACGGGATATGATAAGCAACTGATTCTATGTAGTGTATGGAAGAAGCGTAATGAGGGCCGAAAAGTTGGAGGTGTCTCTATTAGGAGTAGGAACGGTGTTCCGTCTCCAAAGGGATGCGTGGTCAATGGTCAAATGACTAAGGCAAGCAACAAATGAGTACGCCCCCCCCTCCCCCCCAACCCTCGTCTCTTCCGCCTGAAACCGACACGGAAACCCTAAGCAGACACACGACACGCTGAGAAGTTGATACAAAGGTACGAAGGAAACAATATGTTTACGAGGGAGTCTTGTACGAACTACGCAAGTATTGACATGTTGATGAAAGAGACAAATTGCAAGTCAAGAAGTTGGTATTATACGAAGTACATCAAGATAGAACGGCACGTTTGTCAATATCAAAAGCGAGACTGCAGCCTCGGTTGGCCGTACCTAGCGCAACCAAGTCGAGGTGCAGTGACAGCAATAGTACAAGGATCATTCCGTAGCTGCCAGACTAGAGGCTAGCTGGCGCCGTTTCTGTTTTACAATGAGTGAAAAAGGCACGCGTGGAGCTTGGGGCAATAGATGCGGCGGCGGTAGCGGCGGCAAAGGGCGCGCCCTGAAAACCCGACATCCTCGGTCCCGTCACTGTAGGGACGCGAAGATCTATGGTTATACAACTGCCGCTATAAATGTATGAAATGATTGACCCCCCCCTCCCTCTCCCCACTCTCCCTCTCATCACCTTGGCCGCCAATCCCTCCATAGGACCGCTGAGGCTGGCCATCACCCCCTGCTTCTTGAAAGGCCTCGCAAGTTCGCCCTCCGCTTCCCACCCAAGCACGTAAATCTTGAACAGAGGGCTGTCCAGCAGCGAGAGCATCCCGAAAGACACCTGGGAGAAGGGGTGGGGGGGTTCGGAGGGTTGGGAGTGGGGGGTGGGGGGGTGGGGGGGGGGGGGGTACGGGAAGGCGGGGGGGGTGGAATGGAGGGTTGAGAGGTGGGGGGGGGGGAGGGGGGGAGGGGGGGGGGGGGTCGTGTGGGTTTGCGTGGGTTTGCGTAGGTCTACGTGGGTCTGCTTGGCTCAGTTTAGCTTAGTTTGGTTCGGTTTTGGTTTTGCTTGGCTCTGCCCGGCTTTGACTTCGCTTTGTATCTTCGTTGTGCCCCATACCACTCCGCCTCGCTTGCCCTCACTTTGACTCGCTTCGCTATGCTCCACCCACCTGCAACATCATAGGCTTGATCATGCCCTTGCGGAGGTGCGTGTAGCACATGAACAGCGACGCCCAGAACTGCCCGCGCCTGACACCCTGCACCACGCTCATATCGTACTTCTTCACGGGAGTTTTAGAGGTCATCATCTTGTCGAGCATCGGCGCCTGATCGTGCGGGAGGGAAGGGCCGGCGATAACGTTAAAAGTGTCAAGCTTAAAAACATATCAGATGTCCGATCCTTGACGTATCGATGCTATACATCTTTCGAAGCAGACAAATCCCTGATTTGTGTGATCTGCACAATCTAGATCATGTTTGAGCACGCGGGCTGAGAAAGTCGGGCGTAACGTTAACGCTTAATGCATCGGACAGCCACATCTCCCAATTCACAATCTATATCCTTCCTAGCATATCGATCCCTGATCAACATGGTCTGCACGATCTAGATACAGGTCATCACCTTCTCGAAACATCCCACATCTGGAATAGATCCCCACTTCACGACATGAATTTTTCGAGGTAGATCGACCCCGGACTGGTGTGATGACCTAGATCACGTTTGTCGGGTGGTATCTGTTCGACACGGCTTTTGCACACCCGCTCGTCGAATGGGGTATGCATGATACGAACTATTGAACGCCAGCTCATTACGGACAGCAACCTCTACCGACCGCTACAGACAGACCTGAGTCGTAAAAAACCGTTACAAGGGGATAACAACTACCATAAACCGTTACAGATAGACCGGAACCTCCGGAAACCGTTACAGGCAGACCCGGTACAAACTACCGGCGGAAGTTGGCCATCTCCGCAAACCGTTACAGACAGACGTAAACCTCCGGAAACCGAAAACCGTTACAGAAAAAACGCTCGCTGACTCACCAGCGGAGAAGCAGCCGCCCCGCCGGCAGCACCGGCCGCCGATCCCCCCTCCCCGCCCCCCGCCTTCCCAAGCTCTCCCATGATGTTCTTGAGCTGCGGCGGCGGAGGCAACTCCATCTCCGTATCGTCATCCTTCTTCCAGATCAGATATCTGCTCGAGGCGTGTTTGGCGGTTCATTGGTTCAGTAAACTTGACTTGATACCCGTCGGTCAAGGAGCTCCCTACACTAAAACTAGTATATATTATCAAGAGGCGTTGACGGGACAGAAGTGAACCCCACTTGGCGGACAGTCATCATGGAACTCCCTGCACTAAAAAAAGTATGATAAGTCTAAAGAAGCCTTGGCGAGCCAAAGCTAGGCCGTCAAATCATGTACTAATTATATTTTCTCTGGACATACACCCGCCACACCTTCGACACACGGGAAGGGACAGTCGCGATTATGTACGCGAGATTCAGACAAAGACTCCGGGGACATTTAGCAGTCATCCCCGGGTTTCGCGCCTTGCGCCTCGAATATTCCCGCCATCCGCCCTCTTCACCACACCAGCCAGCTCCCGCAGACCAGTGTGCAGCGGCAGCGAAGATTTACTCTCATAGCTCTCGTGACCGGCACTTAGCCGGAACACTAACCATATTCCAAACCCCAACCCCGAGCGCAAGGCCCGACACCCGGGGATGGATCATTAATGTCCACGTACTCGTGATCTAAATCTTGTCTATCGTACATACAAGGGTAGTCACTACTATCAGTTTCCTCGAAACACCCCACTCTTTCCACACAACCTCCACACGCAAAACTCTCACCTGAGGTACATGCAGAGAGCCTGCGAGAAGATGAGGTAAGCCGTGTAGATCACGCGAGCCGCGCGCACTTGGCCCTCCACCGCGGGGCTAAGTTTCTTAGAGAGCCACGTACCCATGAAAAACACCGCCCCCTGCTTGATCAACGCCGGCACTACCTTCCCAAGCTCTAGCGTCTGCACCACAGATGGGCTAGACGTCTCCGCTACCGGAACTCCCGCCGCTTTCCCCGCCTCCCCCGCCCCCGTCCCCGCCGCGGCCTCTTTTCTAGGAGCCTCCTTCGTAGCAGCGGCAACACCCGCACTAGATTTTCCGGACTTACTCGGCCGGCCTTTAGCTGGCGTCGTTGCTCTGGCTGCGTCCTCGCTGCCGGCAGCCTTAGATTCAACGATATCCTCATCGTCATCATCGTCGTCGTTCTTTTCTTGCGATGTTGACGTTTCTGTCTCTTCTTGTCCTCCCACCCCGACTTCTTCCTCCTGCTCGCCAGCACCGTCCACACTCCCCCCTCCTGCTGCTCCTGCTCCTCCTCCTGCTGCCCCGACTCCTTCCCCTGGCCTATCATCCTCATCTCCTCTCGCCATCGCACCCCCGCCTCCTCCCCCCTCCTCTTCCAGCCCAGACCCTTCTCCGTCGCCGGCATCAAGAGGTCTCCCGTCGACTCGTGCGCTAGCCCCCCCCCGTACTGTTACCCACAGCGGGGCAAAAGTGCCGGTGTATCGCGTAGGTCTCGAGAAGCAGCTACATGCTCCATCCATGGGGTTTCCATTTCCAACCCCAGAGCAGTGCCTACAGGGAGCCCGAGAGCGAGGGCTTGATCCCCACCCCCGTCGCGTCCTGGGATCATGGGAGAGAGGGGGCGCGGTTGAAGTGGTGGTGGTGGTGGTGGGGCTGGAGTAGGGTGTATGGCGGCTTCGAGCTCTTGTGCTGGGCGACCATGTCCCTGCATTTGCTGTGGTTGCAGTTGCTGTTGCTGCCGCTGCCACCGCGAGGATCAGTCGCGGCAGCGCTGCTTGTCGATTCCTTCGTGGCATGGCTTGCTTGCCAGGGGGAAGAGGTGGCCAGGGAGAAAAGCACCGCCGTAGTGTGTGCTTGTGTCTGCGGCGCTGCTGCCGCGTGTTTGTGATTGCTGGAGTTCATTGTATTTTTGGAGGCATTGTTGCTTTGGGGACATATTTCACGGATCGGTGTACTCGAAGGAGCCGAGAGGCGACAACCTCGTGCCATTGCCTGCCAAACTACTGTGGGTGTGCACAAGCCATGTGATACACGTGCTTCTTCTTACTCGACAAGTTGCGGACGCTCGCCGCATCCACGGTATGAGAGCACCCGATATATGACAGGCCGGGAAACAAGCTTGCACAAGATACAACTGCCGAACTCAAAACGCAACATAAATGGCGTTTGATTTTGAAACAGTCGGGCATCAAGCACGAGCACAGCAAGCACCAGCCTTCTTCCCAACAAGCAGCACAAGCCCTCCCGGGTACAATAACAACACCACAGCTGGTCTCCCTCCCCCTTCCCCCCCTCCTCCACTTTTTAACACCAAGGACTCGCCCCACCAAGGAGGCACATCTCGCCCGCCGCAATCATCGCAGCTGCAGCCAACAGAAGTAAATCATAGATCGGCACAGCAGCAGCGTCGCAACCCCTCGGGTTACTCTGATGTTGCCGGGTCTCTCAACGAGTTCCTCAACAGTGCATACACCGGACCGTCTGGGCTAATGCACCCCAGCAATGGTGGTAGTAGTGGGGGTGCTGTGAGAGAATCTGCTACCTTTTCGTCGGGCCGGGTTGGGGGTGGAGGTGGGTCGTTGGCGGCGCACGGTTTGGATGCGCCGCTTCGACAGCTGATCGAGGCCAAAGAGAAGGAGCTCCACGAGATTCACGACTTCCGAATAAGGTATGTGACACCCCCACCCCCACGCCCACCCTCACCCCCACCCCCTCCCCCCATTCTGTTTTCGTATTTGAGGTTAGTTGCCATTGTGTGTCATGTGTACAGGTTGCTGTGCGAGGTGGGAGAAGTGAGGATAAAATGAAAATGATCGAATTTTGATCAAAAGTCAACGGGAACGGTTACCTGTACAAATTTCAAATTTGGCCGCTGTTCGATCGATTGCTATCGAATACCTAGTGGCTGGTACGTACGAGCTCTTATCATACCAGATACTACAAGCGGTTATATATCTCTTGTTACGCGGTATAGACTACCAGGTACTACGACTACAATCGCAGAATAGTTACAGTCCCTGAATACTGCTGTACTTTGGTGGCTCCGTAACAGCGACTATACTCGAGTGCCAAAGACACCGTACGTGCCACTGCTGCTTATATTTGCGGCAGCAATGTTTACGACTTGGCCCCGCTTCGACAAAATGGTTGTCTATTCTCGTCACGTCTCCGTATTTTCGTCCATAATTAATCGCGAAATTTCCCAGTGGTCGGGGTTACGCCGTTCTCTTTTATTATTGGAGTGTCAGCGAAAAACGTTCTTCGGAGAAGTACTTTCCTTTCGCTGAAAAACGTGAATTCCCTTTCCATCATGATTAAAAATTAAAGATACACTCCATCCAGCTGTGAGATCGAGGATTTCGTCGAAAGTCATCTTGGCAAGCTGTGCATGGGCGCGTGTGACGGGGTGTGCACGTTTATGGGGTTGGGTGTTGGGTTTGAAGTTCGAGGTCAGGTGCAGTCTAACTAATGTGTCCAAGCTCGAATCTGGGCCAATGTCCATGGTCCGACCAAGCACTGAACCTCTCCTCTTTAGCTTGGTGTGGTTGTTGCGGTAAGTATCCTGCATACCAGTAAAATAGTACCAGGTAGTCTATTTCTACCATACAGAGTAGTGCCAGGTATTGATATTTGTACCTGGTAGTTGATAGCGCGATACTTGTGGGCAGGCCTCGGCAGATCTTCCAGATAGGTAAAATTGGTATAATATCGTACGTGAACGAAGTCTAGACTCTCGTAGATGTCGGGTCACACTAAACCCCAAATTGTAGGGCTGTAAGTTGATTGGATGAAAATAATAGTAACCCGCTGATTAGTTATTATTGGCCAGTTGCTATAGTACGTTACAGTTAGTTGCGGGCGGTCACTTGAGGAGATCTACGTCTTTTGTATATGACCGGTGCGCTGGGGCTGCAGGTATAGCAGTCGTATTCTGGCAGACATCAGGACACTGACCCACGCGGGTTTGGAATGAGTATGCCGTGCTGGTTTATTGGGCCTGCCCCATGACCACGGACTAGATAATAGCGGTGCGTCAATGTGAGCATAACAACAACAACAACAACAACAATTACTGGCTGTCCTCGGATGAAACGATACTGTTCGCGACAGATCACTCGAAGGGCTCTTGGAGGAGCGTGAAGTTACTCTCGCGGACGCATTCGCCAGGTACGTGGGAAGCCCTACATACAACTCTTGTCATTTTTGTCGGGCAACACCACTGCCGGATTGGTGGAGGCTGGTCTTTCGGCGCAAGTCTGGAAAAACGCTGTTGAAACACGCGGTGGAGCCACATTACCGCCCCTACCGATCTCGAATCCCCATAGGGTTGGAGTTAGGGTTAGGGTTAGTGCTGGGGTTGGGTAAGGTCTAGGGTAGCGGGGTTCGCCCTTACTAATGATAATTGGAGGTGGGGTTTCCTAGTATAAGTGCTATCTGATTCCAAGCAGTGTGTACCCAACGCGCGCATGCAATTCTAAACGAGTTATGCTGCTGTTGTCGTGATAAGGGTTGTTTAGACTTGGCTCAGTTTCGACAAAATGGTTGAAATACAATGAATATGACGTTAAACGCCATTTACTATAATTATTATCCCGTTCCTGTGTGTAACGGACGTGTTATGTGATAGTTCGAATATTTGTGCCGGACAATATTTTCTCAACAGATGGTGTTGTGTATTGAAATGGTGTGAGCACCTCCCGCTGCTTGTGCTGCCACCCCTCCCTTACTCCAATGCCTCTCGTGTCCACCCGCGTCAAGTTGATACTGTGAAGGTGCCCATGTCTCCTTCAATCCACCACTGCTTCTCGCAGTGTCGCACTAAAATTAACGTCACGCGCAAAACTACCCGCACTACCTACGTACACCTGGTAAGCTGTAGCCTCGCGATGTCCGAAAATCCATGTCTCTTGCTGAACATCTCCACTATCTGATCGTCGTCTGCGTAGTGAACGTCTGTACGACTGTGACGCAGGTGCCACAAGCTGGAAAAAGACTTCAACTTCAACTTGGGTCTGATCGAGGGCTGCCATCCATGTTATCGCAGCCATGCGATAGCCAGAAATCTATGTTGCGTGCAAAAACATAAAACACGACCGAACTGTCGTCCATGTGATCAACGTCGTGTATGACTGTGACGCAGGTATGACAAGCTGAAGGAAGACTTCAAATTTAACTTGGGACTGATCGAGGACCGCGACCTCGAGCTTGGGCGGTACGAGGCTGCCCTGCAGAGCATGAAAGATTGCTTGAGAGACAAGGTGGGGGGTAGGATTGCTTGAGACATTGTTGGCGGTGGTGAAATACGTTGTTTGTTGGAAAGTCGTCTGGTGTTTAGTATGCCCATATTATGATGCGATACAAAAAAGATCGTATCATCGTGATGCATCAATGACGACAACACAAAGCAAACAATGTTCGAATCGACAGGAAGTTGAGGCAAGCGAGGTGAAGATGCGACTTGATGAGGCGCTGAGCGTGCACAGGCAGGCGGCAACGAGGGAGAACGAGCAGGAGGGCTACTGGCAGGTACTGCGGTATTAAAATATGCTACTGTCGAGTGCTTATAGGTTATTGACAGATGTGGTAATAGGCTACTGTGAGGTGTTACAATAGGCTACCCGCGGGCGTCTGTAAGTTGCTGACAAGTACTGGAATAGGCCGATATATAGCCGGTATTGTGGCAAACTTTCAGGGCTTTCCACGACCCGTGAAATTGCGAATACGTGCTGACCCGACCCGTAGGTCGGATCATGACCCGTGAATAGCCCTGGTCATTTTATAGGCTGTGTGTACTGCCGTAATACAAAAGTGTTTTACTACTTGAAGGTATTTTGGTAGGCTGCACTGTAGAATGAGCACGAGGGTTAGTGACAGGTGTTGTAATTGGCTGCGGTCGAGTATTGCAACAGGCCTCGTACTGGTAGATATTACAGTATTGCAATAAACTGTTGTCTTTATTAGTAGGCGACTGGCAGGTGTTGCAACAGGCTACTGGCGGGTATTGTTATTGACAGGTGTTGTAATAGGCTACTGGAGAACAACCGTTTTTCTGCAGCCTGTATTTGTCAACCTTTTTTATGTTTGTTGTCAACCTTTGTTGTTGTCTAGTGTCAACCATTCGGTCGTTTATCGTCAACAGTTTTGTGTTATATTATAAACCATACTGTGTTGTCTTCGATGCTAATCTTTTTTTTCTACTGGCGGGTATTTATGTAGGATACTGGCAGGTATTTCAATAGGCTACTGTCGGGTGTTCGTAAGCTACTGACATGCATTGCAATATGCTGCTGGCACGTGTGTAGCATCAGAAGAGGCTGCTGTCGGGTGTTATTATAGTAGGCTGTTGAAAGGTATTGCAACATACTACTGGCAGATATTTCATTAGCAACTGTTGTTGAGTGTCAGAAGACTACATAGACAGGTAGGCTGCTGGCAAGTATCAATCGCGATTGGCGGATATTTTTGGTACGTATTGCAAACGGCATCTACTGTCGGCTGTTAGTAGGCTACTGACGTGTTTTTGTAATAGGCTATTGGCAAGTAGCAACTAACAACTACTCTGCGACTTATAGTTGGTCAACTCAGCCCTAGGCTACTGGCAGATATCTGAGTTTTTTTGTAGGCAGTGATGCAGTGCTTATTTAAATTACTGGCAGGTATTATGGCATTTCAACAAGCTACTGGAAAAGGTATCAACAGGATACTGGTTGATAACAAAATCACACAGAAAACGAACGAATCTAATATCATTAATAAACACTATACAAAGACCGCACCAAATCGGACCATAATTCAACAAGACTCGAAAACAGAGCGCGCCTATTTTTTCACGCATACACTTTTTAACGGAACTAATCCGTTATGTTTTTTCACGCATCAGAACCCTGCCGTTCGTTAACTCCCTTGAAGGCAAAGTGCAAGGGACTGCGGGACGAGAGGGACGGGTTGAGATGGGCGCGCGAGGAGGAATCGAGGGCCGCAAGGGAGAGGTCTGAGGCGGTTAAAGCGGCTTTAACAAGGCAGCTAAGGGAGAGGGAGGATGACCTAGAGGCGCAGAGGGCGGACGCGGCCGAGGCTTTTGACAGGATCATGCAGCAGCGACAGGAGGAAGCGCAGAATAGGTGAGAGGAAAAAGTGGGGGAGGTGGAGGGCGATGAGTGGGTGGGGGGGAGTGGGGTGATAGTGGTGATGGTGGTGGTTGTGGTGAAGGTGGTAGTTTGGTGGTGGTGGTGGTGGTGACCGGGGGGGGGGGGGGGGGTAGTAGTGTTGGTGCTGGTGGTGACGTTGCAGTGCGGTTGTTGATGGTGTTGTTGATAATGTCGTTGACCCCTACCAACCCCCTTCCTAGCCCCGCCCCCCGCCCCCAGCCCGGTACAATATAAATATAATAGTCGGCCTCGGTTGGCACCGACGCTGTAAAACATGCCTATCACTGCGCGAGCTAGACAACCAGGGTGCCGTTTATTTTCTTATTTATTTTTCATTTCTTAGCGGTCACCATGATGGTTTTCGAGTAGATCATATTGTGCGCGGTGGAAAACCCTAACTCCGCACAAGAGGAAAGTACTGTGAATATGGTAAAGCGCCTACGAGGCAGATACATAGCAATACCCATTTCTGTCTCTGGAGTGGTCACACCAGAAAACAAATTTGCAAATTTGTTGTTGTTGTTGTTCTCACATTAACTCGCATAATCAAGTCCGTGGTCACAGGACAGGCCCCAGTCACTCTGAATGAAGTGAAAGAATACCTCAGGGAAAAACCACAAACAAGCCAGAGGTGGTACACGCATATATCACAGCTGACGCAATTCATGCCTCCGCCAGAAACATATAAAAAGTGAAATCGGGAGTCAGCCTACGATGTGCCAGGTCCATACTGGTGCATATGTCTCACTACTCACGCCTGGAAAACCGACTATACTGCTTGCCACCCAGGAAAGACTACCACGTATATATCACACGTAGTGCCTATCACTATGCATACGCACGTGAGACTTAATTCAATTGGAAACAAAGAAGCACAGAAAAGAAGATAAAGGCAAGGAAAGGAAAGGAAAGGAAAGGAAAGGAAAGGAAAGGAAAGGAAAGGAAAGGAAAGGAAAGGAAAGGAAAGGAAAGGAAAGGAAAGGAAAGGAAAGGAAAGGAAAGGAAAGGAGAGGAAAGAAAGCGAAAAAGGAAAGGAAAGAAAATAAAAGACAAGAAGAGGAAGCAAGGAAAGTAACAGAGAAAAAACGCCATACTCTGGCAGACCCTAGGAACTGACTAAAGACAGCATTGGGCTCGTATGTATACGTACAATTGTCATTTTGTTTTTTTCTTCGGGCACACCTCTTCGTGATCGCACCTTTATCCGAAACTTCAGATGGGGTGGGCACAATTCGACCGTTGGGGTCACGTTGCCGGAGGTTCGGGCGCGATCCGTGCAATGTGCCGCGCGTGACAAGCCTTTTAACCTCTTTTGGCCTTGGGCATGGATAAGGCCAATCCCAGGGTTTCCGCAACATCCCCAGGGATTGGGTTTCCGCATCCCCTATCCCCGTGTCCGCACGTAAGAATTGGATGCAAAGCGGGCTTTTCTGCTTGAGGGTACACGTACATTTCCCTCTTTTTGCATAGAGCACCACGCCACGATCCTGCCGCCCAGCTGCAGTCCAGCCCCCTAGCAGCAGCAGCAGCCTGCAACTCCATACGCGTGTG
Source organism: Undaria pinnatifida (assembly GCA_012845835.1). NCBI lineage: Eukaryota > Phaeophyceae > Laminariales > Alariaceae > Undaria > Undaria pinnatifida. Next base: position 2,331,826 of record JABAKD010000015.1, on the reverse strand, counting down.
GCTGGTGTTGTAGTAGCTGATTCTTTGATCGGAGCGTGGCATTTGTCACCCCACCACACCCCACATATCTGCTGTGCTGCCGCTTCGCGCGCATCTCCATCGCATGTCCATAGATCGCTCCAATTTAGGCGGTAATATAGGAACCTTTTTGATATTAATTTATATACCCACCCATTATTACATAACATTCACGCCCACGGTTGCTTTTGTCGGAGCTTATCATCTGCCACCCCACCGCACAGCAGCAGTAGTAGGATACATCATGTATGTACGTGCGCGTGGCGCGCCCGCGCTATGCTGCGGCGAGTTGCTTTTGTCGGAGCCTGTCATCTGTCACTCCACCGCACAGCAGCAGTAGTAGGATACATCATGTACGTGCGCGTGGCGAGTCCTCGCTACGCTGGAGCGAGTTGCTTTCGTCTCCACGAGGGGACGATTTTGAATCGGACGATCAAAACAATCCAGCGTAATTTTTCTTGACTGTAAAAAGCAAACAGCATTGGATATAGGCGCTGATGCTCCTTGAGAGAGGTCTTCTCTGTCTCAGCGGCAATAGAAGCCTTACAGTCCCTCATTCCTTGCACTCTCTGCGACGAGCTGGTGGTGAAGGGGGATGATTGCCCATCCTGGCGTGGATCACTCGTCGTCAAGTTCAATATCTGGCTCAACAAGACAAACAAGAAGAGTACCTATTCTGAAATAGCTGATTCCCATATGAAACACCAGGAAACGAAGGAAAAAAACATAAAAACCACAATAAAAAGACGACGCACGGAACAACTGCTGATTTTGTTCTTTTTGCCGGTTGAAAATCCACCTTTCGTCCATTTATTTTTCACCACGCAAAGTTTACTGCATAAGAGTCGCCCGTACAAAAAGTACATCGTACGAGAGTACACGTGCTGGACACGTACTGATGGGGATTACCACTTATTTACGGTTCTCCACCACGACGGGGAGAGAGCGAACCGTCCCCGGGAGGGCGCCTCCCCACACTCCGCTTCTCGGTCTGCGGACAAGAACATAGTTTTCACGACCACCAGGTACATCTTATTTGCCCACAGGCAGTCAGATGTTGGATGCTTGCATTTCGTTCTTGCGCCACTCCCCTAGGCACTTCCCGGAGGGAAGCTTGTGGAGGGTATCAAGTACATCATTGGCACTGGGGAGAGAATGCAACAAGGCGATGAAGTCAGGGCGGCCTTACTCTAACTTGTGACGGCCATTGAAAGGCCCACAGTTTTCAAGACGATGATGGCCAGACCCAGACTTCAGTCTCTTGGGCAGGACGCCCCCCCCTCCCCCCCTCCCCCCCTCCCCTCCTCCTCCCCTCCCCCCCTCCCCTCTCCCCCCCTCCCCCCTCCCTCTGTCCCCCCTCCCCCCCCTCCCCCCTCACCCCTCACCCCCCTCCCCCCCTCCCCCCTCACCCCTCACCCCCCTCCCCCCTCACCCCTCACCCCCCTCCCCCCTCACCCCCTCCCCCCTCCCGCCTCACCCCCTCCCCCCGACCGTTTAGAGATGCCGACGGTGGATGACGCTGCCGCGGCGTTTGCGTGTCGTTCTGCAGCTCTGTCTCTCCACCTCATGCCATTTCCACATGAATTACTCGGCTCCTTCCTACCCGTCGAAACCATCTGCCGGCCTTCTGAGCAGCCTTTCGCCACCCTTCGAACTTTATTCCAAAGACCGGCATATCTTCCTTCAGGTGCACCAACCAGTCCCTCTCTTGCCCCCCTGAGTAGCCCTTACCCCCAACATGCTCCCCAAACATCGCCTTCTGTGGTAGACGCTCCCCCCCCATACGTGCTACCAATACCGCAAAAAATGTCCTCCGTTTGCGCACTGTCGCCTCTATGCTCTCGGAAGCTGTTTTGGCAAGCGCGTCGGCGTATAATAGGGTGTGGTCGTCGCGCTTCCGTTTCCGCCATCCGAGGCATCGGAGGAGCATGGAGTGATGAACCCGTCGTAGCCTGCCATGATCCGGCTTGTTCGGGCTCCACGTCATGCAACCGTAGAGTAGCGTCTCGATCACCTCGGCTTTCAGCAACCGCACCTTCAACCGTAGGCGCACACCCGGGCGATCATAGATTCCCATCTTGTACCGCTGGAAGCGCGCCCAGGCTCTCTGAAGACGCGGCGTTATTTCAATCCCAAGTTCTCTGTCTTCGGTGATAGCCCCGTCCAAGTACACAAGCTCGATACCTGGCCGGCTGCGTTGATGGCGGACGACACCTTCCCCACACCTTTGGTTTGCAGGCACATGATCTCTGTTTTCGCCTTGGAGACTGTAAGCCCGAACGTCGAGCACACAGTCACGATCACCGTCATCATCCTCTCCAGCCCTTCTGATGATCGCGATACGATAGCCGCATTGTCAGCGTACAACATACCCCACAATCTCTGCACCTCCTCCTCCTCCTCCTCCCCCCCGGCCCGTCGACTTTGCCTGCGCGTGAAGTGCCCTTCTTCTCGCCTTTCTCCTTCTTTCGTTGGAGCTGCACCATGTTGTCCGTGATGGCTGCATCAGCGAGGAAGCGTTTCTCGGCCACACGCAGTACCGCCGTGAAAAACATGTTAAACAGCAGTGGCGCGAGCACGCATCCTTGCCTGAGACCTTGCCCCACGTCGAACTTATCCGAGCACTCTCCATCATCCATACAGTAAGTATAACTCAATGGCGTTGTCATCCATATGCAAGAAAGTAGGCACAAGGTGCCGAAGTTCGTCTTAGGAGTGGTTCTTGGAAGGATGCAGTTCACCCTTCATGCCACTCGCCGAACACCTCACGGCGCTTCGCGCTTGGTGCAAGCAATGTCTGCCTGATTGGTGAAAGCCCGACGTGCTCCGTCCCGGCATAGCAGGGATGCGAGGGTCTCTGGTCGGACGACTACGGCGGTGCACAAATTGACTACCCCCCCCCCCCCCCCCGCCCCTCCCCCCAGCCCAACCCTATCCCACCGTAAACCACCTTTACCCCACCCCACCCCCTATTACTATACTACTACTATAAATAGGATTTAAAGTACAGCCACGTCCCGAAGGGGGAGTTTACAGCCTCTATCGATAGGCCTATCAACAGCAATGGCACCGTCCCCTCCTGTAAATGGGATGTACAACGATCAAAAATAGCACTCTGACGAACGCGTCGACAAAACGGGTGTGCACCCACAAAAAGCACCCCACCCCACCCCACCCCACCCCACCCCACTCCACCCCACCCCACCCGAGCCCAACCCAACCCAACCCAACCCACCCCAACCTAACACACCGTACCCCACCCCACCCCACCCCACCCCACCCCACCCCACCCCACCCCACCCCACCCCACCCCACCCCACCCCACCCCACCCCACCCCACCCCACCACCTACCCCAACCCACCCCAACCCACCCCAACCCACCCCGCCCCTTCCGGGCCTCTGACCCAACTTCCGATCCAACCCGACCCAACCCGACCACCTCAACCCAGTCTAGTTCAGTCCAGTTCAATCCCCCCCCACCCCTGCCCCCCCAAAAAAAAAAAAAAAAAAAAACGTGCCCCGTTCCGACATTGTAGGAATGCAAGGGTCTATGATCTTGCCTTCTGACTCCGGGCATGCATGACAATGAGCACCTCCTCCCCACCCCTACCCCGCCCTATCCAGGGAGTCTGAGCTAACCCTTCAGCTTAGAGAACAAGAAGCACGGTGCACCGATCACGCTAAGAAGAGGGACAGGGCAGAGCGAGACGCGGTGGAAGCGAAGGACAGGTGTAGCAAGCTCAAGCAGACGTTGGAGGAGGAGGAGAAGGCGTCGAGAGCGCTACGGTGGGAGCTTGAGGATAGAAGACAACTTGCGGAGGCTGATGTGAGCCAGGGGGCGGGGGGGGGGGGGTATTCATTTCAGCCGTTGTCTTAAGGCCGTTAGAGGCCGTTAGCCCTCGCATCCCTACATTGCCGGGCGGAGCACGTTGGGTTTTCCACCGACCGGGCAGGCATCATGTGATGGGGGGGTGGAGGCGTACTCATTGGGCGCTTGCTTCAGTAATTCGACAATTGACCAAGCATGCCTTTACTGAGACGGAGCACACTGCTACTTCTATTAGAGACACTTCCAATAGTTTGACAACTCATTCCGCTTTTGCCATATAGGATATACGTAAACATGTTTACCTTTCTTATCTCCTTCTTGGGGGGGTGGAATGGGGCAGGGAAGGGGGAGGAGGGGGTGGGAATGGGCCGGGTGGGATCGGCTTAGCTGGGATGGGATGGATTGGGATAGGGCGGGGTAGGGGGCGAGGGGGGGTGTGTGTGGAGGGTTGGGATGAGGTGGGGTGGGCGGGTGGGGAGGTGGGTGGGGTGTGGGGTGAGGTGAGGTGGGGTTGGAGAGCGGGGGAGGGGGGAGGGGGATGGCGGAGGCGAGCGCGTTAGGGGTCGGGTAGGGAGGAGGGGAGTGGGGTGGATTGGGTAGGGTGCGGTGGGGGGGTGGGGAGGTGGGAGGGGTGGGGTGGGGCGGTGGCGGCGAGGGTGAGACTACTAGTACACGAATGCGAAAATAACGTGCTAGTAGACCGCGGTTTGGCACCTTAAAACTGACCACCCTCCCACACTAGAACTAGTATCATAAGACCGAAAGAGACCCTGACGCGCCCGAAAGACCGATCTGCTACTAATAATAAGAGAAAAAATTGGCAAAAGCGTCTCCTCCCGCGGGACTGCTCGATATGCGGTGTAAATCCACACGCTTTAGCCCAACAATCAACACGTTTTGAAATGTGATATTCTGGAAGTTTTTGCTTAATCCTCTTTGAAAAATCACCAAAAGGGGCCCGTTTTTTATGCGAATAGAATCTGCTTCAAAATCCGGTGAGTAGTTTAAAAGCCACACTTCGTGTGACGTATATGCGAGGAAATCATAAAAAAAGAAGTGGTCCACTTGACCCCTTTACAACTGGAAACCCGTTTTGGGGACAAAATTACTTGGATATAGTATGGGGAGGGGTTCGGGGGCTCTAAGGGGTTAACCGTTTTAGAACTGAATCCGCGTTTTGGGGGCCAAACTACTTGAAATTAGTGTGGAATCGTTCTTGTAGTAGTGGAAGGGTTAAGCGGAAATGTAGCGAGCTTATTGGGTCAAAGCCTAAAACCCACGGTGATTGTTGTGTTTTTCGTTTTTTTTGTTTCCATCCTGCCTCAGAGGGAAGAAGCTTCGAGAACCCTGCAGGTTTTGAAGGAGCGGCACGAGGCGGAGATAAGAGTCGGGGAGGATAAGCTAAGGGAGGTGCTGGGGTCTTTGCACGCCGTAGAGAAAGCCTTCGTGCAGCACAGGGATAGGTGAGGGTTTTAGTGGTGGTAGTGAATACAATGAGGACAGGGTGATGGTGGTGGTGGTGATGGTGATGATGATGATGAGGATGATGGTGGTGGTGGTGGTGGCAGTGGTGGCGGTGGTGATGATGGTGATGATGATGATGGTGATGATGGTGATGATGATGATGATGATGGTGATGATAGTGATGATACTAGTGATGGTGACGGTGAGGATGGCGGTGAGGATGATGATGATGATTGTTATGACGATGATGATAATGACGACGACGATGAAGATGATGATGATGACGATGATGATGATGATGGTGATGACGATAACAATAATGACGACGACGATGATAATGACGATGATGGTGTTGATGATGATGATGATGATGGAGATGATGGTGATGATGGTGGTAGTGGAGGTGGTGATAATGATGGCTGTATTGATGACCCCCGCCCCGCCTCACTCCACCCAAGCCACCCTACCCCATTTTCACACACATCCCGCCCTCAAATGGAAACCCAAGGCAATCGTCCGAGGAGCATGAATTTGAGCGAAGAGAGGAGGAGCTGCACGCTAAGCTAGACGCGTGCAACTTGAGGATACAATCCTTGGAGGAGGCGGTGGCCAAGGGGGAGCAGAGAGAGGAGGAGCTCAGGAGAGTCGTCAGGGCTGCAAGGTTAGGACGGGGTGGGGGGAGTGAGGTCGTGGTTGGGGGTGGGGTGGGGTGGGGTGGGGTAAAGGTGGTTTACGGTGGGATAGGGTTGGGCTGGGGGGAGGGGGGGGTGGGGTGGGGTGGGGTGGGGTGAGGTGAGGTGGGCTGGGTTGGGCTAGCCTGGCCTGGCCTTGCTTGGGTGGGGCCGGGTGGGGTGGGGTGAGGTGGGATGGGGGGGGAGCGGGAGGGGGGGGCGATGGGGGAGTGGGATGGAGTGGGGTGAGGTGGGCTGAGTTGGGCTGCGCTGGGCCGGGCTTGGCTGGGGGGGGGTGCGGGGAGGGGGAGAGAGAGAGAGAATCGGGGGCAGAAGGACGGAAGGGGGAGGAGGGAGGGGGGTTGGGGAGGGGAAAAGGATAAGGGGGGGGAGAGAGGAAGGGGAGAGAGAGGGGGGGGGCGGGGGGCGCTCATTACACGTCTTATCGATTCGTTTACAGCTAGGGAGGGAGGGGTGGGCGTGGGGGGAGTGTAGTTATATAATGCATGGCTGGACGGGGGAGTTAGGGTTGGACTGGATGGGGGGTGGGGGGGGCACAGGAGGGCGATGGGTAGGTGTGAAGAGTCGGTGCTGGGGGAGGCGTTGGGGGACGGAGAGGTTGGGTTGGGGTAGCCACCTACTTTCGGCATGTATTCCCTTTAATTTCCCAGTGTGACGCCTCTTCCCTCGCTTCCATCACCGTGTCGCAGGGACGATCACGCCAAAGAAGTCAGCGCCGTCCGCAAAACTCTATCCGAGGAAGAGGCTTTCTTTAAGCGGGAAACGGGACAAGCAAAGAGCACCACAGCCGCCCTCCGAGACACAAACCTATCCCTTGAAGGAACTGTGGCCAGCTTAACTGAGAAAAACAAAGTCCTGGCATTGGACCTCGCGGAGGAAAAGGAGAAGAGGGGCAAGGTAGGAGGAGGGGGAAGCATGAGAGGGGGACGGGGGGGAGGAGGCGGGAGCGGGGGAAGGGGAGGAGGTGGGGGGGGGTGTTCTCAGTTTGTGCATGGCCGTAGTCGTATGACCATAGACCCTCGCATCCCTTCTATGCCGGGACGGAGCACGTCGGGTTTTCACCAACCAGGCAGACATTGCTTGCACCAAGGGCGAAGCGCCGTGAGTTGTTCGGCGAGTCGCATGAAGGGTGAACTGCATCCTTCCAAGAACCGCTCGTAAGGCGGACTTCGGCGCCTTGTGCCTACGTTCTTGCTTATGTATGACAGCATCATTGAGTTACTTTGATTTCTGGTGTGACCACTCCAGAGACAGCAATGGGTATTACTATGTAACCGCCTCGTGGATGCCTTACCATATTCACAGCACGTGATGCTATCATTCTCCTTGTGCGGAGTTAGGGTTCTCCACCCCGCACAATGTGATCTACTCGATAACCATGATGGTGACCGTCAAAAAAAAAAAAAAACGCGAGCTTGGTTGTCTAGCTCGCGCAGTGATTGGCATGTTTTACAGCGTCGTTGCCAACCAACGCCACCCCCCAATATGCATATAATATTCTACAGCGTTGACTTCCGCACTTTGTGCTTACTTTCCTTGCATGTCGGATGACAGCTTCGAATTAGTTTTTTTTTGTTTTCTGGTGTGGGCACACCTTCAGAGACAGCAATGGGATACTATTTAAGTGCTTCGTGGATGCCTTACCATATGCACACTACGTCATATCATCCCCCTTTGCGCGGGGTTAATATTCTCCACTCCGCACAGTATGAGCAAACTCGACCACAATCTCAGTTACCGCCAAAACATGAAAACGAGAAAGATGGTACCCTGGTGGTCGAGCTCACGTAGTGAGAGGCCTGTTTTATAGCGTCATTGCCAACACTCCCTGGCAGGGGCGTGGAGGGGCGTCAAACTATGTCTGGAAGGAGCTGTTTCCAGTTTGATAAAAAAAATAAGGTCGTAGCCGGAGACCTGATGGGATAGGCTTCCCCTGTGGAGCAAAATATGAATCTCGTCCCTGCTAGGCCAATGACGCAGGTTCAAATCCTCCCTTCTACTGGTGCCCATAGGGACTTTTTTTTGCGTAAGAAATGACTATTAACCCTTCTGGGACTCCAAGATTTTTTTTTTATCATAAAAAATTATCAATGCTCGTATTTTTCACCGGACAGACCGGTCTGTTCAGCCCGGGGATGAAAAAAGGCATGCCCGAACTTGAACGCAGGGCGTTGTATAGCACAGCCACGCACACACACGCACACCTGGCAACACCCCTGGACTCGGCCTACAGGGGTACGCCGGTAGGCGCATGAAGCCTGCACGCCGCCTGGGGTCCTCAGCTGTGAGATTTTACGCCTTCCCAGGCCCGCGGCTGTCTGGGGCGTTTTCAGAGAAGTACAGAAGTAGGCTATTCCCGCAGGGCACTTCGACGGTGATTTAGTTATCATTTTTTGTGATCATTTTTACATACTGAATTTTGACTGCTCTCAGGGCGTGGGACCACCCGACCAGGGTGAAAATTGCATCGAGCGAACAATAGCGGTGATGTTCTGAGGGCCGAGGGATCTTTCTAGTGTAAGGACAGACGTCCCCAGCGTGTTACCGGGAGGCGACACGGCCGCGGTGCGACTCTAGCTGAGGGCTGCACTTCTACACAAGAAGTCTCTTTTTGGGCGTAGAAATTCGCCGCATCTGCTGTGCCGACCCAACTTTTTTTCGACAGTCTCGGCGCACGCGCGGGCTGCTCGACTAGCGGGCTGCGAAGAGCCTAGTCCCAGAGGGGTCAATAGTGGAAAGCGCGAGGGCGGGAGCTAGCAAAATCCGATGAATATCGACGAGCATTTTGTTTTTTTAGCTCATCCCATCTACTATCTTCGCAGTTTTTCTTTCTTTTTCTCCCTCACTCCCTAGACGTAACGCAGATCCGGGGCCACTTAGTGGGCTCTTCTCTGCCCTCCACACTACCTTACGCGCCTTCGTTTTTATCGCGAGAAGACTCCAGCACTTTCTTTCCTCGTCGACTCGCGTGGAATTGTGCTCACCCAAGCTATAAAGCGCTCTCGGCAGTTGGTGTCTCTAGTCCCTGACTCCAACCTTGGTAGTATTCGAGGTTAACCACTAGACCACCGGGGCGACCGCTTTAAAATATTAAAAGTGAGATTGCTGGACCATATGCGCGACAAAAATGGACGCACGTACCGGGGGGCAAAAGGGAAGACACCTGTGACCACGGCTTGTTCAGAAGGTCTCTGAGAATAACACCTCTTACGAGTTGAGCTGGGAAGTAAAGAAGTGATGATTAAAAGAAAAAACAGTGGAGGGGAAGGAGGAGAAGGGCGACGTAGGAGGAAGGGGGGTGGGAAAGGGGTGGAGGGGGGAGAGGGTGGGTGAGGGCGAAGGGGGGGGCAGAGGAGGAGAGAAGCGATCGAGTGATCTCGACTCCTTTAAATATAGAGTCCCCGGTAATTCTATTTTTTTTTTTCTTTTTATTGCGTTTTCTTGAATTTATTTCGAATCGTACGAGCATAGAGTACCATTTCTCTTTTTGTGTTACAGTTCTTTTCTATTCCATTTCTTTTGTTGTACCAGGGATGTATTTACTAGTCGTGTTTTTTTTGCGTATTTCGTCGCAACCTGACCGGTCGCAGCTGAAACAGTCGCGGAGGTCGGCAAAGGAAGAACTGGAGCAGCTGCGGCAACAGGTTCTTACTTTTTAGTATTGATTTTTTTATGTTTCACTTTGTATGTTGTTTGCTGTATACAGTTGTTTTGTTTTCAAGTTGTTGCTGCTGGATTTTATGAGCATTGCTTATTCTTTTATTTCCTCACAACACGACCGTTTGCAGCTGGAGCAGTCGCTGAGGTCGGCGAAGGAAGAGCTGGAGCAGCTGCACCAGCAACTGACCACCGCGCGACACGAGGAAGAGGCGGCCATGGATGACCTGGCGAGAGCTAGAAGGCAGCTAGAAGACCGAGATGAGGTACGTCCATGCTGGTGCTGGTGCTGGTTGTTGAGGGGGGCGGGGCGGGCGGGCGGGGGGGGGGGAGGTGGCGTGTTGATGGCGGCGATTGGGGTTGTCTTTATCTTTTTGGTTTGTCATTTTTCCTTTTCGTTGTCGTTTTTGAGCTCGTTTTCGTTGACATTTTTCCTTTTCGCTCTCATTTCGATTTAGTTGGCGTTTTCGTTGCCGTTCGTTCTCGTTTTCCTTTTCATTTGTTAGTGTTTAATTTTCTGTATTCCGTTGTCGCGTTTCCATTTCGTTCAAGCGCTGGTTTCGTGTTTATTACTTTTTCTTTTCGTTGACGTTTTCGTGCGGCGTGGAGAGCAGGCGGCCGGTACGGACAGGAGGGAACTGCAAGCAACGATCGACCGCCTCGAGAAGCGCTTGGCGCGGGAAGCAGCAGCGGACACCGCACGCGGCCCCCAGGTACGACGTACAGACCCTGCCCAGCAAACGTGTGCTAGATCAAGGTCATATGGGTACAACTTGGCAACATGATCTGCTATATCATGTAGAACATTCATATCCCCCAGGTATTACGTACAGGTCCTACCTAGGAAACATGCTCTAGATAATGCAGATAATACAACTCCAACTCGGCAACATGATCTACTACCATAGATCACGCAGAATATACATATATCCCCCAGGTGTGTACGACGTACAGATCCTACTAAGTAAACGTGTGCTAGATCATGCAGATCATACATAGGTCATGCAAAACATACACATATCCCCCAGGTATGTACGACGTGCAGATTCTAGTCAGTATACGTGTGCTAGGACATGCAGATCATGCAGTTCCAACCCGGCAACATGAGCTACTGCCATAGATCATGCAGAATATACTTACACCCCCCATGTATGTACGAAGTGCAGATCCTAGTCAGTAAACGTGTGCTAGACCATGCAGATTATACGGCTCCAACCCGCAACATGATCTAGATCATGCAGATCATGCAGAACATACACATCAGGATTATATCTGCCGTGAAATATGTGGGGTATGATATGAAAGATGCATGCTTGCGGTGGCGGGTGCACGGTGCACTTTTTTTCTGTGGCTCTTATAGCGTCAGGAGCTCTATGCCCCACCCATGAACCGACTTTTCATACATGAAAACGAAAGGGTGTTGTTGTTGTTGTTGTTGTTGTTGTTGTTGTTGTCGTTGTTGTTATTTTCGCCCTCCGACCATATTGCGTAGATGCCGTTACGATATAAATTGACAACCCTTCCGTGAAGCAGTTATCCCTCTCCTGTGACCCTCTGCATAGGTATACATCGAATTATTCTGCAAAACGCAAACAATATTCTTATGATATGAGTTTGAGTTGTTAACAAAGCAAAACACAAACCAACTTTCTGGCGGTTTTCGGTAGTTCCTCGGTTTTCGGAGCTGCTAAGACACACGCTCCGGCAAAGATGTCGGGGTTGACGGCACTCTTGCCCCTTGACGAACAGCCGTCAAGGAAAGAACTCCACACTCTAAAACTAGTATGATAACTCCAAATACGCCTTGACGGGTCACGCCTTGACGGGTCAAAACTAGACCGTCAACCGACGACATCTTTGGCAACGGTACGAGAGGTGCACCGATTTGTTTCTCAAGCTCTTTGCTTGGTGAGCTCTATGCCCTTCGGAGGCAATTTTTTTGGGGGGGGGGCATATGAAGTACGACCCGATGATCAACCCCATGGTCTAAGAGTGCACAACCAAATCACCTTGCGAGGTAATAATGAACGACATTCCGACGAGGTTATTAATAGGTTATTAGTTGGTTATTAGTAGGTTACTAATGGGTTCTTAATAGGTTAAGGAGTACCCGTCCTTCAGAAAAAAAATGACCAAAAAGTGCTGCCTCTGTCGTAGCACCCTGTCAATATTCTGATCAACCCCCTCACACTCGCGGTTCCGTTCTTTTGTCTGTCCATGGCCACGAACGCCCCCCCCCCGCGCAAAAACCGACAACATCGAAAACCCGACACAGAAGAAAGGTGATGGCAACAGCCCCCTCTTCTCCGACGACCAGGGGGCGCCGTCACCTCTCCCCCCCCCTCTAGGCCTTCCTGGAAGCGGAAGGAACACCCGAGGCGGCGTGGGAGATGGAGGTGTCGGGGTGGGTGGGCTTATATATCATTTCTGCTCTCTTCCCTTATTTTGACAAGTATGTGCAGGATGGGGAGCTTGTAAAAGTGCGCTAGAACGAGTGCGATATTTCTCCCCAATTGCGCTATTAATAGTTGTGCTCGGGAAAAAAAAACTATGACATGGTACGCGCATGCTGTTTTTGACCTGTTGAAAACGCCCAATTACACAAAAAAAGCTCTATCAGTAACAGCATGGTAGTATTAGCATGGTAGGTATCTACCGGAATAACCTTAGAAGTGGGGCGGAACGGTGGTGCCGTAAGACCGATGCTACAATTGGTTGACGGTATTGTAAAACATGTTTTGCATTTCGAAGATTACAAGACGGAGAACATGTAAAACCACCTCCCGCTGACGGTATGTTCAATGGTTATTGATATGTATTTTTCGTTCGTGGAAACATCCAAAACGCCTTCAGGAAGTAACACAAATCTAAGTGGCCAAAACTTCCTCTCCGTGGCGAGGTCGGCGATATGCGTAGAGAGATGAAGGCTTTTTTTGGTGTTTGTGGGGGAGGATGCTACTATTAGTAATAGCATGGTAGTAGTATCATGATGGGTATATACTGGAATACTCTTGATAGTGGGAGAGGACGGTGATGCCTTGAGGACGATTCTATAATTGATTCGCGATGTTGTAAAATTGTATTCACATTTTGAAGATTTCCAGACGAAGAACATGTAAAACGACCTCCCACTGACGGTATGTACAACGAATAGTCATATGTTTTTTGTGAAAAAAAAAACTTCTCCAGGAAAGAATGGAGCTCCAAGCACCAACCCTCGACTCCGCGGCGAAGCCGGTGATATGCGTAGAGAGATGGAAGCTTGTAGGAGGGAGGGGGTCGCAAACTCTCGAAATATTTCTCCAAATGTCCCTCAAGGCGCAGAATTATAACTCAACACGAAAACGTGTAACATGCTCTCTCACTGACTGTATGTAGTACGTCGTATATTAATTTTTTGTTTGTGATACGAAATGCCTCTAGGAAATAATGGAACTTCGAGCGGCTAACCTTCGACTCCGCGGCGTCGTGGGCGATATGCGTAGAGAGATGGAGGCTTTTAGGGGGGACCCTCGAGCCTCGTCCTTCGGCGGGGGAGAGGGGGAAAGAGAGCACCGGCTAGAGAACGAAAATGAGGACCTTAGGTGAGGGACAATGGAGTGGCGAACGGATTGCGAGGGGGAAGAGAGGGGAGGGGGTAGAGGGGGGGTAGAGGGAGGGGGGGTGGAGGGGGTGCTCATCATCATGCATTGCCATAGAGATAGATGGTGGCCACAGACGGCCAAAGAGGGAGGAAATAAGATAAGCCAACAGTTTTTAACGTACTCAGCGCCCCAAATGCTGGATGTGTCTGTATTAGGAGTAGGAACGGTGCTCCGTACCGAAAGGGACGCGTGGTCAATGGTCAAATGGCTAAGGCATGCAATAAATGAGTACCCCCCCCCCCCCCCTGTCGTCTATATACGAGAAAAGTACGCACAGGGTGCAGGAGTCCGCCTCACAAATGGTTTCTGGTAGAATGCGGGTCGCGCTTCATGCGACTCGCCGAAAACCCTCACGGCGCTTCGCGCTTGGTGCACGCGATATCTGTCCGGTCGGTGAACACCCGACGTGCTCCGTTCCAGCATTGTGGGATGCGAGGTATATGGTCTTAACACTACGGCTATGTATATAATGAGTACCCCCCCCCCCCCCCCCCCCCCCCCCCCGGTAGGTGCCCGAGCTACTAAGTCGCACCCCGGCCAGATCATAAGCTACATCACACCTCGGACATATCACGATCTAAACCAAACCTCGGTCACATCACGATCTAGATTATTTGGATAATCTACAGTAGATCCTATATCCGTCGTCTCACGTTTTTCTTGGAAGCCACAAGGGGGAAAACATCATCAAACTCATATATACACTGGTCTGGGATGTTGTGCAGGATCTGTATACAGAGAGTACAGATCCAACCACGGAAAAAAAATTGCGAGATGATGCAGATCGTACGACTCCCACCCAGCAACATGAGCTAAACCATACATATCTTCCCGGAAAGGTGCAGGTCATCAATTGAGGATCGGTGATCTGTTGGACGTGCGGGATGTTTGTGTAAGAGCGAATGCGAGTTCTCAACGTGTAGATTCGGCGTCAAGAGATAAGGACCCCTTTCGCGTAAGCGTCGATCTGTGACGTTCTGTGACAGGGACGTGTGTTACAATGATTTCCTCGTGATTTGTGTGCGAGTTCGTGTTGTTTGCGTGCCATTGTTTACTTGGGTGTGTCTTGTGACTCCCGTGATTTTTCTGTAATGCACCGACGCGTTGAAAAAGGGAGCAACTATCCGAGTTGCGGGGACAGCTCGAGAGAGCAGAAGGACAGGCGGCGGTGGTGGTCGAGCTAGAAGATGAACTCTCCCGACTGCAGGTGGGTGGAGGAGGCAAAGGGAGGGGGGGGAGGGGGGGCTGTTTTATCTGTTGATGCTGGTATTGCTGCTGCTTCTACTTCTACTGTCTCGGCTGCTGCTGCTGCTACTCGTACTGCTACTACTAATATTACTGCTTCTACTATAATGCCACCACAGCTACTAGTGCTATTACCACTCCCTCTCCTACCACTGCTACCCCCCTTACTACTACTACTACTACTACTACTACTACTACGGCTGCTGCTGCTGCTACTCGTACTGCTACTACTAATATTACTGCTTCTACTATAATGCCACCACAGCTACTAGTGCTATTACCACTCCTTCTCCTACCACTACTACTCCCCTTACTACTACTACTACTACTACTACTACTGCTACTACAACGGCGCTCCTCCTATTCCTCCTCCCCCGCCTACTACCACCATCATTGCTACCATTAATATGTAGTATCACTAGTACTAAATCTCGAGCTACCCGTTTTGGTACGCAACCACGCGCAGGACGCCTACGCTACGAATTAAGCAAGCAAGCAAGAACAAGACACCGCGCCTACTAGGAGCTACCGTAGTAATCATGCCTGTGAGACTTGTGCGCATACACCAAACATTATATGGCAACTTCTATAATCTGCCATTAGACGCACGCCACGGTCGACGTGCACGTCATTGCCCGAGGCTCTTAACCTGAGGACCTCCGGACTCACACCCAAACACTGACTTTGAGAAGGACTGAAAATGCAAGTGCAAGTACGATTGAACGTAGGAATTTTGGGCTTTGTTGAGCGGAAATGGATCGTAATATATTTGGAAGGCGTGTTTATTAGCGGATACATACTGGTATGAAATACCGAGTTGGTGGACATACGAGCTGTCATTCAGGAGAGAGATAAGGACGCGGCGGGCAGTGCAAAAGTAAAGCGTATACTGCAGAGCACAGGGAACTGGTGGGTATCTGATCAGCAGCTGCTATGCTGCTGTTGTTGTGAGGTTGGAGACTGGAGGCGGAAGGCTTTGAAGAATTTTGACGAACATTCCCATTGTCCAGGCATGTGTAAGGCTCATACAGAAAAACACGAATATTATTATATATACCTCCATTGCGGGTTATATTGTTTCCGTGCGCAGAACGATTGCAGCTTGAACGGCTTAGTCCTGTTGAGACCCTGGTGTCAGCAGGGGAGTCACCGACCTACATCTTCACGAGGGGATATATGTACACCCCCCCCGTAACATGCGCGATCGACGTACCACACGCAGCTTGCAAAGAGGGTAGATTTGGCGGTATGATAGACGAACTAACGGTCACCGTAGATACAGTGACCGGCATATCACGGTTTATTGCCAAGAGATAGTTGGGCATGTTTACGTTGGGGTTTGGGGAGGGGTTTTGGGGCCTGGGAGTAGACAAGCGCAAACGGGCGCCCTTCCTCCCTCACTGTTGAGAGCAGACCGTACGAGTAGGGTAACGATCGACGCACCACACGCAGCTTGCAAAAAAAAAAGGACTTGTTAATTAACCCCTTTGAGGCCTCAGAGAGAAAAATTGACGAAGTGGATTGACGAAAACAGAATCGGTCACCACAAAGCAGCCCGGGACACCGGGTAGAGGGTTGTTTTCAAAGCGCAACGGTAGCAGCTATGCGACATACATACGCACCGCATTCTGATACTGTTAATGATACTACTGCAGGCTATTCCTATAACAGACGGATGACATCGCAAATCGCTTGTTTTTGGTCGAAGTTAACGGGCCTCAAAAGGGCTAAACTTTCGATCTCATAGCTGCTTGTTTTTCTGTTGAAAAAGAAAAATCGCCTCCAGTCTCCCAACCCCACAACAGCAGCAGTATAGCAGTTGCTGATCACACACCCACCAGTTTCCTGTGCTCTGCCATTTACCGTAATCGTCTCTGATATACCCCCGGGGCTACGGATTTACCCCCCCCCCCCCCACCTTTTCGGCCGGGAAGCATGATTTCTCTGATTTACCCCCGGGGGGATAGTTTTTTGCGCAAAAAAAAGATCCCCTCCTCTTCCTGGATTTACCCCCGGGGTATGCATTTTTGCCGGAGATTCCCCCGGGGGTAGAAGATTTTCGGGTCAGGTGTCCAGTCCCGAAGGGTTTTCGGGTCGATACCGAACACCTTTCCGCTCCACGCCTTCCCACTTCGCCCCCATCCGCACACTTCTGCCGAGAGTAGCGCAAAGCCTCAAGCTTGACTGAGCTCGTATGAGGTGTGCTCAGTGCTTCCGGTCATCTTGCGCAGCGTGAACGGCGGGTCTGGGTATTCCCTGGCAGGCGGATCCTTCTTTTTTTTTTTTGACGATCTAGCGCCGTCGGGACGGGCCAAGCATCGCCACGTGCTCTCCTCCTCCTCCTTTTCCTCCTTCTCCTCCTTCTCCTGCTTCTCCTCTTCCTCCTCCTCCTTCCTCTACTTTCTGAACTGCTGCTCGTAGATCTTGTTCATGTCCCATTTGTGTGTTGTGTGTGATTTTTTGTTGCTTTCCCCCCGGATAGATTTCCCCTCCGGGTAACGTTGAATAAAAAAAAAATGCCCTCCTCTTTCTGGTTTTTCCCCCCGGGGGGTGTGCATTCACAAATTAACAAAGTCCCCTCCCCGGGGGGAAATCGGAGACGATTCCGGTATGCTTCACTTGTCTACTACCCGCCGTGTCCTTATCTCTCTCCTGGATGGCAGCTCATCTCCACCCACTCGCTCTCTCATACTCGTACGTTCCCCTAATCGAACATGCCTTCCCAATATATTACCCATTCCCTCTACACTCCCCATATTTCCTACGTTCAATCTTCCACATTTTTTTATATACCAGCGATGCTGGGCGGTTCCTAGGTTATATAACTCCTTTGTGACTGGAACCCATTTTCGGGGAAAGCTTACTTGGAGTTTGTATAGGGAGAGTTCATGGGGCTCGAGTAAAGGGGATAGGGGGCCCGGTCAGTCAATAGCGACCAAAATTTACAGTATCATAGGCAGGATGCCAGGAGACTGTTTTGACCAAAAAGTGCTGCCCACATCGTTGTGCTCACGCGTCATTACGAAGTGAAAGTTATTGCCGTGTGATATACCGTCCGTCGCACGCTCGAACGCAGGCACGTTGCGGAAACCTTGCGGAAGAAGCTGGAAGGCTTTCGGGCGAACGGGACAAACTGATGGAAATCGGGAACAACCTCAGGGCAGAGCTGAATCGAGCCGTTTCAACCAGCTTCCAGGTACGGTGTCAGTGTTAGAGTATCCCCCCTGTTCTCTGTTTATTGTGTGGAGGCATTATTGCTGTCCGCCTAAACTCCGATGCAGTTCACTTACACCCCCCTGTTGAGGAAACATTGATTGGAATGAGTAAATGTTTTTCGGTGGTAGTTGAATGCATCGGGAGTAGCCTGAGGGGAGAGCTGAATCGAGCGGTCTCGACCAGCTTCCAGGTATGGGATTTAACCCAATCTTAGACATTGCGCTTGTTTATACACCTGGTGCTTGGTTATATCCTTAGCGCAGTATGTATGTACAAGGATTTCTTCTCGTAGGGCGACGGTGATGCTGATACAGAGTTAGCGGTGGTACCAGCAGCAGCAGTAGGGGCAAAAACCGCAGGGGCGGTACTCGATTTAAGAGCGTCCACAATAAGAGAAAATGGACGTAACCCATTTCCAATTCCGAAGATTATCCTAGTCTAACCCCAAGTGTTTTGTCCCCACGTCGGGAGTGCGGTGCTAAACATGCTAAAAGGGGTCAAATGGACTTGCCACGTCTTGTGGCGTCAATACAAAAACCTACCAGGCGTTTGATAGCCAATCTGAAGTGTGAACGACACGGAGATAAGAGCGGTGAACATTGGCCTTTCCGACGCTCTTAAATGGGGTATTCCACTGTACACCCCCCCCCAGGCACAAGATAGGCTACTACAAAGAAGAGATATACCAGTAGTCGGGAGGAGGACGTGGCTACAATTATGTGCCCGTGTGGGACAACAATAGAGAGTAGGACTCACATAGTAGAGAATGTGAAATATACAAGGAGAAACGGGATGCGTTAGAGGAGATGGGGACATTAGACGGATTTGACATGAAAGAGTTTCGTAGACTAGAGAGTCGCGAGAAAACGATCGCTATCCAAGGAGATAGATGGTGGCCGCAGACGGCGAAACAGGACGGGTATAGGATAAGCACACAGTATCTATGTAATATATGGAAGAAGTGTAATGAGCGCCCAAATGTTGGAGGTCTCTATTAGGAGTAGGAACGGTGCTCTGTCTCGAAAGGGATGCGTGGTCAATGGTCAAACGACTAAAGCAACAAATAAGTACCCCCCCCACCCCCCGCCCCCAGGCACAAGGTGCCGAAATCTGCCTCCCGAGTGGTTCTTGGAAGGATGCAGTTCACCCTTCATGCGACTCGCCGAACACCTCACGGCGCTTCGCGCTTGGTGCAAGCAACGTCTGCCTGGTTGGTGAAAACCCGACGTGCTCCGTCCCTGCATAGAAGGGATGTGAAGGTCTATGGTCGTACGACTACGACCATGCACAAACTGAGTACCCCCCCCCCCCCGGCGGAAATCCCACTCTAACCACATACTTACCTTGTTTGCACGTGTTTATATACACAGCGCGACGGTGATGCTGGTACTATGTCAGAGTCAGCAGCAGAAGCAGCAGCAGCAGAGGAGGCGAACGTGGCAGAGGCTTATTTATGTAATAAACTTTTTTCAATTTCCACTAAAGTTCCAGGCTCATTACACTGTCTCCCTCGAACATGGAAACTTAATTAAGTACTAATGTCTTGATTTAGTGTATGAATTATTTATTTTCTCAACTCTCTATATTATCAATATTTATTGTTTATCTATGCGCGTTTTTGGGTGTACACAGCGCGACGGTGATACTGGTACTAAATCAGCGGCAGCAGCGGCAGCGGCAGCGGCAGCGGCAGAGGAGGCGAAAGTGGCAGAGGCGGAGCGAATACAAGCAGCGGTTTCACACGTTCAGCGTGAAACGCGGCGCAAATATCGCGCAAGGGTTTGCGAAGTTGAAGCGGCGTTTTCGCAGCTCGCCGCCGATAACAGGCGGCTTAAGGCTAGGGTGGGACAGCTGTCAGGCACTAGGGTGGGGACGGGGTCAGGGTGGGTGGGCGAGGGAGGAGAGGGCGCTTCTGGGGGCGAACTCGGAGGGGGGGGAGGAAGAGCAGGAAGAATAGGAGGTAGGTTGCTTGTTGCCTGGGGAGGGGGGGGAGGCCGAGGGTTTAGACCGCCTTCAATCTGGGAAAGAAAAGCGAGCAATGCTGTCGGGGAAGTCAACGTTTTTACGCTGTAAACTATCATTTTTTGGTGTATATTCTTAAGTTAGTTTCTGAGGCCAGATTTTTAGGATAGTTTGGTTTCGTTTCTTAGGTTTGTTTCTTGCTAGGTTCGAGGTTACCGCCAGTTTTCTTGACAAGAGCCAGCCACTGAACGCTGCTCTCCTCCCCCTCCTCCCTCCCGTCCACCCCCCTCCTCTCCGCTTCCCCCTCCCACCGTTTCCTCTCCTCCCACCCCCTCCGCATACTTGTCTTTGTTCACGGTCTCTTGTCGTCTCTACCCACGGAACGCTGTTGCGTAAACGGGGCTGTCATGAAACGGCACTGCTTTTGCTATGCGGAACTGTTTGTGGTCAACCGGGACCGTGTTCAACCGGGACTGCCGTCAATCTGACGGTTTTTTGTTGCCAAAACGGGGCTGCCGTTGCCAAAACGGGACTACGTGACATCAAATGGGCCTAATGCTACAAAAAAAACTGGACTATTTTTTGGTAATGGAAACAACAAACTCCTGCTGCTGCCACAACGGAACAATCAACGGCTGCTGCTGTCAAACGGAACAACTTCTGCTCTAAAAAAAAAACGGACACCAGATGCACGGGATTTCGATTTCGCCCTAGCATCGTCTTCGGGAACGAAACGTAACGGCAGGAGAAGCAGCTCCGACGGTCTCGAGAGGGGTCAGCGTGCACCGCCGCCACCACCATCACCACCACCACCACCACCACCACGATCACCACGGTCATCGCCTCATCGGGATCGAAGTCGGGATAGAAATGGAGGGAGGGGGGGAGAGGGGGATATAAATAGAGTTAGCAGTGGTGACCGTGACCGTGACGTTGGGGGTGGGCGTGGGGAAGGTAAAGGTGGAGCTGGGGGTGGAGCTGGGGGTGGTGATAATTTGACGACGGGAAGAGGAACGGGATGGAGGGCGGAGGGAGCGGGAGGGTTGAGGCGGGGCAAAGAGCCTCCAGAGGGCGGTTTTAATCGCGTCAACGGACGTGCTAACGGGCGTTCTCTTTCTTCTCCCACTCGAGGTGGCGATGGAGCGGCGGCTGCGGCTGCGGCTGCGGCGCAGCAGCAGCAGCAGCAAAGGTCATCGGCTCGGAACCGCCCCCCGAGTGGGGCCGAGCGGCAGACAGAAGGGCAACGCGCGGCGGCTCAGCGGCTGAGAGCGTGGCAGGAGAGAAGGAGGCGAAGCGAAAGCGGGGAGGAGGGGGCGGAAGGGACGGAGAAAGGGCGACGGCGAGAAGTTCGGGGCGTGAGGAACTACAACGTTCGGGAGGATTGATTTTGAGTGTGAGATTTTCTTGATGAAAAAATGTCGGGGGACAGCAGTTTTGGGTGTCGTCTGCGACACCTTTAGGATATATCCCACGCCAAAACTAGTATATTACGTCTAAAAAAACGTCAGGAAACCGGGGTTGGGGACGCCGTCAGTCAAGCTTTAGGTGTTTCCAACACTAAAACTAGTATATCACGTCTGGACGGCCGTCTGCCACAAGGCCAGCTTGCCGTCTCTCCTGACATGTTTAATGTTGATGTTTCGCCGTTCCCGGATATTGTTGTACTTTAGCTCTATCGCAGTAGAATGTCCTTCGACGTATCGTAAATGGCGGAAGGTAACACAACCCGTCGGGACGAATTTCCGAGCTGGTTTTTCGCGGCATCTTAGGAAATGCAAACGCCAGGCGATGCATCTACGGAAATATCACGGCGGTGTGTTTCCAAAAGCCACCACGGTCGCATGTTTGCTCCCTCCTCGTTTTGGAGTAGGTCGGGTCAATAATATACTCCCGGGGTCTGTGTTATTATTATTCGTGTTATACGGTGCACGGTGCGGATACTGTAGTTTAGCTCTACCGCAGTGGAATTCTCCGATGTAGTTTAGCTCTACCGCAGCAGGTTGCTTCGAAGCATTTAGTCTAACGCAGTACAGGACACCTTGTAAAAGAAACAGGAATGCCGACGTAGGCTACGTTTCTCATTTATTTGGGCGAGTGCGCGTTCTACACTACCTTCAGTAGAGCAGCTCACGAGCTTATTATTTTTCTGTAGACTATATCTCAGCCCGGCTTTCTTATTACCATGTTCGTATTATGTTTCCTGTGCTTTGGTTGTGGTCTTCTGTAGTAATATAGGGTTTCCACGTAGAAATAATCGCAGGTAAATTGTGCGTTAGCTTGGAAAATTTAACCGGAGTAGGTTACACCGCGTTTTTTTGCCGCGAAAAATTCCGGTGTGATTCCAAAAATGGTGAATAAATTCAAAGGTTCGGATTGGTTTGACAAATTATCCCTCCCGAACAACTTAAGTTGAGTCTACAGCAGTGCGAGTAGCCCGGTCGCTGTGACATGCGGAGCACATGCGAGGTAATTTGCTTTTCGGCTAGCAAGAGCACAGCAGCAGACAACAGCAGCAGCAGACAGCACACACGACTAGGGCAGTCATCGCACCCTCAATATAATTCAGCAGCGTATGGCGCCTAGTGCTCGTCATACTTCGCTGCCGCAGCAAGCGGGTAGGGCTCGTCTCGTCCCGTGTGTGGTGTTCGAGCGAACTCCGTTGTTCTGAAAATGCTGCGTCAAGCTTCCGGGATATGCTGTGCTTCGCGAGGTAGAATCGAGTTTCTTCCTGAGCGGATAACCCACGCCTTTGACGACTGCGGTAGCTACCGGGCCCGCCACGGTTGAATACAAGCAGCCTCTTATGTATACTGCTCATGTTGCCACCCCACCCCCCCTGATAAGGGGTGTATTGCCGCGTGTGTGGAGTCTTGCAGGTTCTCAAAACACATAAATAAACTTTGGCGGCGTGGGGTGGAATACGAATACAAGAGATCGCTTTGGATAGAGGCCAGCTCGCGCCAATGGAGATTACGGAAGCTATCGCCCCCCACATGGCCAAAACCTAGTAACATCACGATTCGGTCTTGCACTACTAATGCCGCTGCCGCACCAAGCGGGTAGGGATAGTCTTGCTCTGTGTAGTGCTCTAGATAGCTCGGTGCTTTGAAATCCACAGCAGTTTGGTTCGAGTGAGTCCTCGCGCTCGTGCCTCTCGGCTGCGGCTTGCTTGCTACCTGGCACCTGGTACGAACAGGTTTTGTTATTTTTCGAACAGCCCGCAAGCCGGATGAAAAAAAAAACACACACACACAGAAGACACGAGACTTTTTCAACTATTTTCCTGTTCAAATTTACGTGGAAACCCTCTGAAATGCAGAGAGTCACCGGCCTATAGTCCTTCAGGAGGAAACGCGCAGCCAATGCATCACGCAGCTTGCAAAGTTGAGTATCGCCACCTGCCCTATCGGGACAAATAACAGCTGACGGTTTTTTACGGTGTTTTTTTGTTTAATGTATTGCGCAATCTGTGGGTTCGAGTACATGGCTGCCTGTTTACTTTGTTTTGAGTTTTTGTCTCACTTTGTCTAGTTACTATTGTATAAAAATTGAAAAACGTCATCTGTAAGTACGAACGATTGAATGATTGAAACTCAACTTTGCAAGCTGCGTGGTACATCTATGTTTATTTGGTTAAGCGGCGAGATGGCTTGCGTTTCGTCATGCTTTTTTTCACCGCCGTTTCGGACTCAGCGGTCAGCGGAGTAATACCAAAACGAGGGTCAGCAGTTTGTATGCTTGTTGGGGGTAAGGGCTACTCAGGGGGGCAAGAGAACGGTTGGATGGCTCATCTGAAGGAGGATATGTCGGTCTTTGGAATGAAATTCGAAGGGTGGCGCAAGGCTGCTCAGAAGATCAGCAGATGGTTTCGACGAGTAGGGGAGTGAGCCGAGTTGTTCATGAGGAATTGGCATGAAACGGAGAGACGCAAAGCTGCAGAGCGACGCGCAAAGGCTACGGCAGCGCCATCCACCGTCGGCATCTCTAAGCGGCCGGGGGGGGGGGGGGGGGGGGGGAGGGGGGAGGGGGGAGGGGGGGAGGGGGGAGGGGGGGGAGGGGGGGAGGGGGGGAAGGGGGGAGGGGGGGGGGGGGGGAAGGGGGCGGGGGGGGGGAAGAGGAGGCGTCATGCCCAAGAGACTAAAGTCTGGGCCTGGCCATCATTATCTTGAAAATTGTGGGCCTTCCAATGGCCATCACAAGATAGCGTAAGACCGCCCTGACTTCTTCGCCATGTTCCGCTCTCTCCCCAGTGCCATTGATGATACACTTGATACCCTACATGAGCCCAATGCCGTCTTTAGTCAGTTCCTAGGGTCTGCTAGTATGACATTTTTTCTCTTTTCCTTTCCTTGCTTCCTCTTTTTGTCTTGTCTTTTCTTTTCTTTCCTTTCTTTTTTCGCTTTCTTTTCTTTCCTTTCCTTTCCTTTGCCTTCTTTTCTTTTCTTTGTTTCTTTTTTTCCAATTGACTTGCGTCTGTCGTGCGTATGCGTAGTGATAGGTACCACGTGCAATATATATGTCGTAGTCTTTCTTGGATGGCAAGCGGTATAGTTGGTTTTTCCAGGCGCGAGTAGTGAGACGTATGCACCATTATGAACCTGGCACATCGTAGGCTGACTCCCGATTTCGCTTTTATATGTTTCTGATGGAGGCATGAATTGCGTCAACTGTGATATAGTCTATGCGTGTACCACCTTTTGTTTTTTCCCCTGGGGCATTCCTCAGCTCCAGAGTGACTGGAGCCTGTCCTGTGACCACGGACTTGATTATTATGCGAGTTAATGTGAGAACAACAACATGTTTTAAGAGAGCTTCTTTTTCTTTCTGGTAGTTCCTGTGCGATGTGGCTCGTTGCTTTTTTCTGTGTTGCCGTTTCTGGGCGAGAGTCGGTGCCACAAGATGTTTTGTAATAGCAACAGAGTTTGTTCGTTTTTTTCGTTTTTCACGTGTAGAGCAGGAAGGGATTTTTGAGTTTTTTTTCCCCGTTTATTCACCGCCGCCATTTCTGTAGATGAGACACCGCCATGTGAAGTGGTCATGAAAAGAATGAGTAAAAAAAAATAAACTCCTCAATTTGCTGAGCTTATCTGTTCCCAAACCGTCGAGCTGCCCGTCCGTCCGACCGTCCGTCTGGCCGTCCGGAAAAAAAACAATCTGAGGGGCGCGAAGAGAAAGGTTGCGCCTAAGTCTGTTTCACGTCTGAAAGAATACTTCACCCGGCCCGCTCGTGCGTCTTCGGGCGTGGATGACCACTAAGTCCAGGGGCATTGAAACACCCGAGCTCGGTGATCACCCAGGTGGCGCAATCATGAGAGAAACATATGATGTGTCTTCTCGCGTCTCTACTAGCGCAACGCACACTCCTGCACCTACACGCCTGAACTTGGCAGGGGCCCGGGGCCAAAATCATCGTACACCCGGCTTGGTAGATGGACAGTTCAATAATACCAAAGAGTGGAGAGTTAAAATATTCCGCGTTCATAGTCGGTGAGGCTCCCATGTCTATGGCGCTTACCGGGTTCGTGTTATGGTCGAGTAAGAACCTGCCTGCCTACGTGTCAGTAGGAAAGCCCCGTGGATATGCCAGGAGGGCCCATCCAATGACGATAACGAGCCCCGGACATAAGTGCGTTATAGATCGTGCTGAGTTGTCAGACTGTCCCGGGGATGTATCCACAATGTGCCCTGACGACCGCAGTTTTTACGGCTCACGCCGTGTTTTTATTATTTTTACAAAAATAGTGCAGAGCAGCCACAACAGCATTTGGTGCCAAGGCAAACGGCGTTGTAATAATAATAATAATAATAATAATAGATTAAGTTGCAACTGCATCCTGCCCGGGGCCTCCACCGTATAAGACCACACGCCTAATGTCAACCTTAGCGGCGACCTCGCGCTGATGTGGCCCAGCCACATGGGCCGTGCCTTGTGCAGACATACTCTGTGCAATGTTCTACAGCAAACCAGCAATCCGTTATTTAATGCCTCCACACTATCCTATTCATATACTCTTGTCCTACCTGTGAAACTCGGGGATGCACCCAGGATGTCCCCTGGCGACCACGTACAGTTATTTTTTGGTCCCAAAAGTTTTAACAAAACTGTAATGCAGCGCCAACGATATTCGTGACCGTGCTGTTCCCCAATGTCCAGCGTAATTTTGTTCAGGTTGGACAGTCGTAGGATGCTACCACTTTCAGCAACAATGGATTATGGACGCTTCGTATTGCACGCCGACTTGCTCAGTCACCATGTTTGTCCTTTATAGCCACGAAGTGTGAACGATGTACACACATGATGTGTTGCAAAAGCTGTGCGTTAGAGAAACAAAAGAACCAATTGATCTGGCGATGCGCATGATAGTATTCTACCCGATCGACCGAGCGGCGAGAGCCAAAAGTTCAACTACATTATTACCATGCGATGGTCGTCGGGGCTGTTTTTTCGGGTTGTCCCCTGTCCAGGAGGAAAAAATAAGGTGCTTCCATCACATACTCCACAGGTATCGTCCAATCACCATCGAGACACATTTTCTTGAAGAACGTCGATATCGGATGCTCCATATATATTGTCCGTATTCGATTATAACAATGTTACGAGACACGATTTCACACCGGCAGCTTCATCGGGCCAGGAAGTTTCTCACTGCTCAGATATTTCCAAAAAAAAATTACCAACAGAAAACTGCGGGCGGGTTTGTTGGAAGAACGACATCCACAGATATACGGGAAAATCCGATGTATAAATACCGTCGAGAGCAACAAGCAGCGGCGGTCATTACCAATAAAGCGGAAGCCAATATCATACCAATAACAACTCCGCCAAAAAGCAAGCATCATTGGTAGTTGCGGGCAAATAAAAAGTCGGCGTGATAGCCCTGCACTAGACTCTCCCCTCCTCGCCAATCAACACGCCAAACACTCACAACGTACTATAGTAGTACAAATGGGCTAAGAACGCGCAATAATAACAGCTTCTCCATCTTTGTTTCTCGATTTGGGGACAAGTAACTTGGAATTAGAGTAGACCTCTTTTTCGTCAAGTAGGACCAGTCCGGAAACACTTCGGTTGCCCCACACAGCGGTGATCCAGGAATCAACAACAGCAGCAAAAACAGCCACAGATCAAACAAAGCAGCATCAGCATTTCTGCGAGTGAGCTTGACGAGGCCAGCACAAAACTGCTCGCGCGAAAAAAACAGTTATCCTTTCGCGGTGCGTATCCTCCTCCACGCCCCAACTTTTCCCGACACAAGACAAAAAAAATGCGATTTTATCGTCCCACACTGCCCATCATCATCCTCAGAGGGAGGGTTCTCTAAAACCTGGCCCGTACGCACAACGGAACGATGCTGTAGCAGCTGTAGTAGCCATGATAGCTGCACCCCCCCCCCCCCCTCCCATACAAGCACCACAAGAAATACTAGTACGTCCATCCCTGACCCTTAACTCCCCCCGTTTGCATGACACCGCAATGCTGATGAGTACACACACGCACATCCGAATCCGTATTTTACCTGCCCGATAAAAATATCCGAATGTGTTCGCATAGCATACCTCGTGTGCAACTTGCCGGCAAAGGGGGGATACGCATTTGAAGAAAACTAAAGGAAAAAAATAGTCACCGCGCAAGTAACCCCGGCAAACAACACCGAGCAGCCCAAACGACTATAGCTTACTTACTGTTAGGTCTATGTAGTCCAGGTGGTCCCCATCAC
Organism: Undaria pinnatifida; assembly: GCA_012845835.1. Lineage (NCBI taxonomy): Eukaryota > Phaeophyceae > Laminariales > Alariaceae > Undaria > Undaria pinnatifida. The sequence continues at coordinate 2,304,380 of JABAKD010000015.1, read as the reverse complement.
CTCATTAGCTCTCTCTGACTTTTTGGGTCTTAATGCAATGCATGAATGTCTGTCTCTTGTAGGAAGGAGGGCGGCAAAAGAACAAAACGATTAAACCTCGAAACAAACGAACCCGGTCACTCATAATTCAACACCGTCACAATCGTCACTATCAACGAAACAACCAATCGATCCAAGCCTGCTCGCAAATAACGGCGTTGGGTCAGATCGACTGCCAGCGCGAAATCATACTTTTCTACCCAGCCTTCTCCCTCCCCGCCCCCGCCCCCCCTCCTACCTACCCCACCCCATGCATACTAGTGTTGAATATCGCATCGAAATATTCGATGTATATCGAAACATCGGAAATATCGGAATTTCGATATACATCGGGATATAGGAAACATCGAACTTTCGACACACGTCGAACATCGGACAAATCTAACTTTCGATATATCGAATCGCACGCGTTTTGCCTCCCATCACCTAGCATTCCCGTACTTTCGTTGCAAAAAATAATACCTGGTACTTCACAAGCTTCGGCAAAGTATTGACTAACGAAATTGTATCGATTCGATTTTTCGTTTATCGGTATCGTATACATCGATTTTATCGGTATCAACCCCGTTCGATATCCACCACTAATGCCTACCGGGTGCCTAGTACACCTCTCGCCCCGCGTCCCGCTACCACTGCTGACATCTTGCTGCATTGTAATTGGTCGATTCGTAATATCGGCGGCTGCTGCTGTATGCAGACAAATCGATAAAACCACCTCAAGAAATGGGAGAAACTATATGGACATCGCCACTAACTCCCCCCCCTCAAAAAAAAGACACGCCTCCCCAACCTATCATACACGAGTGTACGCGACGCGAAGGTGAACGCGACACGAAAAGACAGGACGTTGGGCCCGCCCCTTTTTTCACCCGACATCGCGTTAATCAAAAGCGTACAGCAACTATCTGCAACCGTATGCCGCAGCAGTACAAACACCCAGCGTAAAGGACACGGACAGTGCGCACGCACATATCTCCCGACGCGAATACAGCGCAAATTGAAACCGGGTGCCCGCATTCGGTTAACGATGCTTCGAGATACGTACTATAGCAGTACCGCACAACAGCCTTCCCAGCGCTAGAAACAAGTCATGTGACACCGCAGCAGCACCGCAGCGGCACCCGATTCACACAGGAGCGAGCAAGACACATATACGTACGTACGCTCGCACTACACAGCAGCAGTAGCAACAACAACGCCGAAGCATCAGCCGAGGCACAGAGCAATCGTATTAATAGCAGCAGCAACCGGCAACCGGCGACCAGCAGTACAGCAGCAACAACAGCAACAGCCAAAACAACAACAACCCTCGATCAAAAGTTCCTCCCCTTTCCACCCCCCCCTTCTCAAAACATGAAAACCCCGTCGAACTCACGCGACATACAACTCTTTTTTACACCTCCCTATACTGCCATCACCCCCACCACCAAGAACAAAACGGTACATCGCGGGGGGACATGGACATATTTCGCCCGCGCACATAAATTTTTACGAAACGCGGTCGAAATACGGGCATATTCCACCTACGCGCGTACAACTTCCTACACACGTGGGAATGAGCCCCGATAGATTTTACCCACGCACATACCACTCCTACACACACGGAGGAGGCGGGGGGGGGGGGATAGACGGACACGGATAGATTTCGCTCACGCACATACAACTCCTACACACACGGAGGAAGCGGGGGGGGAAAAATAGACGGACGATCCCCCATCCCCCCGCCGACGCGCAAGGGAGGGCATAGACGGGTCGATACCTCCGTCAAAACGCGCATGGGCGGGGGGGGGGGTAGACTGACGGATAGCCCCGCCCGCTCGCATATAATTCCTACACGCTCCTCCCCTCGAGTTTTCTCTGTACAGCGTGACCCCGTGTTACCACAGCGCGGAAAGAGAAAAGCAACAAAGACGACCCTGAAACGGCAACAAGTGCCGCGATACAACAAGCGTACACTACGTAGAGGCAGCTCGTTACGATTAGTCGCGCCCCGAATCCCGAAGAAAAAAAACGCTACTGCGAGGAGTTCCACTCTTACCTCAACAGAAGTAAGCGGCCACAAAAACGAGGCAAACGAGCAAAAGTAAACTAGGTCAAGAAAATGCTAGTACTAGCTGCCTTCAAGAAGTCTTCATGTCAAACGCCCTTCTCTCCCCTCCCCTCCCCTCCCCTCCCCTCCCCTCCCCTCCCCTCCCCTCCCATCCCATCCCCTTCTCCGACCATGAACACACCTAGTCAAAACCTCACAAAATGAGGTGCGCATGGACCCAATTCGGCCGGCAGCCGGTTGTGGCTCATGGTCTACCCGGCAGCTTTTTTGTTGAAGGAGGGGGGGCGTGCGCTCGTTGTCATGTATAGCCGTAGTCGCTAGACTGTAGACCCACACATTCACAAAGCCGGACAGAGCACATCGGGTTTAGGCCGACCAGACGGACCCGGGGGTTCTGGATCCCCCCTGCACCCTCTCGAACCAACCCGCAACTACGTTAGCGGCCCCTCGCACCACCGTTGTCAACGCTCCTGCACGCTAGCTGTTGAGCTATCAAGCTAGCTACCAGGTAGCCAGCAAGCACAAGAGCTAGCAAGCGAGCGAGCGAGCGAGCGAGCCAGCGAATCAGCGAGCCAGCGAGCAAGCTGGCAAGATGACAAAGCTAGCAAGATTGCAAAGCTAGCAAGCTAGCAAAAAGGCTGGCAAGTAATGTCAACAGAAAGCTAGAAGCTATTATTTAATAGCAAGCTGGCAAGTTTAGCCACTAATCCCTAGCTAACAAAAGTAAACCGAGCTGGCAAGCTAGCGATGCCAGCAAAAGCAGAGAGCGAGGGACCTGGCACGCTAGCAAAAGCAGCGAGGGAGGGAGCCGCCAGCGAAACCAAGCACTTTCGGCAGTTTCACTTTTGGCTGTTTCACCCGCGGCTCGGCAGAACCGAACCGAGCTTCTTCTCACTAAAGCCTCTTCTCTTTAACCGAACTGAGCCCCTCCTTACGAGCCCTCTTCTCTTGACACTTCAACAGTAGTAGCATTATACTCTCTTATTAGTGTAGTTCCATTTGTAGTAGCCAAGACCCCTTCCTCATCCCTCCCTGCCTCTTGAAACCCGTCCCACGGCCTCTTAACAGTAAGGCTTCGAGCGCAACTCCTTTCCGACGGGGAGGGGCGGGGGGAGGGGGGGGGGGGGGGTGAGTGGCATTGGCCACGACACCGCTGGACCGAAAACTGACCACATACCAAGGCACCGGTGCACCGAAATCTGACCAATAACCAAGGCACCGGTGTACCCTATTTTGGCCACAAACTAAGGAACCGGTGTACGGTAATCTGGCCACAAATCAAGGCTTAGGTGCACCACAATTTTGCCACAGCCCTTTGTCTTCCTCCTCCAAACGAGTACAAACCCACCGCCAACGGTATCCCGGGTTGTCTCCGCCAACGGAACTCGAGGGGGGAGAGAGCAAGCGCGGAAAAAGGGTGGGGGCTAACAAAAAAAGGCAAGGAGACGGACTACGATCGGCAATTTAAGGGCGCGTACGCGGCTCACGCACGCACACGCAAACAGCACACACAGGCACGCGCCAGCACACAGCACGCGCAAGCACCCAGCATGCACGCGCACGGACACGTCAACCACCCGCACGCAAACAGCACAAATGAGGCACGAGCAAGCACACAGCAGATGCCCGTACATGCACACAGCGCGAACGCGCATGCGCACGCCAAACAAAAACAAAAAAAAAATGTACAGGGTGAGCGGGAGTCGGGGCCCGTCAAGGAGAAGACCGCCCGAACCGCACCCCCACCCTTCCCCGTCATGCGCTCCTCTTCCTCCTTGCCTCGATGCAAGCACCTGCCCGTCTTATCGTTCCCCCGTCCAGGCCCCTCCACCCACGTCACGCGATGTAGGACCCATTCCGTCCCCTACCTTCCACCCTCCGCATCCCTTCGCATCAACTCTTTTCTTCTACCCTCCTTCCTTCCCCACGCCCTCCCTCCTCAATACCTCATTTCTTCCTTTGGCCCTCCCTTCTTGCTCCTCTTTCCTCCCGCCACGTCCCCCACTTCCCCCTCCTACCCCCCACCTCCCTCCCTTGCCCCACCCTTCCTTCAGCAACAAACCTGCGGCTCCCCCGGAAGCGGCGGCGCAGCCATATCAACCTCCACCACCACCTCCCCCACTCCGCCCCCCCCCACCGCCTCCTCCTCCTCCTCCTCCTCATCTTCCGCCCCCTCTGCACTGTCCTCGATAAGGGGCGGTTCCGGACTAAAACCGCGCTCTGGGGTCAAAACTCGAGTTACTCCGTCCGGCAGTCTGCGACACCTCGACCTGGGTGGGGGCTGGGGGGTGGATAGCTGGTCTACCCACAGCTGGGTAGCGACGGAGTGGGGATGGTCTTTGCCTAGGAGCTCTACGTAGATGTCGTGGGACCGCGTGAAGAGGGGGAGAGCTTCTTCTGTTTTCCCGGTGGATGCGAGCAGGCCCGCCATGTTGTTCAGAGCGGAGGCCACCTTGATGTCGCGCTGTGTGTGTGCGTGTTTTTTTGTTGGTATTTTTGTGTTTTATGCGGTGTTGTAATTGTTTGGTGGGTCCGTACGTTCAATTTGTTTTGAAGGTAAAACATAAGGTTGGGAGGGAGAAGGGTGGGGGCGGGGGGAGGTGCGGATGTGGGATGGGCGCGAGAGGGGGGAGGTAAGCGATGGGGTAAGGAAGGGGGTGGGAGACGGGTATACAGGGGAAGAGGGTTCGAGGGGTGATTAGGGATAAATATGTAGCTCATCCCTGTTACTCCTTCGATTTAGTCACTGTCCTCCACTATTCATCGCCACTCTGGCCTTCTGTTTTTTTTCCTTATCGAGATCTGAGCCTGTCGTTTGCGACAACCGACTATTAATACAGTAGGTAATCCATAATCATGGCAATAAACTTGTTTCAGAAAAAAACAACAGCAGCACCAACAACACCAGCACCAGCAACAACAACAACAACAACAACACCATCACCACCGCACCAATAACACTTGAAAAAAAAAAAAACACTACTATTAATAGTACCATGTACCAATTGTAAGAACATTAAACAATGCTTCGCATTAAATTTTCCTCACCGGTCCGAGCTTGGCCTCGTGCGCCTGTACCACCTTCTTGGCGATGAGTAACGCTTCTCCGTACTCCTCTCGCTTGCTGTGGATATCCTAAAAGACGAAAACGGCGAACAGAAAGCCCGCGCAAGCAGTCAATCAATCAAATCAACCCATCAATCGTTTAATAACAATTTGGAAAAACAACCAGTCAGACCAATCAATCAAGCAATCAATCAATCAATACGGTGATTACGAATTACCAACCATGGTCGCGTAGGAGTTGGTCAGGAAAACATGCAATAATAGTACTGAACAACTAGCCAATCAAAACGAATGGGCCAACCAATCCGATCACCACATCTATCACCAAAATCCAGCAACCAATCAAATATCCGTTAGAGCTCGAGTCTAACGAACTAACTATCTTCAAAATATCCATGTGTCAACCAATCAAGTCCATCACCCAACGACTCACCCCTATCCACGCAAGCGCCGACACGGTGTCCGGGTGGCCTTCTTCCAATATTTTCTCTCTTATGGCCAAGCCTTTCTTGAGATGGACGAGAGCGTTCCCGTACTGCGATTTCTCCTCCAGCACGCGCCCTAGATTGACCAGAGCCGTCGCCACCTGCCACAGATAAAAAAAACAAACATAAGCAAAAAGATAACGTTGATAGTGCAAAATCGACAGCAAAAACACACAAAGCAAAGTAAAATGATAACGTTGATAGTGCAACACTAACCAAAAAGAAAACGTTGATAGTGCAAAATCGACAGCAATCACAAAGCAAAGCAAAATGATAACGTTGATAGTGCAAAATCAACGACAAGAACAAACGAAACAAAGCAAAATGATAACGTTGATAATGCAAAATCGACAGCAAAGACAAACAAAACAAAGCAAAATTATAACGTTGAGAGTGCAAAAGCAACAGCAAAAAACAACCAAACCTAAGCAAAATGATAACGTTGAATGGGGAAAAATCGGCGGCAAAAACAAAAAGCAAAATGATAACGCTGATAGTGCTAAAACGACAGCAAAAAACACTCAAAACTACGCAAAATGATGGCGTTGACAGTGCAAAATTAACAACCAACCCAAACCAAAGTGAGCAAACGGTAACGTTGATAGTGCAAAAGCAACAACAAAAAACAATACAAACTGAGCAAAAGGATAACGTTGATAGTGCAAAATCAACAAAAAAAAAGAAAAAAGAAAAAAGAAGGAAAATGATACGTTGACAGTGCAAATTCAACAGCAAAACAAAAATGAGCAAAATGAAAACGAAGATAGTGCAAAATGATCAACAACAAAAAACAAAACTACGCAAAACGATAACGTTGAAAGCGAAAAATTAACAACAAAAACAAACAAAACGAAGCAAAATGACAACGCTGATAACGTACCCTCTGACATACCGCACAACAAATACACGCTTCATTACCCCGTCCCACCAACTTGAGGCGGATCCATCAAGCGTACGGCGACAAAATTTCTGCCTCCCGAAGATTCATTCCCCTGCCGGTGCACAAGATGCACCACAACTAGGCAAACACGCTTGCACCTGGTATCAATATATAAAGGGTCGCTTCCTCTGCAAAATACAAGAAAGCAAAGCAACAGACAACGCCATGTTTATTTTGTTCGATACAGACAATGAAACAGACAATGAAACATGTCTGTATCCTGAATCGGGGGCGCAGGGGATTGTAGAAAAAGGGAAACAAGCACCCCAGGAGCAGACTCGGGTGCAGCTCGTCGCGTGCAGGCTAGCAAGGGTATGCCGAGCGCAACCGAGTTGGGGCTTTTGCGGATAACGTGGGCATACATGAGGTAGTACCCGGATTGGCCAGCCAAGCCAGGCATTTTGATTTTTCTTTAGAGCCATCTTTCCCTCCGGGATGTGGTGGGCTTCTTCAAGTTGAAAAGGGGGGCAAAAAAACTCGTGAACAAAACTAAATAAAAAACAAGTTAGCCACGCACCACATAGCCGAGCTAGTTAGTCTATAGTAGGTGGCCCTATATAGTGCGGGTATGTGTCACGAAAATTTACCCGCACTATACCGGGTACCCGCACTATATAAAAACCGGCCACTAAAGAGGGGTCTATATTGTGCCAAACGATTTCACCCGCACAATATCGGACACCCGCACTATATGACCCGCACTATATAGGGCCACCTACTGTACCTAAAAAAAAAAAAATGATGTAAAAATTAACATTGAAACTGAGTTAAGAATACAAGAAAACCGTGGCATAAAATGAATGAACTAATTACCAGGGTAACAATTGATACCTGAGAGGTGCAAGTAGGTCTTGAACATGAAAAAAATATTTATACAAACAATAAAATAACGCCCCTCAAGCGGGTAGATACATTGTAACCCACCGCTTCGTTCTCCTCCCCCAGCGACTTGCGGCGAATTTCCAGCGCGCGGCGACACAACGTCTCCGCCTCCTCAAGCTTTCCTTCCCGGTGCAATAGATGCACCAGACGGTCGAGGTCATCTGCCAAAGGCAGGCTCTCCTTGCCGTGGTGCCTCTGAGAGCGCAGGCAGTGACGGGAGTACATGAGCTCTGCCTGCTGTAGCTTGCCCTGTTCAAGGTAAGGTTTCCAATTTAAGAGGGCGGGGGGGGCGGAGGGCGGGAAGGGGAAGGGGGAGGGAGTGGGAAGGAAGGCGAGACAGGGGAGGGGAGAGGGGTAAGGAAAGGATGGGGAGGGGGCGGAAGGGGACTGAGGGGCTCCGTCAATCTGAAAACGAATTTGGCCAAAATTTTCCGCTCCTATCGCGAGGTGAGTATAATCTCGCATTGCCTCATTGCCTGGAATGAAGGCCGTTAGCATCGCGACGGAGTGAACCACAAGTACCACCTGCCTGCACATGAGGACCGAATAATACTGACATAAATAGCAAAACGGTATGTACATTTCGGGACAGGCCAGAAACAAAATTGTGCATACAAACATACGTACGTAGCCTGCGTCTGTTGGGTATGATTTCGCTATGTTTTTTTCGCCAAGAAGGCTGATTGATCACTCGTGTTCAACAACTCACCGTTTGGATCGGGATTGACGGAAATTTGATCGATTGACTGTGCATGATCGAGATGTTGACCCAACCGAACGCTCGGTGGGTACTTCGACCTCCCCATCTCTCGACCTCTTGATTGATCCAATAAAATAGCAGATTGATTGGTTGATTGTATCCACAGCTCAGTGACACTCTCGTAATTTCGCAGCCAGATACCGAATCTCCTGGATCTATCATTGAGCGTGGAGGCCATCATGAAGCTCGTTTGTCCGACCATACCCCCACGTACGATACTTCCAAGTATGTCACGGTCCCAAGGCAACAAGAGACCACGACACAAAAACTCGCTACCATACCGGAACGGAAAACAAACTGGTGGGTTGGAATTTCTGCACGAGCTTCAAAAGGGGATTTTCTTGCTTGATTTTTAATGGCTGTTAACATACCCCCCTGTTTGGGTATCGGGAATCGGAAACAGGAGCGTGGTACTATTTGTTATCTTCTTTTAGTATCACTTTTCTCTTCTCCAGCTCAACCCGTGAGAGGCATTACCCTCAGCGATCTTCTGGACAAGCCGTGGTCACAGGTGTCTTCTCTTCTCCCCAGCCGATACTTGCCTTCATATGTATCGCGCATAGGGTTCAGCATTCCCACTTTACAGCTTTTTTGTGCTCCTCGTCAATTTCCATCGAGTTGTCGCTAACTCACGCTCTCGCGTTTTCCGCACGTCAACTTCTTACGCAACAAAAAAGCCTGTAGGAAAACGAGTATGCACTCGATAAGACTTGAAACGGCCTTCACGATAGTTGGGACTAGATTCACCTAACAGTGTCACTCCTTCGGGAACGCCGACATTACATGCTACGAGTATCGGCATTTTTGTTCGAGTACTCCTGGACACACACATATATATATATAAAACTCGTTCCAGCAGTGGCTTCAGAGACGCTTCAACCACTGCCGTACGACAGAACGGCGTAACGCCTCCGATATGATAAACAAGGAAAATGTAAAAAGCGACATCGTCCAAGTCCGGTACGTAGTCTCTCCGTTTTTTTTTTCTCCGTCCCATTTATCATTCTCATCCTGATTCTCCGGCTCGCTCTCTTCGTAGCTTAAATCCGGGGCAACAACGCAAGCGCCCCCCCCCCCCCCCCCCCAGAGATACACATTAGTGTGCTTTTTCAACCATTTCACCCCAGTCACGTCATCAGGGGGCAGTCATCGGTAGTATTTCTTATGGGAGAGGGTTAGGGTTAGTTTCATCCATTGTGAAAAACACAATAATGTAGGACACCACCCCCCCCCCCCCCTGCATGGGGCTCAGCATTCCCACCTCAAGAGCTTTATATGCTCGTCGATGCTCATTGAATTTTGCTAACGCACGCTGTAGCGCTTTCCGCTCGTCAATTTTTCCGCGAAAAAAAAAAAACTCCCTGCCAGCACGAGCATGCGCACTCGGTGAGAGTTGAACCCCGACCTTGGTGTTGCTAGGGCCAAAATACTCCATCAGGGAAGCTGATGTTACATGATACGAGTATCGGCATTTTTTTTCGAGTACACCTGGAGATATATACATCTTCCAGCAGTGGCTTCATCGATGCCTCAACCACTGCTTCACGACAGAACAGCATGACGCTCCCGATAGGATAAAGGAAAATGAAAAAAGAGACCTCGTCCAAGTCCGGTATGTAGTGTCTTTTTATTTTCCTTCTTCTCTCGATCCCACTTATTGTTCTTGCCTGCTTCTCTCGCTCTCTTTTCGTTGCTCAGATCCGGGGTAACATAGCGAGCGCTGCTCCCCCCCCCCCCCCAAAAAAAAAGGTTGCTAAAAACGTTAAAAGTCTATAATAAACGGCGGGATCTATTTCTTGGGATATATCTCTCGAGCATCACTTGGGCATATCCTGACCTATTTAGTACTGCCACTACATTTCTTGGGACACAATAAGTCGCATCTCGGACAGATGACGATCTGGATAATCTACAGGACACATAGATCACGATCTAGATCACACCTATGACATATTACGATGTAGATCACACCTCGGACAGATAATGATCTAGATCACACCTCGGGCAGATCACGATCTAGATCCTCACGCCCTGGACAGATCACGATCTAGATCATGACATATCACGATCTAGATCACACCTCGGACAGATCACGACACCTCGGAGGACAGACCACGATCCAGATCATCTCCACCGGACAGATCACGATCTAGATCATATAGATCACATACATCATGTACCGTAGATCCTATACCTGCCGCAACGAGACGTTGCGCGGGAGCTGTATGTCGAGAGTACGGATCTCACCCTGGGAACTATTGGTAGATCATGCAGATCGCACGGGTCCTACCCCCTAATATGAGCTAGGCCGTACAGATCTTCCCTGATATATCTACATCATCACGCGGGGATCGGTGGTCTGTCGGACGTGTGAGCTACTTGGAATTCGTGTGGGGTAAAACATGCGGTTTGAACAGGGCGATGCATCTTCTCGGAGAAGAGCGAGCCATACGTGAGATAGGTAGCCTCTCGCAAGCAACTGAAAGGGACCAGCCATTTGATTATTTTTCAAGTTTATTCGCCCTCTGGCAACGTCCAGCGCCTATCATTCATACGTAGCCAACTGCACGAACAAGAAAACCCTTGAGATTTTTTTACTAGTACCAGTTGTTCTTGTCGGTTGTCGATCGTGTCATTTGTCATGACCGATATATATTCGTTGGTACCTGGGGCTTTTTCAGAGCGGAATAGAGCGGCGCTACTTGACTCCCTAAAATAGCGAGAGGACCCACAAAACAACGCTCGGATATTTGGTTCCTTTTGCACACTTCGTACGCATCATCAAAAACACCGCACGTAATGTATATACTCTTCTAGAGACCACACCCCACACCACACATCCCAATACTGACACATCCCCTCGTCCCCGCCCCGGCATTCTCCTATTCACCCTCCCTTCCCTCCCCGTCCCCTGTCCCCCCCCTCCTTCCCCTCCTCCCAACCCGAGGAAATTCTCAATACCGTTGAATAATATTCTTGGAATATTCCATGTACCCAGGGAATTATTTACTCTAGTTTTCGTTACATACCCAGAGGCGGTACATGGCATCGGGTTGCACTTTCATCAATAACACGTATTTCAAATACGTCAGCTGCGAGTACAATCAACTTTAAGGTCGGCACTCTTCGAATACGTCAGCTGCGAGTACAATCAACTTTAAGGCCGGTACTCATATTTGCAAGCTGCGTGATACTCTGGCTGTGCGTTTTTACAGCTGTATTCCCCTTCGAAGATACCTGGTAAAGGTCAACGACCCCCTTGGTTGCTGCCAGGGTCGTCAAAATCAGTTTCTGGGCGAGATATAGAATTTGAGCCTAGGTGCTTTTTATTGCAGCATGCGTTATTACACGAAAACTCTTCCTGATAAACACCACTCACTCTACTGTCTGTGTGTGTTCTTCACATAAAATTGATATTTCCACCCATCTACATCCAGCACAACCAGTGTCCGTGTCAACGCCTTCTCCTAGAGAGACGATATCTGTGGCCACAAAGTAAAGTGACAAGAGATACAAATTGGAAACAAAGCAAACGGTGATTGAGCCATGCAATGCCAACCGCAAAGGACACGAGGGCAAAACCTACCTGCGCAAGCCAGCACACCAGACTATTTTTTCTGTAAAAAAAAATTGAAAAAACGTCAGCTGTGAGTACGACCGATTGAATGGATGAAACTCAACTTTGCAAGCTGCGTTTGCAAAAAAAACAACAATACAATTGACACCCACCATACCGTTCGCGAGGACGTAACGTATAAAACAACAGCACAAAACAACAAAAGCAGTCCGTCTGGTACAGGGTGCGATACACGACCACACGGTAAAAGCAGCGGCGTATATTTTTTTTCAAATACGATCGACATACAGTGGAAGAAAAATGCGCCAATGAGATGAATGAAGAGACGCAAAAAACCCCCCGCAAATCACCGTACGCAACTAACTGCAACACCTAGCCAACTACCAGGTAGTGACTAGTCGGCGGCTTACTATTAGTACTACTGGTATAGTCAGTCAACTCACGCCCCATACAGCCTAATACAGCATTATTATTGTACCTCTTTCATATTCTACTGCACCTTTTTCAGGTCCTACTGTACCTCTTTCAGGTAATGATGTACCTCTTCTTTCAGGTTGACGCATGCTCTCTCACAGAACGCCTGCAAATTCTGCAAATAACCGCACACAGCGAACAACAATGCCTACACCAACTGACAACCAGTCTGCGGCAAGTCAACTGTAACACCTAGGCAACTAATTAATGACTAGTCAGCAACTCACAGCCGTAAAAGCCACAAGCACATCCCCCCCCAAAAGCCCTTCGTTTCTAGCTGCATGCTACGTAATTTGGTCGTTGACGCATGCCCTCCCAACATTCCGCCTGCAACCTAATGCGCGCAACAAACTGCATTACCTGGCCAACACGGAAGTGATTAAAACTATCAATAGTCGGGGACACGGAACTAAAACTTTTCTTGGGTAAAATATGACGAGCGGAAAGCGCGAGATAGCAAAAGTCGATAAAAATCGACGAGCATAACAAAGCTGACAAGTGGGAACGCTGAAACCTATGCACGATCAAAATGAAGGAATGTACCGAGGTGGGGTGGGGGGGGAGGAGCCACTTGTGTCCACGGCTTGTCCAGGAGATCGCCATGGGCAAGACCTCGTACGGGTTGAGCTTGAGTCAAAACGTGATGTTGAAAAATAAATAAAATAATATTACCTACCTGGTAGCCAACTAACAACTGCCGGTAGGCAACTCACAGAGGTAACAGCACTGACGGCCGTATACAGCACGTACCTCCTTTTCCAAGGAGAAGCCTTTCTGTTCTAGCTGCATGTTCTTTCTGGTTGATGCATGCCCTCCCAAAGACCGCCTGCCGAAAGAGTGCGTGCTCACGGACTTCAAAAGGCCCTAAGCCAGAACAGAACAGACAGAACACGACACGTGGTGGGGAGAAAGAGAAACAATTAATAAACCTTATCATAGCCAGAGACGAGAGGAGGGGAGGAGCGCAGACGCACACCACGGTACTCTGACACAACAGAATGACGCAACACAACACGGCGTTGCGAGGGAGGAGCGATAAATAACATTTCACTGCTCTAGACGAGAGGGGGGCAGGAGCCTTTCAATCATAAAGCACCACCCTAAATCGTTCTTCGGCTAACTAACCGAAATCGAGATTTCGGTTATTAGTATATAACCGAAAACAGACGTTTCACAATCGATTACTCGGTTATAGAAAAAAAACCGAAGCCGAATAACCCGGCTCGGTTACTTTCGGGCTGTGAGTTCGCCGACTACTTGTCGCGCCCACTGGTCATCAGTTGACTAGGTATTACCCTCCGTTGTGCGCAGTTACTTGTGGAGCTCTTGCGTCTTTGCACCCGGCCGGCGTATTCGTGGCTTCTGGATGTGTGGCGTTATGGGTGTAAATTTATAACAAATATATATATATATATATCTCTCATGGGGACAAAATATAGAACACGCGCGAACGACCTTCCGTAAAATTTGTGCAACTGTGTATTAGCAACAATATAGTAGGTTTACTTTACAAACACATATCATAAATAAAAAATAGATGCACCACGCCGCTTGCGAAGTTGAGTTTCAACCATTTAATCGGTCGAACTCACAGCTGACGTTTTTCAATTTGTCATAAAACTAGACTGTACTTCGGTTGGCTGGCTAGTATTCCATGACCCAACTACAAACCCACAGCCCTATCAATAACGGCTCGAGGCGAGAGAGGGGGCGAGGAAGAGCATCCAACCACGGCCCGGGACGAGAGGGAGGCAAAAGCGATCAACGACCACGTACGGCTCGAGACACGCGATAAACCAACAAATATTGCACAAGACAAGATACAAGAAGGAGCGATTAAGCAACCAAACACGGCTCGGGACGAGAGGGGAGGGGATCTTACCATTTATTCGACACAATGGTTGAGGGTCAGCTCGTACAATTTACTATTTACCTTGTACGAACATAAACAACCCTAACCCTAACCCTAACCCTAACCGAATGAAACGCAACCAACCATTGTATGCAGGGTGAAACCCCCTTCGTCTCGTACACAGTGTGCGTCAACCATCGTCTCGAAAAAGTGGTAAAGCTCTACTGGACGACCCTAACCCCAACCCCTATGACAGAGAGGGAGGGAGGAGCGATCGATCACCAATAACACGGCTCGTGATCCTCTGGAGAGTTTCGAGTCATCCCTCGGTATAGGTTTTGCCCTTCTTCGGCCATATGGTGTTTCTGGTAATGTTTCTGGCAATAATGGTAAATGTTACGGTTCAGCGCTCTCCTCAAGTAACGAACTACCGGTGCCTTAGTCCAACAAGTTTACGAGTAAACTTTGTTTGAAGACTACGGCCAAGAAGCTTGGCCGGGTTGGGCGAAAACAAATGCCTTCCAAGTCATGTTTCGGGTCATGGTGAGATGTTGAGCTCCTCATGTTAGGGGCTCAGAAATTCTAAAAAACTGCTGCACCCCTACACGGTGGACGGATGGTCCTCGGCAAGCGATTGATAAGAGCGATTCAAACAACCAATCACCGCTGAAGATGAGAGACAGGTGCCGGAGGTTCACCGTCAACAGACATAACATCGACTGGGGTCTGACCCCTTTGCTGACCGCAATCTCTTAAAACTAAAACTCGCAGAGTATGAAGGCCAAAGGGTAGGAGACCGCCCACCTACACTAACATTACGGAATGTGCTTTCTCCATTGTGTCGGTGTATGCCAGCCGGGACCACCGGCACTATAGCCGCAATCGGCACTACTCTGCATACCGACACTACTGGTTTTCATCTGTGCCAAGCGGTTTCACAGGCACTATAGCGGGCAACCGGTACTGCTCAACTGGTACTACATTAAGGTAAAATAAGCCTTGATGCGGAAAAAAAAAACGCGATCCTATTGTACTGGGAACCCCGATTTAGGAGTGCCCAGGACAAGAGCGTTCTGAAAGTCAAAGCGGTCAAACAGGCATGTGTCCCACCTAAACAAAACACTATATTATTCCCTCTACAGATAAGAGCAAGGTGTAATTAAGAGCGCCTGTTTCGGCTTGTCACGAGATGCTCTCAAACCAGGGTACCCACTGCTGTGACAGTATTTGGTTGGTGTTATACCAGTAGTGCCGTTGGCACTCGTATCATAGCATCGTTAATAGTACCGTTCGTAGTGCCGTTGGGAATACTACCGGTAACATATACGTAGCGGCAGGCCTTTCAGCGAGCGAAAGGGTCCTTCCGGTAGACAAGCACATAGTGAGTCATCCCACAGAGGGGGCCAAAGGTTTCTGGTAATGTTACGGTTGAGCTCCTCAAGTGGAGGAACTAGCGGTTAGTCTGATACTTCACGAGCATATTGGTTTCAGGACTAACGAATAGAGAGTTTGGCGGATTGCGCCAACGAATGCCTTTGAAGTCATGTTTCGGGTGATGTTGATGTTGTTGTTGATGTTGATATCGAGCTCCTTATGTTAGAAACTCAAAAATTTCTTAGAATCTGCTGCACCCCTATAATGGAATGCCCCTACTGATAGAAAACCCAATCGCTTTTCGCGGCGAATTGCAGCACGATTAATGTTGGGGACCCGATTAATAGTTGTGATAGTTTTGCCGCACCAACACCACCGTGATACTTGGTACCGTTGGTACATACGTGCCATCAGTGTTGTACCGCTAAGGCCTGCCACTCGTATCAATGCTATGTAAATACTAGTTACGAGCGACTGCGAGTTAGTAGTTTTGACCGCGCAAAAAAATAGGAACCTGTTTCGAGCTGCCAGAAGCGTGCGTCGACCATCACCGAGCACAACTTGACGGCAGTTGCAAACATCCTGGTTCGCGAGTTCCGATATGTGTGTATTCTGCAAATTAAACCTATATTTCCACCCGTCTACATTCAGCAGAACCAGTTTCCGCGCTGATGCCTTAGAGAGACGAGCTCTACTACTACTGTGGCCACAAAACTACGAGACAGAGATACACCTTGCAACTACAGCAGCGCGACCGACGTATCACACGCAGCATGCAAAGATGAGTTTCGATCCGCACTATTTTGGTCGATCTCACAGCTGAAGTGTATTTTTTCATTTTTTTTCCAAATAAAGCAAGGAGATTTGGCTATGCAACGCCAACAGCGGCGAGCACGCAGGCAAAAGGCAAAAACGTGCAAGCCAGCACACCGGACTATTTGCAGAAAAAAAAGAAATATAATATGGCACCTGCTAATAGCAACTACAGGTAGTCGCGACTTTTACGTAGTACACCCTCACAGCAGTTCTACTGACAAACGGTAGCCACTACTGTAGGGGTACTGCCATCCATCTACAGCAAATATGTCAGGGGACGGTCAGTCACGGGAAAACGCCCAGCCGTCAAGCGTGTCAAACTGATCCTTCCACACTAAAACCTAGTAGTTTAGTGTCAGTCAAGGTAAACTATTAGAAAATAGCGACGATCAAGGGGTCACAGTGCCGTCTCCTGACATCTTCGATCTACAGGGGGTTACTGCCGTCTACAGCCTACTACAGCTGTCGCCCACCTGTATGGGACGGCGGTGATTTTGTCTACCGGTACCGCCATCCATCTGTAGGGTCGGTTTGCACTGTCGCACCGCCCCGATGTTTTCATGATGGCATCGTTCTTTGATACGTGACACATAGATAGATGGTCGTACGACTAAGCTTGTGCTCGTCATTTACTACACCTGCCACCTACCGCCTGTCCCATACTGTCATCCCCTATAATAGGGTGTCATCCATCTGTGTCGTGGGACGGTGACGTGTTGCTGCATTTGCGTGTAGGGTCGGTTTTCCCTCTGGCACCCACCGCCTCCGATTGCTTGTATGCCTAGAAACTTACATCACAGGTATCATACCATATGCCTATACTTGTGCGCGCCAAGGATATACCACAGCTGCCGAGGGTGCTGTCGTCTACTGCCATCTATCTATAGGGTCGGTTTGCCCCGAAGCATCTCCCCCATTGTGCTGACATCTATTAATATTAATAGACACAAGAAACGCAACAAACAAGAGTTTTTTTTTTACCTTATCAATATATACGACTACCCTATAGTGCGCCCTTAACGACACTTCCTTGCGCGTGCAATCAATGCTTCATCAGCTTGATTACGCGGCAGCGGTAACGTATAATAGGTCCATGAATATAAAAACAAAACAAAAAATAATTACAGACTCACAATTGAGAGACGCTACTCGCAAGACAATTGGATCAAGAACTCGTGCTCAGCCGCAAGCGTTGCACTAAAACCTATTGCAATACTTTAAAGTAGCAGCCAATGCTAAAGGTACTATTAGTTTAATGTCGAGCACGCACTGCTATAGCAATACCTGATCCTGGTAATGACAGGTACCGGTATATCATGGTTATCGCCTGAACACAGCAAGCTGTAATACCAGGTACAGGCATATTACGGATGGTGTCACAATAAGCAATCAATTCAAGCCTTGCTCTTAAGACAACAGCAGTAGTAGGAGTTCCTCGGTGGCAGGCAGACCCAGACTGTACTCGGTAGCGCGGGCCTCGATATACCGACAACAGGTAATTTCAGGCGATGACATACCGGTACCTGGTATTACCAGGATCACGTGCTGCTACTGCAGTGTGTGCTTCACATTAAACTGATATTATATTTCCACCCATCTACACCCAGCAAAACCAGTGTCCGCGCTGATGCCTCATATTACAGAGACGAGCTCTGTGGTAACAGACTACTAGACAGAGATACACATTGCAAGTACAGCAAGGTGATTGGGCCATCATGCCAAGCAATGCCAAC
Organism: Undaria pinnatifida; assembly: GCA_012845835.1. Classification (NCBI taxonomy): domain Eukaryota; class Phaeophyceae; order Laminariales; family Alariaceae; genus Undaria; species Undaria pinnatifida. Next base: position 2,286,332 of record JABAKD010000015.1, on the reverse strand, counting down.
CGCAACGAACACGAGGGCAAAAAGCATGTAAGCCAGCACTCCACACTATCGGCAAACAACAAATAAAGTAATTGTTTCTTATTGACAGGTAGGCCAAAAATGCAGCGGCCGCAGCCGCCGCGAATTGATTCGGCGGGGCACGAGATGGTGAAAACAGGAAGGAGTCAGTAGCAGCAGAAAACTCAATTACTCTTCCACCCCCACCACCCAATAGAAAGTACTGTAGTGGTCCCTCTATAGCACCATACCGCCGGTATGCGCCAGGCGGAAATACCGGCCTTATAGCGGCCACCGGGACTACCCCGCATATTGCCACTATTAATATGCTTGTTCCCATCTATGCCAAGCGATTTCACAGGCACTAGAGCGGGCAACCGGCAATACTCAACCGGTGCTATAGAGGGACCAATACTGCTGTACCGGTATGATATCACCCGTCTGATAATGAATAGAACTAGTGCTGTTTCGGAAAGCTGCCAACCAGCAGAAAGTGTGCCGCAATCTGGCGAAACAGCATAAATTCACGATTAGACTGGTCAACGATACGACCATGCAACACCAAAACATTCATGCATTTGCTTTATTCCTTCGCACAATACAAGTACATGTCACAATAGTATCAGTCAGATGGAGAATATAGGATATTATAGTACTGCTTCGGCAAGCCTTCAATCAGCGGAAAGTGAGTCGCAATATTGTGAAACGGCATTACATTCGCGATCAAACAGGTTCATGATATCAAGAAACAGCACACTGTTCACGGTCAGGCTAGATTATGATGTCGAAAACCAGCGAACATTCCTATCAGACTGGTTTATGATTTCATCAACAAACACACACACGTTATTTACCATTAGGCTGGATTATGATATCATCAACAAACAGCAAAGCACTCCCAATCAGACTGGTTCATCACCAAAAAATAACACCGCAGTACCACGTATTCACGGATCAGACTAGTCTTATGGCATCAAAACCAGGAAATTCAGGGGTTTGGCTGGTTCCTTCACACGTTCACCTTCCAGTCGAGCCTAGTTTACAGCTTGGCTCAGCTTCAACAAAACGGTTGGAATATACTTGACTCTCCACCATCTGTTGGCCTATAACCAAAACCCACACCCTAACATATGCACCGCAAAACACGCGAGATAACACACCCTCCGGTGTGAAAACCATGAGGCGTTTTCCCCCAAAACGAGGGAGGCGAACAGAACGAACAAGGCCGCTTTCGGAAATACATCGTCGAAATGTTCCCATGGACACATCGCTCGGTGTTTGCACTCCCCCCTTTGTCGAGAAAGCTAGCTTTGAAAATCGTCCGATGCGGTATGCTATATTACGTGTGACAAGGAATGGGCTTCCGGTTAAAACACAAACCAAAACAGGTGCCCACGACTCCCTTTGATTCTTGTTTAGCAACAGCAACGGCTCAGCATCAGCACCACCATCACCACCACCACCGGCGGCGTAGTGGGCGTGGGCAATCCTGAGTGTAGCAGCACGCAATAGAGAAACTGCTAGCTGAGCCGCTGTGCTGTTGGTACTGCTTCTGCTGTAGCTGCTACTGCTGCCCTCAAATGTCAAGCTTGCAAAGAGGTCGGCAGTCCTTGCCTTGTACGATAAGAGTATTCACGATGTACGAGCAGCAGCTGCTCGCACAGCTGCCTCGGTTAATAATTTAGCTCCCTGCAGCACCCACCGAATTTCCCATCCGCGACGCACGGCGTAAGCGGTGTTGAGGATCTCCTGCCTGCTCGTCTGCTGCCTGCTACTGTGCTGATGATCCCTGCTGTACTGTCTGTGCTGTGATGCGCTGATGGTGTTTCCGGCAGTGTTTGGTTGTTGCTCTGACGTGCCGCTGTGGTGTTTGGGTTGTACCTACTAATAATTGTACTCTGATTTGAAAAAATTAACTGATCCTGATTGGTGGATCTGCGGCGCCCAGAAACTCGACATTAAAAAGCTTCGGCGATCTCGACAGGGGTCGCTGTGTTTTGGAGAAGTGGAAATTATAAATGTACATTCGTTCGTCATAAAATATCTCCCCCATTCCTCTCCTTCCCCCCGCAGCTTGCTCGCGGGCACTTCAAGATCCCCTGTTTCCGCATAATACCTTAGCTGCGTAGTCCGATTCCATGCCTGTAGCCCGATTCTACTTGAAAATTCAAAATGCACCAGTGTATGCAAGATATTACCTTCTTTTTTTTCTTCATCCCATTTATTATCCTCGCATTACTCTCGCGCTACCTCGCGCTCCCTCCCAGTAGTAGGACCCGGGGTCACATAGCGGGCCCTCGTCTCCCCTGCCCACTACGGTACGTGCGTTCATTTTTATCGCGAGAAGAATTAAGCATTTTCCTCCGTCGTCGACTCGCGTCGAATTGTGCATACCCACGCTGCTAGGCGTTCTCAACAGTTGATCCTTTTTTGGCATTTTCGCAAGTAGATTCAAAATCTCACCACGGTGACAATCAAACTCAAGGACCAACGCTAGTAGTATCCGAGGGTAACCACTAGACCACCGGGGCGACCGGCCTACCATGTACCTGTTATATTTTACCACATAGTATGTATTTTAATGGTTGGTACAAAAGTGGTCAACATTGCCGGTTGAGTAGCGCTGCTGTCCAAAGATGTTGGTTGACGGTCTAGTTTTGACCCGTCAAGGCGTCTTTGCACTAATCATACTATATTTAGTGTGTGGAGTTCCTTCCTTGACGGCTGTCCGTCGAGGGACAACAATACCGTCAACGCCGTCAACCCCGACATGTTTCCTGGTTTCCCCCGCTCATGGCGCCTGAGGAATCGCTTGGCACAGATGGGAACAACCAGCGGCGGAAGTATGCGGAGTAGAGCAGTGCTAGTTGCCGCCATGATGGCGGTATTTCCAACTGGCAAATACCGGCGCTATAGAGCGATCGGCACTGCACCGCCGTATCATACGTATGAATATGGTATACGGGTATGATATACCATAACAGCTGTGGATTCATATTATATGTACTGGTATTACAGTTCCTTGATATAAGCAGCCAGAGGGCAAAATGATGAAAGCGATCACCTCGAGACACACCGAATGCTAAATTATCCTCGGTGTTTGTCGCCTCGTCGTGTCACGTGGGGATAGACTGTCGCGGGAAAAAATGCCCTGGGCAGACATAGCCTTCCCGTTGGTCTATTAATAGTACAGTACAGTGAGGGTCCCCTCCCATAAGGCAGTCCTATTGTATTTAGATAGCAAGGCGATATCCCGACATGAGGTGGTCAAAATCGCTGGCGCGACTATGGAATTGTTTTCTTCATAAACTGCAACGAATAACGGAAACAATGGGAGATGCCCCAATAAGGAGGTCCGATTGCCCTCGGGGACTACTGCTGCTGTAGCGGTGACCTCGTAACTATTGAATATCGATTTTGCGACTTCGAGCCGCCCAAGGGCCCTTTTCTTGTGCAAAGCTTGACATGCGGAAACTTGACATGCGGAGTGTGCCTGGCGGGTGTATGCACAATTCGACGCGAGTCCACGACGGAAGAAAACGCCGAACCTTCTCGAATGCATTTGCTGTAGTGGGGAGGAGGGACGAGTGCCTGCTATGTGACCCGGAGCTGGGCTACAAAACAGGGAGGGAGCTGGAAAAAAAACGCACAGAGGAAGGGATGAAAAAAAATATGGAAAAAATATCAACTACAGATTCAACCAAGGTAGATGTAAACCAAGGAATACGGTGGAAATCAACAAAACCTTGAGGACTGCTCCTCGATTTTCGCGACAACCACTTGAATTAATATTTGGAAAAGTTTCGCAGTGCGAACACTACAACCACAGGTAGTTTGTTGAAAAAATGCGAAATACCTGGTACAGCAAGTAACCCTTCTTAAGGGACCCCTCGAAAAGCCAAAACGTTATACAAGGGACCTCAATTTCCTGCGCACCTCTCTTCCCACTTTAAGGGACCAGCTCTTCAGAGTAGGGCAAGACTCAACAGGGGAACCCTGGTCCCATACCATACATACAACGATCCAATAGACCGTCTCCCCCGCTAGCAAACTGCCACATACCTCACTATAAATCGATTAACAGAACACGAGTAATGTGTTCAAGTGCCAGGTGTACAAACTCTGATTAGGGACGTCCGTATGCGAAGGATCTCTTTGCCCGGACACACCATGGTCCCTAAAAAGGGGCCATATACCGTGCGCGGAATAGGGAGAACCGTGGGGCGCTTCGGCCGCCCTTGGCCCTTACCTCTCATGGGAACAAAAAACAAGAAAACAAAAAAATAACAGTGGACCGAATCTATATTCCGGCAGGGGTGTGTTGTCCGCCATGCAATAACTTATTTACCTACGTCAACGTTACTTACGGCTCTACGGCACGCGACGGAAAAACGATTCACCGCCTGGTTTACAATAAATCTTCAATACTAACCTGCAAGAACATCGTACTTCTACGTAAAATACCTGCGGACAGGAAGGAGCCTGCGGGTATAAAAAAATACCATAGGCGAAGAACCTATCGTACCGGTTATAGTGTGGTTGGGGGTTTCAAGATTAGGGTCTGGTCGTCAGGTCCCGAGTGCGCTACCGCACTCAATTGGATGAGCGCGGGCTAGAACTCAAGTGCGGACATTATCGTGACACGTCGTGCTTGAGTGGGACTCCCACTAGTTCGTACCGGTTTTAGTGTGGAGAGTGGTTTCAGCGTTAGACCCACCAAGTGCGGCATCGCACTCAAGCGGATGGGCGCTGGGTCCTACTTAAGTGCGAACGTTTGGCGACCCACCCCTCACATGTGCCGGTTTTAGATTGGTTAGGGGCCTTAGGGTGGACCCACTTTAGTGCGGTACCGCACTCACCCGAATGCACTCAACCGGATGAGCGCAGGGCCCCGCTGAAGCGCGGACATTATCGTTTGGCGATCCATCGCGCTTATATGGGACCCCTGTGCATAGATTCATAGATACCCATAATGTGTGTGACCTGCGGCTCTCATCCACAGGCTCGTGTCTACAAACAGCAACGCTCTTACATACAGCAGCAGGAATGGGTACACACCGACCCCCGCGTGCTTCGGCAGACGGGTATAATGGCAACTGCTTTTGGGGGGGGTTCCACGCGCGAGGAGCTCAACACCTCACCTTACAACCAACGTCGAAAAAAACTTTTAGCATATCTGGGTAAATCTGGGTAAACCATCGCATAATTGGCTAGGTATCTACACAAGAAAAAGGTAAAACACCCATCGGATCGACCCATGGGATCGAAAGATACTAGGTACCTCCTCCGTTGGGGAGCCAGCCCGGTCAGTGATACATGTTTGTGCTCAAAGGGCAACAACCCCTGCCGGGAGAGGCTCGCCCTAAATGCAGGACGGTCTTGAAACAAACTGCCTGCAAGTTGCCTGGATGAGCATTCAATTTCAATATGGCACACATCGGACGTATCACGATGTAGATAATCTAGATAGTCTAGATGATCGAGATTCTATATCTGTCGATATGATATATGTGCTGCAGGATCTGTGCCGTGCAGATCCAACCCAGGAAACACGTGCTATGCAATAGATAATGTGGATCATACGGCTCCCACAAGACAACATGATCTATAGGTCGTACAGATCATGTAGACCAGGGATCTTTCCGCCGTCATTGAGATTTGGGCAGTCCAGTGCATGCAATCTTGCGTATCCTGACCCCAGACCTACGGGATTTGGGCTGTCCAGCACATGCAATCTTGCGTATCCTGAGCCCAGGCCTCACCCTAACCCCAGCTCTTGGGAGGGGTCGCGGTCGATAGGGGTGGTCGGTCGCGCAGCCCCGCAGCGTTTTGATGGCGTTATTTAACAAAAAACCGGCGGCCGAAAGGCCAGCCTCCACCAATCAGACCCACGTCCTCCAATGCAGGACCGTTCTGCATTTAGGTCGAAGCTGCAATTAGGGGTTCTCTAGTGGCGCGGGGGCGTTACAAGACCCGATTTAAGAGCGGGCTCGGGGGATACAACGAAAATAATGTAGGCACTTATTTATGATACCCGCGCCGTTTCCTGCATGATGCGGGACTCGGTGCTTGGGGCGCCTCTTGACCCAATCCGACCCGCAAGATTTCTTACACTTTTTCCTGACCCGACCCGAACCGTTCAATAAAAACAACCACTTGAACCCGCCCGCGGGTCGGGTCTTGACCCGTGTGCAGCCTTACTATCAATCATCAAGCAATAGTAAGAAAGCAGTGTTGACATACCCAGTTTATATTGGCTGTAGCGCTCTACGTAGATGGGTAGTCTATAGATTACCTGTGAAACCATGTCTTGGTTGGGGTGAAACCAGGTGATAATAGATGTCAGGGGTCACGTTATGGCCATCATGTAGGTGGGCGAGAATGTAAGTGGCGGTGGTGCTCTTAGTGGAGCACCTCGTCTCGCTCCTCTCACTGTGTTAATACTGCTGTTCCATACTCCTGTTACGCTTAACCCCTTCAGAGCTCAAAATCCCTTCCTATACTAACTTCAAGTACCGTTGCGAATAGGGTTTCCAGTTTTAAAGGCGTTAAGCAGCGAGCCAAAGGAGAGATGATTGAGACACCGTGAACCACGAGGACAGCGCTTCCCAACACCAACAACCCCGCGTCCCCGTCGGGGACTTCTTCGACATGGGAGTGCGGTAATATAGCAGCAGCAGTAGCAGCAGTGCCTCAGTGACGCAATGCGTCGCACCCTCTACGCTGCTGCTAGACCATTTATACCCATATCACACCGACAACATGCAAGCTGGATAGCACGCCCCGTCTCATGAACTTCCAAGTTCGTTGTCACGACAACGGGCGGGGAGAGAGCAAACGTCGAGCGATGCGACTATGGAAAGATTTTGACGAGATCTTTAGAAATATCTTGACCCGATCTTTCCACGTCTTCCACGAGAGTTTTCCACGACACCATTCTCGTTCTATACCTCAATGTTTTTGATAATTTTAGGAAAATCGTCCCAATTAGGACAAACGCGTTATCTTGCGTATTCGGCATCTGGTATATGATATTTGGCGTATTCTTCCACATGTCCACTCAAGAGACTGGAGCCTGTCCTGTGGTCCACGGACTTGAATATGCGAGTTAATGTGAGAACAACAACAACCGTATGCACCTGCATTTGCATATCTATCGCCAATACTACATACCTGGAACCAGGTATGCTGTGCGTACGTATGAGGTACACATGTGTTGTATGTGCGTAGTACACCGGACCAGACATCCCTCGCCCCACCGCTCGCGATCGAAGCATCAGGCCAGAGGTATAAACAGACGACCCAGTTTTTATACCTAGGCGGCATTATCCACGAAAGCGCTGACCTTTCGCTCGAAATCGAACGACGGATCCGTCTCATGCGGGCATGCCTCAAACGGTTTGGCCCGGAATTGTATGACAGGACGACCGCCCCGCTTAGTCTGAAAGTCCGCATGCTGAAGGCCGAGGTCATTGAGACCCTGCTGTACGGGTGTGTGACGTGGACCCTCAATGCGGACCACTTCGCCAAGCTCCGATCAGCCCACCACGAAGTCCTTTTGCGAGTCATTGGCTTCCAGCGCCGATTACGCACCGACCACACCACCCTCTCGTACGCGAAGGCCCTCAGGATGACACGATGCGAGAGCATCGAAACGACCATCCGTAAACGGCGGCTCTTCTTTGCCGGGGCCCTGGTGCGACAACACAAGGGGCGACTGCCCCGTCGGTTGATGTTCGGGACGATCGCTGGTGGGGAGAACCCGAAACCAGGCGGACAACTTAAGACTTGGCCTAGAGCCATAGCTGAGGACCTTAGGGTGTTCAAAGCCAACGAGGGATCAACGGAACACTCCCCCTTAGTTTTTGGAGTTGGGACCGCGCTGTGGCCCACTGCAGCAAAAAAGGTGGGCAAGTGGTACCGGGGGGTCCTCGAAGCAGCTGAACGGTTCATGGGCAGGTGGCACGAGGATGAGGCAAAGCTGAGTAGACAGCGCCGCGCATCCGCCGTGGGTGGTGTCGAAGGGAACGGGGGGAGGGGGGGCAGCAGGAGGGGTAAAAGGAACACCGCCCAAGGGTATGGGGGCAGGGGGGGGGACAGGAGGAGTAGAAGGGAAACCGCGGTAGATGAAAGTAGGAAGGAGACCGCAGACAGGGTAGCAAGGTACCAGGCCGACTAGTAGGTGGAACCTTTCTATCTATGCCACTCGTACCGCCAACTGCTGCGGCTGCTCGGAATGTGATGTCTTGGTACTTTGATTTTTCCGTGAATTTATTTATTTTATTTTATTTTATTTTTTTTCTTTCCCCTTCTTATCCTTATGAAGGGAGTCTTGCATGGTGGGTAGGTGACGAGCCTGTTTTATTTGGCCCTCCCAGTCTTCCTTCTTCTACTTGTTTCTTTTTTCCGGGGTATTTTTTCTCTTTCCCTTTCTTTCCCCCTTGCATGTCCATTTTGGCTCATGCTCGGGGTATGTTTCTATCTCCCGTGCTTTGGCTCCCCTTTTTATTTATTTATTTATTTATTTTGTCTTGGTTTCTTTCGTTGTTTCTCTCTTTTACAAGGTATTTTGGTTTAATGAGAAGAACACAAAGGGGGGAGGGGGGGAAACAGGAGGAGTAGAAGGAAAGCCGTCCAAGGGAATGGGGGCAGGGGGGGCAACAGGAGGAATAGAAGGGAGACCGCGGTGGACGAAGGCAGGAAGGAGATGGCAGACAGGGTAGCAAGGTACCAGGCCGACTAGTAGGTACATAGCACTTTTCGTCTTTCTCTGGGGTATTTTTTTCCCCTTTGTTCCCTCCTTGCGTGTCCAGGTTTTTGGCTCGTGTTCGGATTATCTTATTTTGGTTTTACTTTACTTTATTTTATTTCATTTTATTATGTTTCTTTTCCGAGCTTTGGCTCTCCTTTGCGGTTGGGTTGTTTCTTCGATTTCCCCTTCATTTTGTTTGTTTCATTTTTTGTTTTATTTTTATCTTTGTTTTTATTTGTTTTCTTATTTTGTTTTTTGTTTTTTGTTTTTGTTTTTGTTTTTGTTTTTGTTTATTTCGTATTTCTCTCTTCCAATGTATTTCTGTTGCTGACGTATGTATGTTGTGCCTGTCGTACCCAGTACTAGGGCATGACATTGCGTTGTCGAATGCATTACGATGCATTATCTCTGTGTCGTGGCTTGTGACCACAGAGCTGATCTTTCTAGGGTGAAGAATCAGTACGGACACTGGGTGTGCTGGATGTCGACGAGTAGAAGAACGGTTTAATGTGCAGAACACACACACACACACACACACACACAGTACTACAAAGGAGACTCGGAGCGCCGTGCAACCCGGGTGCGTGACGCACAAAGCCGACTCAAGCTACTCGTACTACGACTACATTGTGTTTTGTTTTTTTATTTTGTTCTCTGGATTACCTGCTCCATCCCGCTCTAGGGAGTGCAGTGTGAGACGACACGGCGGTACTATCTGTACCACCGCCGGTATGCGGGTTCTTGTTGAATCCCCTTTCATCTTTCACCGTTTTCCTTTTCTTCGTCCCTTTTGCGCTTCCCTTTTGCTTTGCCCTTTCTGTTTCCCTTTTGAATACCCTTGGGGGCTTTTGAGGCAATGATGTTGGTATGGACACCACCGTCGAACACACAGCAGTAGTGAGTAGAGGACAGACCGGACAGCAATGTTCCCAAATCCGCTGCTACTTGCATTCGGAAATCAGTTTGGGTGCGGCCACGACCCGGGTAGGTGGTTGGTGGGTCATCTGCTTTGTTGCTGCGTTTTCGCGTGTTTAAATAGGTTCGTTTTCGTATGATTCGGTCGGGTTTTTTCTTCTTTTCTTCACACGCATCTACTTTTCAGCTTCTGGACAAGCCGTGGTCACAGGTGTCGTCCCTTTTCCCCCCCGGTTCTTGCCTTCATTATTTATCGCGCATAGGGTCCAGCAATCCCACTGCTCGTCGATTTTTCATCGAGTGTTGCTAACTCACGCTCTCGCGCTTTCCGCAAGTCAATTTGTGCACAAGAAAAAGTCCCCACGAATTTATAAGAGTATGCACTCGGGGGGATTGGAACTCACGAAACTGACCCATACCAGGCTCGAGGATAACCTGATACGCCACCGGGGCGACCGACACGGTATTATTATAGAAATAAAAAAACACTACAGCTGTGAGATCGAACATTTTGTCGAAACCCATCTTTGCAAGCTGTGTGTGATACTCCGATCGCGCGTATTACGGGTTGTGTGTCCTCATCAAGGATATAGGTCGGCGACCCCCCTTGCAACTACAGTGTAGCTATCAGGGTCAACAGGGTGATCTTAGTCAGTCTGTGCGCGGACACTATAAAACCCGTTTCTGAGGGGGACAAAATCTGACAGCTGCGGAAGGAAATGCATCAGTTTATCAAGTGAATCTTGTAAGTCGAATAACCGGTGAGGGTGGGGCGGAGTTTTTAAGGACGTGGGAGCCTGGTTTTGATCAAAAGGGAGCGGGGGTGGGGGGGGGGGAGGGGGGGGGACGGGTGGGGCAGTTCAATTTGTGCGTAGGAACTATGAATCCTTCAAGGGGATAAATCTGACGGTTTTGGAAAGGATGCACCAGTTTATACGAGGGCGACGATGACGGTATTGGCACGATTGTCAAAAAGAGTGCGCAGGTGATATTCCACGCGGCAATGCTCCTGCTCCTACAGCAGTAGGGTCATTTGAAACCCAATATGGTTGTTCCCCGCGATGTTGGGCGTCATCTGCTGTGTTGCTGTGACAGTTGATGGCTGTCTGTGCTTTTTTTTTCATTTTTTATCGTGCCGTCCTGCTTCTTTTCAAATCATTTGGTTTAGTTTTCCTTTCGTTTTTTTCTTTCTTGCTAATATATTATTTTCGGTTTTCATTTTTTACTGCAAATTGTCTGGCGTTCCGGCTTGCATTTTTTTTTCAATATAATTTTTTGTTTTGGCAAGTGCGCTCATTGCGGTTGGCATTGCATGGCGAACTCACCTTTACTTTGATGTTATCGCAATCTACCTCTGTCTCGTAGTTTGTGACCACAGAGTTCGTCTCTCTAGGAGGCATTAGCAACGGACACTGGTTGTGTGTGCTGGATGTAGATGGGTGGAAAGATCAGCTTCGGGTCATCTCTATAACGACACTAATTTGGGCAAGTTTCTTGCCAATTTGGCGAGTTTTTGGAAATTTGAACTTTGGACTTGCCAAAATAGCAAAAAACTTGCCAAAGTTTCTTTTGAAAATTTCCGTTCCGCTTCGTTGGCAAGTTTTTGGAAACCTACAGCAGTAGCCATTTCATTTGCCATTTTTGGCCAATAACGCCAACGCAAGGTTGTACAAACCAGACCACCCACGACGCCCGATGCTAGACTTTCTCTAACTTCTGTAATAGCGGGAGGTACGGAGGATACACGGTGTCATTGGCAGCAGCTATGATAGGGCTGGCGACACTGGTCGTGAGGTACACGGGCGTCGTTTTGAGCGGGTGCTGGAGCAATCACGAACAGCAGCCGCCCCAGCTTTTCCCAGGTGAATTTGACCGGGCTGGACGGACTGCCAACTGCCAACCTCTGAGGAACATGGGCTGTGCCTGGAGTCCTTTCTACGCCAGCATTTGTTCCATAGAGAGCGGCCGCGTGCCGTTGGCTCCCTGCTGCTGCTGTGAGGGGTTTAATAAAATCTGAGGGCGTTATGATAACAAAACTGGCCAAATATCCAAAAAAATTGCCAAATGCGCAATGTTTTCGCGATAGAAAGTTTCGTCGTCTTTTTGGGTTGGAAAGTGTTGCCAATTTTTTCTTGCCAAAATAGCAAGTTTTTGGAAATTTCGTTTGGTCTTTTAATGTGAATAACACACACGTCGACGCAGCTGTGTCATCATTTCTCCGTTAGTTTTGCGCAACGAAAAATCTTTAACTTCTTGCTACGCAAGCTCTACGTAAAAAAACGTCAACGACCACAGTTTTAACTCCAAGTACATACACCAGTCTAGATAGTCCCCGAAACGTCGGCGCAGTTCGAAAGTCCAAATAGAAGGGGCGACAAAATGCGGCAACTCTCATGCGATAATTTTCACCATTTTCACCATTCCCAGGCAAATTGCACATTATTGCAAGTTGTTGAAGCGAAAGCTAAAGCTTTACATACGGACACATGGACTCATGCTGTTCCAACCCACGAGGATGACTTGCTCATGTACCGCCATACCAGGTACCAAGAGTTGCACTGGGTCCAACGTATGGGAGCGTACCGATAACTACGTACCTGGTCCACATTTTACGTAATACTCCTACTGCCGTAGGTACCTTTCCTTCCCCACGAAACAAGAAATGAATGAAGGCATCATGGGAATGTCCGGTGCTACGGGCTGCTATGGCTGTAAAACATGATTGTTCTACTCGAACTTTTACGGTGTCACAGCCGGGTCATACCTCAGATCGGCGCGACGGGGGATACCGGGTAGATCGCGGCGAAGCGGGGATCTATCCACTACGCATTTCCGCGCAATTGCTGAAGTTTCGAGAATACGTTGTACTGGGACCACATACTGCTGTAGTTTCGTCAAGCCAAAAATCATCTGTACAAACTCTTCTTCTCCCCCCTATGCATGATTCGAGTGCGCTCTTGTCTGGTGTACTTCATCTACTGCTGCTGGATGATCACGCTGCTACGGCGCACTTGGGATACCAGCAGCATTTCGTACCACCATTATCATGCTAGACAAGTACATGAACCTAACACAAACCGGTACGAAGAAGCACTTCATATGTTTTCAAAAAAAAAGTCCTGTAGGTGAAAATCAGCAGAAGGAATCAAAATCTGAGCAGAACGTACGTACGTACGTTGGTGACCGATACCTGATCGTTACGAGGTACCAGGTACGGTACACATCATTTTCTAAGAATTTCTTTAGTTCCGTCAAAGCTTCGGTCTCTGCTGGCTTGATGTGCAATTACGCAACTGCAATCATGCACCCCAACTGCTGTACTGTATAGATAGCAATCCCCCTAGTCTACAGCAGCAGGGGCGCATACTTCGGTGGTGCGTGCATGATGTGCATTCACAGGCACTGACTGCACTGCACCCCTGTTAGTTTTTCGTGGATTTTGGTCGGTTTGAGGTTGAAGGTAGGAGCAAAACTAACCGGATTCAAAGCATTATAAAGGAATGCCATCTTTTTAGAATAAAAAATGACATATTTTTTCCGCAGATACTCGCAGAAGGACACGAAAACTTCCGAGAAGATGGAAAAATGGAAAAAAAAGGGGAAACATTGTTCTATTTTTTACTCTTTTTAGCTGCTGCTTCTTCCGTTGTCGATGTTTTCGTTGTTCGTCATGTCGTACTCGAGTGCTCGAGCGTAACTCAACCTCTGTCTGCCAACAGAACAGCATAGGGTGATGCAGCTCGGCAGCTGTCAATGCTCGCATCCTTTGGGCGCACCCGCTCTCCGAGCATGGGCGTTCTGTGTAATGTTGCTCTGTGACAGCATATCAAAACCAAACCAACCCGTGGCAAACTTGCGTACAACTAGCGATGTACAATGGTCGTCAACCCGATTTAACGCGGTAAAATTTAGTGCGTACATTTTATAGTGCGGCTTAAATTACCCGTCACGACGTCGATGGACAATAATTTAGTACTGAAACGATATCGGGATATTATTGCGTGGTACCAATTTAGTGCGTGCATTGTCATCTATCACGCCACCGCACTAAACAAGGACCACGTCAAAGTCAAATCGTCACACACCACAACACAAACGAAAACCGGAAACAAAAGGCGAAGGGCCCAAGACCCCGACACAGCGGAAACCTACCGCCGTGGCGCCGTGGCAAGAACACATCGGCCCAGCGCGACCACGGCTCCATTCACCCACCTTCATGTTGAAACCAGATTTCTTAGATGCAGAGCCCGGACTCGTAGGCGCCGAAGGTGGCCTATTCTGCTGCGTAACGCCAGCTCTGGCCGAGGCTCCATTTGCACGAGAGGCAGGAGATGCACCTCTTACGTGCCATGTGCTGTGGCTCAACTGACCCCCATTTCCTCCTTCTTTTCCTCCTGCTTGCTTCGCCCGTACCTCTTCTGCTCCCTCCGCCGCCATACCGGTCGATTAGGTCTGCACCGAGCTTGTACGAGAGGGGTTCCTCTTCCCTGCTACCTCAGGTTGATTGTGTGCTACGTATACCCTTCCAGACCGCTGATGATCTGCTTGCTGACTGATGAGATTGCACGACGTACCCGCAACTTTTTGGTTTGTGCGGATGTTCATCTTGATGGTATTATACCTACAAAACAGGGGAAGATAATATTATTTTTCCCGGGAGTTCCATCGAGCATGTCCTGGTCGATACTCCTCGCTAATTCTCATCCGGCGCTTGGAAAAATCTAGAGTAGAATATATCTTGTGGTTTCCAGCAGTATTCTTCCTCGCTAAAGACGGCACGTTGATCCCTTGACCGACGGACATTTTGCAACAACTACGATTTTCTTTGACTGACGCCTAAATACTGGGTTTTAGTCTTGAATTATTGTTTTTTTAACCCATGACCGCTGGACGTCTTTTGTTGACTGACCGGTCCTGACATTTTTGTTCACAGCGACTCCACGGATCCTACGATCAGCAATATTCCGTGAAAAAAATCGCAACGGCGACTTACGGTTGTACACGGTATCATCATGGTACAGTATACGAAATTTTGGGTCGTAACGTGTGCTCCGTTCTGCATAGGATTTGCGACGAAATCAGGACAACCAAGCAAGCTCTGCCCCCGCCTCTCCTCTTTGTCCTAACTCATCACACTGCTCTTCTCTTCACTCGCACAGATACAGGTATAATAATAGCGTACCCGGTACCAGGTGGTATGTTTTCTGCTCGCCGTACCCTCTGGCATAATATATATTCATAAATAAACCTGGTATCATTCTCTGGACGGAAAGGTGTGTATACCAACAAAATTTTAAGAGTCGGTTTGTTTTTATATTTGTAACATAACGATTTTTACATTTAAACAGATGTGTGTATGTATGTGAATAAACGCTTTTTTACTAGAGCAGTATGATGTACGGTACGGGTACGTACGGACGGAAAGGGTTGCTTTATGTTATACAGTACGAACTTAGTACGATGTTGTTGAAAATATCAAAGCAAACAGCCTTTATTTTTAAGTCCTTTTAGATGCATGGTATATATAAGTACGTATGTTTTTTTTCCGGTCTGTTCGTATCTTTCATTTTGCACGGCCGTTGGTTTTCCGACTTCCGATCTTCCGATGCCAAAGCGAGATATTTTTATTTATTTTTATATTTATTTTGATGAAGTACCAGTAATAACTAGAAGTAGATGACTCCTCCATGTCGCACCTATCAGCTCTCCTTATCTATCATGTGTTCGCACCACGCACGGCAATAATCCACGACTGTGTGACACGCGTATGGCATCGTACAGGTACACTGAGTATCTCAGGAAAGAAGCCAGGGAAAGCGGGTGCTCTGTCAAGGGTGTGTACGAGGCTTTGTGTTCACCGCTAAAACGTAATATTTTTTTGGTGTCGGTCAGACGCGGCAAAAGAGTGGAAGGCAAACGGTCTGACAAGAGCAAAAAAGTGTCATCTCCTGACGTGTTGGGCATATCATTGGTTCGTTGTTGTCCATATCATATCAATCACCCCTGGTATCACATATATATATAATTTTTATAATAATAAAATATGTAATATACGCGCACACTTCGCAGACGCACACCGCTTCGGTTGAGCAGATGCAACTCTCAGTAAGCGTATGTATACTTCGAAGTATATATGTGGCCTTATTTATAACAACATGTATTTATTTATTATTTATTTTGATACGCACGATATTGAAATACGAGTATGAAATGTTGCAAATGATGTTGCAAACTTTCATTTTTATTAATAAATCCGATCAATGGTTGGATTTCAGCTAGGCGATGCCCCCCGGGCTGTGCCCCCCGCCCAGTTCAAACAACGACACGGTCGTACGATATAACAACAGCAGCAAGCAGTAATAATAATAGCAGTGCAGCCCGACGTTGCTTGGCGAGAGAGAGCAAACCCGTAGCAAGCAAAACGTGCGCGCACAGGAGACAAAAATAGCTGGACCGCGAGTCTATCTAATAATCCAGGAGGCTATATTGTTTCGCGGTGGCGGCTATCTATAATCTATAGGTCGAGCGTCTCCTGAAGAAGAAGCGGGCACCCACCACGCGCTCCTTCCGACCTCAGGTAGGTGCGTTCTACGACGAAAGGTTAGTCTGGTGTGATTGGTAAGAGCGCGGTTAATATTCCTTGGCCTGTGTGTGCCACACGGGGGCACATTGTTCTCTAGATGATATAGTCTGACCACGTTGTTGTTGTTGTTGTTTATTGTCATTCGTAGCCTAGTCACTTGCTTTTTGTTATATAAATAGCCAAGCTCGATATAGCCTATGATCCTATGATTATTTTTTATCCAGGTTTGTTTGCCCTGGCATGTGGCCTGTATGCATAATATGTTGAGGTTCTCATATTAACTCTTGTAAAAAATCTAGAGAGTCCGTGGTCAAAAAAAGGTGTTGGAGGCCTATAGGTTACCTGTCTGTGTGTTGTGGTACTACTGGTTGTATGCATGATATATATGTATGCCGACAAAACGTTTGTGCTGTGCTGCGAAGCTTCCCGTTGCGGCCGCAGACATACTACTAAACGCACAGCCGGCGACAACACACGCGCACACAACATGACATGATGTACGTACAACTACCCCAGCGCTGGTACTAACTGCTTACCGCATGACATGTAGACTATGCGTATACATTATATACATACATGATAATAAAAATGATGAAAAATTAATGCGTTTGTTTGCTTGATGGGGATTATTCAAGAAAAGAGATCATGAGTCGCGGCGTTGTATGTTTCCTCTCCAGCCCAAAACTGTCCGCCCATTTGCCGTGTGTCTGCTATCTATGCACATACTACACCAGTTGTGCTTACGATAGGACGTGACTGGGAAAGTATGCAGGGTGCACGATTTTGGGTTGGATTGCGCGCATTATGCGCGCGGCGACTTTGGCATGCTTTGTATGAGGATGATCGAGTTTACCCCAGCTCGGGAATGCAGGGAACTCCACCGGCTTTGAATCCTTTGATATCTCCTCTTCTTGATGGGTAGGGGTATCATAAGACACAGCAAACATATCTAGTCTATAGTCTATGGGAGAAGGTGCGTATACCCTTCTTCTTGTGCCGAGTCTCTTCCTCGCATATAACGAAACTTTCGAGCGGTTCACTCAGCGCTTCCCGTTTCCCTTACGAGTACGTATAATGCTAGATACCAGTAATGCCGATGATAAGTTGATACGTGATTGACGCTCCTTCAAAAGGGCTTCTAATTAGCCGCCGTATATTGTTGACGCCTTTGTGTCATTTATCATTATATGTCTCCTGTGCTTCTCATCCTCTCGGCGGGCCTCGGCACACAACAAGAAGGCGTCACGTACATACGTACATATCCTTGGATCTTGCACTGCCGTTGGGCCGTTGTAGCATATCATATCATACATAGCAGCAGCGCCTCTGCCTGCTGTTGTCCTGTTTGGACACATGTTACAACAGCTAGTAGCTCAGTACATAATATATGGGCTCTCGGGACAAAGACCATACATCGACAGATAGATAGACAGATGGGCTTTTTTTTCTGTTTTCCCGCTCTTTTTCGTTTTTTTTTTTGTTTTGCGTCGCATGACAAGAACGGCGCCACATCTCCACGAATACTCGTAACGAAGCGAAAACGTTCTAACAATATTATTAGTAGTCTACAGACTAGTCTATTCCAACATAACCCTACAGCTTTCTTTTACCCATCATGCCCCATGCCTCGATGCAATTTATATCGCGGTCCAACATGCCAAAGCTTTTACGAGTACGGTAGATTGATTTGACGAACGAACAAATGAAGCAACCCACGAAATAACAAACATCGAACACATAAGCAGATGCGTGGGAGCAACAGATTAATGCGAAAAAACACACAGCACTATTGTTGGTATGGAGTGCGATATGCGGAGTCTTCTTTAATATGATACCTGGTACCTTTTTTACCTGGGGGGGGGTATTCTTCCCCTCTATCCAGAGTGACTGGGGCCTGTCCTGTGACCACGGACTTGATAATACGAGTTGATGTGGGAGCAACAACAACAACAACGACGACGACGACGACGACGACGACAACAGCAACAACGACAACGACAACGACAACGGCAACAACAACAACAACAACAACAACAAACAACAACAACAACAACAACAACCACAACAACACACACTAGCGATGCCAGGAGGCGGCAGTGTAGTAGTAGTAGTAGTAGTAGTAGTAGTAGTAGTAGTAGTAGCAGTAGTAGTAGTAGTAGTAGTAGTAGTAGTAGTTGTAGTAGTTGTAGTAGTAGTAGCACACTTACTTTCAACGCTCGAAATAGATGATTAAGGAACAAAAAGTTACGATTACTTTAGCGATTGTTGTTGTTGTTGTGGTCTCACAATAGCTCGCGTAATCACGTCCGTGGTCACAGGACAGGCTCCAGTCACTCTGGAGCTGAGGAATACCCCAGAGAAGAAACACAAACAAACCAAAAGTGGTACAAGACACGCGTATATCACAGCTGACGCAATGCATGCCTCCACCAGAAACATATAAAAGTGAAATCAGGAGTCAGCCTACGATGTGCCAGGTCCATACTGGTGCATACGTCTCACTACTCGCTCCTGGAAAACCGACTATACTGCTTGCCACCCAGGAAAGACTACCACGTACCAGGTATATATGACGCATAGTGTCTATCACTACGCATACACACGTCAAACGCAAGTCAATTAGAAAAAAAAAACAAAGAAAAGAAAAGAAGAGAAAGGAAATAAAAGAAAATAAAAGAAAGAAGGCGAAAAAAGAAAGGAAAGAAAAGAACAGACAAGAAAAGCGAGAAAATACAAGACAAGAAGAGGAAACAAGGAAGGAAAAGAGAAAAAACGTCATACAAGCAGACCCTAGGAGCTGACT
The DNA here is from genome assembly GCA_012845835.1 of Undaria pinnatifida. Lineage (NCBI taxonomy): Eukaryota > Phaeophyceae > Laminariales > Alariaceae > Undaria > Undaria pinnatifida. The sequence goes on along the minus strand of JABAKD010000015.1, from coordinate 2,267,282 downwards.
AAAGACGGCATTGGGCTCATAGAGGGTATCAAATGCGCCAATGGCACTGGGGAGAGAACGCAATAAGGCGAAGGAGTCAGTGCGGCCTTACGCTAACTTGTGACGGCCATTGCAAGGGCCCACAAATTTCAAGACGATGATGGCCAGACCCAGACTTCAGTCTCTTGGACAGGGCGCCCCCCCTCCCACCTTCCCCCCTCCCCCCTCCCCCCGTCCCCCCTCCCCCTCCCCCCCCCTCCCCCCAGCGGTATCGTCCACGTACCCAAGCACTCCGGGCTGCTGGGGTATATAAGGCGTGTATCCCCGAAGTGCATTGTGAGGAGCTGCACCACACGCGCCCATCACGGCGACACGTGTGCTGCTGCAAGCTCTGAGGAGCTGCACCACACGCGCGCATCACTATGACACGTGTGCTACTGCAAGCTCTTTCTAATATGGATGACCACCGTAGTGTTAGTGTGTCGGGTGGCTGCAGGGAAGACACCTGTGACCACGGCTTGCCCAGAAGGCCGCTGAGAGTAAATGCCTCTCACGGGTTGAGCTGAAGAGTAAAATTGATTACTACAAAAAAAAAGTGTTCAGCACCCACGATACTCAGTATACACAACAACCGATACATTCTCCGGTTCTTGCTAACCGTTTATGACGCTGTGATTACTATGCTCCCCCGTGAATAGTCTTCTGATAACATCGATCTCGTCTCATTTTCTGCAGTGGCCACAATGCATGGGTCGCGGCACGTTCAACTTGCCTTTACGCCACAAATTGTTTCGTACCAAGGTAGGTTGTAGTGTAGAACACCCCTCCGCCCTATACCCCCGGCCGATTCCCTTAACGGGTATGTCTACAGACAAAACATTCAGTTTTTCGCGCACCATAAGAAACAGGGTACAGTAACGAATGCCAGGAAGAAACAGGGTACAGCAATGAGAAACACGGTACAGCAATAAGAATCAGGGTACAGTGATATGGAATAGGGTACAGTACTAAGAAACACGGTACATTATCAAGAAAAAAGGTACAGTAATGATAACCAAGGTACATTAATAAGGTACAACGAGTGGTAAGAAACAGGGTACAGCAATGAGAAACACAAATAGTAACCCAGGCTGTAGGGATTTTGATTGCGTTTGGTCTGGTTTGGTTGGATATTTGAAGGGTTAACTCCCCCCCCCTCCCACCGATATCTCACATCAACCTAGCCGGGTCTCAAGTCCCACGCATACGGACGAGGCCTGACCGACGACCCCCGCGGCCTATACGCTACATCAGCGGGCGATGGAGGGACACGGGCTCCGTCGCTGTCACCATCACCCCAGTAGCTCGCCAGACCAACCGCAAAAAAGGTACAAAAAGTTCACAGCAGTCATACATAAGGACGCTGATCATGCTCGATCATGCTCGTGTCCCCACCCGCAACGGTTCAGTCAGATTTGTGATTTTTTTTTTCCCTGCACAACATCATCTATCATGTTTCAATGTGATGGTGGTGTGGGTTTCGAACAGAAGCAAGATAAAAGCAAAGGAAACAAAAGACCCTCCCCCCAGCAGTAGCACCACCACGCCAACGTCGTGGTCTGCGCTTCAACGTTTGCACTGCCCGAGATTTGCCCACATTAGGGGGGGGGGGGGGGTGGAGAGGGAGGAGGAGGGAGGGTCGGAGTTGGTTTACGTCCCTGCCGTACTAACCCAAAAAAAAGAGCATTGTACTCGTTGCCCCGTTGCATCGACCGGTGCTCTGCACAACCAAGATCTTGATAGCCCTTCACGACTGCAGGTCAACGTCTTGTTGTAACTGTCACTAGAGACTCCTGAACGCTGGCGACCCTAGCACATTTTGTGTTTTGTTTGCGTTCTTCTTGCGGTTTTCGACTGGTTTACCCACCTTCCTCGTCGCATTGAATCGAGCATCTTCAGTTGTCGGCGCTGCGCTTGCTCTAGGCGACGGCACCGTATACTAAAACCAAGTACACAAATAGTATGCCTTTTTGCTTTTTTTTTCACATTCGTACGGAAGTTCCGCTCTACGAGTAAGCGGGTGATTTTTTTGCTCTGATCGAAGGTTAAGGTTGTGTTGTGCGGTCTTTTCTTTTAATAGCGACTCAGGCTGGGTTCCTTATTCCAGTATGGGTGCGTGCTACACTAACTCCAGTGTTACAGCTCTCGAAGTTCTTACATTCCCTGTAAATCCCGAGCTTGGCTTGTTATTACCGTGTTTCTAGCGTTTTGAGCTGGCCGGATCTGACGGCTATAGTGACTAATTGGTACGTAACGTTAGCCAACTAGCTGACTTTAGTCACCATGTCGGCTGGCGAAGTCAGTTGATGTCCAACCGACGAGGCGATTTAAGTCGAGCCAAACCACCCACCCCGCGCGCGCATAACATAACAAGTACATCCCGCATTAAACAATCCTTCCGTCAAGTATTGAAACCATATTAGTCGGATAATCGGCACCTCCAGGAAATGACTGACTACTTGTCCGACCAATAACTAGTCGGTGACCTAAGTCATGCCGACTCACAGCTCTTCTGCCTGTTTCTTAGTTGGTGCCATTTGCTGCTACAGCAGGACACCTAATAATAAGGAACAGGAATGCTGTGGCTCAGGCTGGGTTTCTTATACCGAAGAGGGTGTGTTCCACACAAAGTCCAGAATAATAGCTCCTAGATTTCTTATTTTCCTGTAAACATCCGCCTGCCTTTCTTGTTGCCATGGTTCTTGAGAACTATTGAACCAGGCTGGGTTTCTTGTTCGGGAGGGGGCACGTTTCACACCTACTACGGAGTAACGGCTCACGGATTTCCTGTCGATCTCAGCCTTCCTTGGTTGCCAGGGGTATTGCCCTGTTGGTCATTAAGTGTGTGTTCTTCACACTTGACTACTGTTAATAATTCCACCCGTCGGCATCCAGCACAGTCAAATGTCCATGCCAATGCCTGGTCATAGAGAGAGGCAAGCTAAACTACCACAAATTGCGAGACAGAGACATGTATACATACCAGGTACGTCGTAAACACAACAGTAATGGCATTTGGCCATGCAACGCCAAACAAACGTGCTGAATACGAAAATACGGCGCAACAATGAATGGGCGGCATGGCTGCGAGTGCTCCTGAATTTATTTATTTTTTTGCTGTGATTTTCAGCCTGTTTTTCTCAACATGCCCTGTTTCTTACTAGGTGCCGTGTACTGTACCTACTAATAATAAGAAACAGAAGCGCCGACCCAGGATGGGTTTCTTATTCAGCAGAGGGCGTGTTCTACCCTATAACAAGTTCAGTATAAGGGCTCCCGGATTTACAGTATTCCTGTGAGAAGATCGGTCTACGCTTTGTATTTATTAGCCTCTAACGTTTTTCTTTCGACAGTTTCTTATTCTTGGTCATCCATGGGGGCCCTGCATTCTATTTGCCAGATAATCAACTTTCCTGTTGAGTCAATTAGCCTTTGTTTCTCAGTTCCCAGCAGTTACTTACTATTATCATGGGCCCTGCACTGTATTGACTGTATTGACCAGATAATAAGGGATGACGCCGACGCAAACAGACACGAATCTGAACGGTCATGGAGAAGAACTGCTAGCCCTCGTACGAAACTACGCCACGCCCCAGCAATGGGCGGCCTGGCTGCGTGTACCCCTGGGGGGCGCGGCCGCCGAGGGTAATTCTGGCATGGTAAACCTTTTGGTGAAGGCGGGAGCTGACGCGGGGCCGGGGCGACGAGAGGTGAGTGGAATATCAAGCAAATTTTGGACGGCTGCATGTTGTGTGTGTTGTGTGTGTATGTGTTTTTTTCACGCGAAATCGTTCTTTCTACCCGATGAGATCATCAGCATAATGATTCGGCGTATGTATGATACATCTCTATATATACCTGGTATCATACATTTAAATTTTGACACATATTTTGTGAAACTGTTTTCAATGCGTCAGCTCTCAGCTGTGAGTTCGACAGGTTCAACAGGTCGAGAGTCGCCTACCGGCCGCTCGTTTTACACAGATACATGATTCTTTGAAGATAGGCGACTCCCGTGGATGTTTTCCAGGGTGAGCATCAAGCATCAACAACAAATCATTACCAAAACTAATAATGCCATACGACTTCGAAGTATAGCAACTATACGTACTTCATTCATCCCAAGGTATATGTCTATGCCATTCCAACGGTAGAGGGTAGTGGGAGCCTGGACGCGGGTTGGGGGTTTAGGACTTCGCGCAGAAGGCGGCTAAATGCCGCGCGGTTGTACGAGAGCTGCACCGTTTTTCTTCCGAGGCTCCTCTCACTGCTGACGAGGGGCCTCCACACCTCACCCCAACAACACAGGCGGATTGAACCAACGAAACTTCAACCCCATGAACAATCCATCATTTTTAACGTCGACGTTTGTTTGCTGCAACGAGAGAGAAGAGGCGGGAACACTTCTTTTTTTTTCCCGAAACGTGTTGTCTGAGTGAGAGGGGGTTCGTTTCCTTACCCTTTCTTAACCCCTTCAGAGCCCCAAAATCCCTCCCTATACTGAATTCAAGTGGTTTTTCCCCCAACAGGGTTTTTGCAGTAGTGAAGGCGTTAACCCAAAATCGTCGAAATCTTCACATATTACACATTTTTGGAATAATTTTCGGTGTATACCCAGGCCATGGGATTGACCTGTTGGTCGGGTATGTATCGTAGTAGCACTTTTTTTTTCTCCTCTGGCAAGTTTTCGCCTCAGAAAGAAAAGCGCTCCTCTTCCCGCGAGGAGTCGTATTAAAAACAAGATAGCGCGCCTCTACCGCGGCCTGCTTCTTCTGCAAAACAAAAAAAAAAAACTTGAAACGCATTTTCGAGCGATGATGATGGGTTAGGTAGGGTGAGAGGACCGCTGCTCGTACCGGAGACCTGATATTCACTTTTTATCGTTCGTTATCGTACGTCGCGTGTGCACGACACCTCCCCTTGGTTTTCTTGCTATTTACGTGGAATGCTTCTAAGTGAGCAACGTTGAATGAAGCTCATCATGCTTCACATCTCATTTTGCTTTTTATCATCACCTTTTCACTTTCCACGCGTGCTACGATAGAGGAATACCGTTTTTTTTGGCAGTTTCGTTTTCTGAATGACTTAAGACACTCCTTAACCCTAAATCGTCGGAAATGGGCCATTTTTTTTTTCTTTGGAATGATTCTCGTTGTGTACCTAGGCCATGGGATTTTTCATCCGCGATAAAGCAGGTTTGTTTTTCTCCAAATCAGTTTTTTGGGAGAGTGTCTTGAGCTCCCAAATTGAGGGGTAGTGTTAAGAAAAAAAGTGCTGCACCTCTTTCGTAGCACGCGTTTTTTTTTTTTCTAGTTACGAAGTTTTACCACCCACTGCGAGCCTCTGGACAAGCCGTGGTCACAAGTGTCTTCTCCCCCCCGGTACATACACGTCTTCATTTTTATCGCGAAACAGGGTTCAGCGTTCCCACTTCTCAGGTATTCATGCTCGTCGAGTTGCATCGAATTTCGCCAACCTCGCGGTCTCGAACCTACGACATCGGCCTCAATAGTTACAACCGATCGCCCCGGTGGCGTATCAGGTTATCCTCGAGCCTGGTATTGGTCAGTTTCGTGAGTTCGAGTCCCCCCGAGTGCATACTTGTATAAAGTCGTAGGTACATTTTTTTGCGCACAAAATGAATTGCTGAAAGCGCGAGAGCGTGAGTTAGCAAACACTCGATGAAAAATCGACGAGCAGTGGGATTGTTGGACCCTATGCGCGATAAAAAAAATTGAAGGCAAGAACCGGGGGGGGAGAAGGGACGACACCTGTGACCACGACTTGTCCAGAAGCTGGAAAGTAGAAGTATGAAAAAATACTAATGAACCACCGGGGATCCTGAGTGACATCATAGGACGAAGACTCACCTTAATAATCACATTATTTTTAGTTTGTTTGGTGTCCTTGTACAAAAGCAAAAAAAAAAAACGCGCGGTACAATAGGGGTAGCACTTTTTTTCCTTTTTTCTTTTGCGTTTTACTGAATGTGACGGGGCTCCTTGAACCAAAAATCAATAAATCATCGGAGAGTCATCCTTGCGTTGCAAACTATGCTTTGTATACCTAGGTCATGGGACTGGTTTTGTCGGGTTGCTCTTTGACGTTTCACCTAAAAAAACAATTTTTTGGGGTGAAATATGCAGGGCTTTTCGCAGGCCGGATTTTTCGTCGCGGGTTGGATCGGGTCAGGCTGACCCGGCCCGACCCCGTGATAATTGAGAACCTCCTGACCCGGCCCGACTCCCATCCGTCCCGTGAGATTTCCAACACCGCTTGACCCGACGCGACTGGATCCGTCCCGTGCGATTTCCAATACCTTCTGACCCGACCCGACTCGATCCGTCCCGTGAGATTTCCAACACCTCCTGACCCGACCCGACTCGATCCGTCTCGTGAGATTTCCAACACCTCCTGACCCGACCCGACTCGATCCGTCTCGTGAGATTTCCAACACCTTCTGACCCGACCCGACTCAACCCGTGGATTTTTGAGATATCTCCTGACCCGACCCGCTGGTCTGGTCGGGTCATGACCCGTGAAAAAACTTGGAAATACGGAGCTCCTCTAGCGAAGAGCCCCAGAAGAAAAAAAATGGCTACCGCGCTACAGAGAGTACTATCACGAGTAGTACTGTTACTAGTGTACTATTTGTAGCATGTATGTGTCGTAACTGAATGCAAACCATGACCTCAAAGGGGTTTTGTTTGGCGAAAACTGAAATCTAGGACCGTGCGATTCTCTTGCGCGCAGCGGCGGAAGGAAGGAAGGGGTGGGGGGGGCAAACTATTATTGCCGTCAATCGACGACGTGCAGTTTGAGCTTCAACGTCGATCATCCCTAAATATTGCGCCGTGCCGAAGTGGGGAGGGGGAAGAAGAGCATGCTTAAGTGACCCCGTGTCTGAGCTGCGTACGTCTGGGAATGGAGAAGGAGAAAAAAAGCGCGAAGACAATGAATGGATAGAAGGGATGATCATGAGCAAAAAAAAGAAAAGAAAAGAAAAACCAGCATAAAGAAGCACAATTGAAAAAAAGAAGAAAAAAAACTACAAGCGAACAAAGTATAGCTCCTTTCTTTATCTACCTACTTCCGGGTTGGCATCGATCGAATGCGCCTGCTGCCCTCGCCCCGCCCTTCTTTCTCATCCCATGTCCATCCACCTTCTATTACTCTTACACCCTAAGCCGCGTCCAAGCTCCATCCCCGCACCTTGGGTGCGGGTCTGTCACCCCCTCCCCTGCCCCCGTCTCCTTCTTGCTTCCGGGCAATCCTTAAGCTGGAGTCAAGCTGGAGCTTGAAGCGGGACGCCCGTCTTGAAAGGATGATCTGTGTGGTCACCGAAACGATAGGAAGTAGGTGTTCATAATAGAGATCTTTTCATTCCTTTTTTGGAAATTTATGAGCGGTCGATATTGAAGTTCATGTTTTTACATTCGTCTGACGGCAAGCCTAACGATGACGATCGATGCTACACCGGAGGGCCGCAGTAATGAGGGCCCACGATAGGCACGAGAACCTGCATTTCTAACGATTTCTACTGACCATATTTGGTCTATAAAGAGGTTAAGGGAGTATCTTCGCGTGAGCGATCGATGTAGAAGTTTCGTGTTGTACGTTACCGTATCACATGGTAAAACATACCAGGTACTGTACATAACAACAAGCAATAACTACGTATATATTACGGTGGAACACAGTAGTAGTAATCAGAACCAAACATGGCTAGGGAGAAATAGAAAATTGTATAGGAGTTGTATAGGAGTCTTGTGCTTATCGCGGGTTCTGTTTACTAAATGCCCCCCCCCAATATGAGTCTTTCGGAACCGCCTTAGCAAGTAATAGCTTCACACTGATTTTTCCGCGAAAGCTTAATACACTTTATCTCCAGGACGCTACGACCCCCCAGCACGCGGCCGCGAAGGTCGGAGGGGGAGCAAATATCCCCCTGCACGCAGCCGCGGAGGCCGGTCGTGGCCGGGGACACATGGCACGATAGAGGTGCGCCATGTATTTTGCACTGCCAGAGGTTCTTGGCTTGAGGATCTCGGTATTTCACCCGAAGAAAAAATAAAACGGTTTTGAGCAACACCTGAAAGTGCAGCCCGACAACAAAAAACCTTGGGCCTAGGCATTCAACACAAATACTTTTTCGCGAATGAGAAATAGTTGAAAATTTCGACGATTTTTGTGTTAAGGAGCCCTGTCACCCGGAAAATATTTCGGTCAAAAAGGAGTATATCTTAATACCTCCATCGGAAGGGGAGGGGGGAGCAAGCGCGCGTTACAGCCTTGACGAAGGATTCGTGCCGGAACTCAACTCAACCACAGCAGAACTGACCTTCTTATAAGAAGCTGAGACACTGTTTTCCAGGCCGAATTTCTATTTTTTCTAAATGAGGGGGTCCTACACTAACTTCAATTTGTTGTTGTTGTTGTTCTCACATCAACTCGCATCATCAAGTCGTGGTCACAGGACAGGCCCCAGTCACTCTGGAGCTGAGGAATACCCTAGGGAAAAACACAAACAACCCAAGGTGGTACACGCATATATCACAGCTGACGCAATCCATGCCTCCACCAGAAACATATAAAAGTGAAATCGGGAGTCAGTCTACGATTTAACAGCGTCTAGGAAAAGCTTGAGTCTGTCTGAGTCTCGTCGTGCCTGCCTCACGCCTACCTCACAGCTTTCTTGCGTTGTGCAGTTCGAACACATCTATCTCCCACACCACCGGCAGCTCGGAATTGCTTCATGTATCCGATGCTGTGGTATCAGTTTTCTTCTTCAGTTTTTTCGTCTGAAGTTCCAGACGGGTTCATACGCGTCGTTGCAACTGCGCGCAAAAATAACAACCTCGGCAAACCATTTTTTCCCCCGAAAAAATAATATTTCAGCTCCGGGACAGGGCGATCGTCCTGCGCGTGGCCGCGAAAAGGGGAAAACAAACCGTATTGTTAGTCATCCGACACTTTGCAGCATGAGTTTCAACGCCGATCACTCATCATAACGTTCTCAGAGAGTGCAAGAACACCAAGGGAGACCTACAAAAAAAGGAAAGACTTTAAAACAACACTCGCGCACGAAAGTCTGACGCCCACTTCTGTCCCTATCCCCGGCTTAGCATCTAATCTAATCTACCCCTTCCTTCTGTTTTGTACACGATGATCTACCATCTACCGTCTGCTGTTACTAATTGTGTCATTCGACGTTGTACAGCATGAGCTTCAACCTCGATGACTCGTAATCACTCCCAGAGAGCAAAAAAAAAAAAAAACGGAAGCCAAAGAAAGGAAACCTACGGTATCCACGAAGTCTTACCTTCTGTATGTACTAGGATTAGAACAAGGGGGCGGAGAGGCCATATATTGAGTATAACGCGTCGTTCCAACGAAATTTGCTGATCGGCTGGGGCTCATAGAGCCAGCGCGCGGCGGGAGTAGTCCCTCGGGACAACGTCGAGGTCCCGCTCCATCCGGGGAGCATAATTTCCCATCCCCGGTTCAGAAATCTTGCCATACACCTGTACCTCCAACACCCCGTGGACGAAAGAGGTGACCACTCGGGTTGATACTGCCCCGCACGGTGCGGAAACCCCACCCCCATCGGCTGATTTGCTGATTGCTGATCGACTGGGGCACTGGGGCTCATGGAGACAGCGCGCGCCGGGATTTGCCCCTCGGGACAATGTCGAGGTCCCGTCGCACCTGGGTAGGATAAGTTCCCATCGCCGGATCAGAAATTATTCCGTACATCTGCAAATCCAACAACCCGGAGACGAAAACGGTGATCCCTCGGGCCGATACCGCCCCGTGCGACGTGGAAACCCAACCCATGGCCTGATTTCTGATTGATCGGATTGCGTGAGACCTGCACGCTGGGGCTGTGGGATATCCATAGCAAGCGACTAATAACTGGCAGCAAGTTGTAGTTGGTACCGTTGTAGTACTAACAATAATGGTAGCAGATTCATGGTATTAATAGTAATGTTTCCTCCCTGACTGAGTACTACGCTCGTTACTACTGCTGTTGTTGCTGTGCCTTTCGTGCCACGTACACAACTGCTACCAATCAGTGACCACGGACGGAAATGTAAGGGCCGTTTGGATGTGCGCGTACACCCCAATGGTTCTTTCATTTCCGCCCAGAGATTGCCACATCAGACCCAAGGCTACGGTAAGGAGGGTGTTAGTACATGCTGAATCCCCCCCTTTTGCGCTGTCGGGTTGGAGGCTTTCGCACCAGTGACTCTGTACCGAACCGCCAAAAGACTCTGGGCCATTTGCTTAGCGCAGCACGTCTTACCATTCCGTCGTTGAAGGATTCGTATCGCAACCTTAAGACAGCACGAAAGGTGTGAGACGGCAAAGGAACAGGGGGCCCACTCGCGCGAGTGACCCCGAGCCATTGCCTGAAAAAGGTCCCCAAAAAAGGGACCCCCCCCTGCCGCAGCCTGGATAATTTTTCACAGCACACGCTACCAGTACGACTACACCCTACCCTACCACTAGGGGCAACGAAGGACGCGTAATACGATAGAGGTATACCTTTTTTTGGCGAAATCACTTTCTGAATGACGGGGCTCCTTAACCCAAAATCGTCGGAAAAATAGGCACTTTATTTTTTTATATGATTCTCGTTGTATACCTATTAATAGGCCATGTGGTATTTTTTCATCCGGCAGCAGTTGTATTGTTCTCTCCAAATCGGTTTTTTTGGAGAGTGTCTTAAGCTCCCGAACCGAGGAACCTCAGAAAAAAAGTGGTGCACCTTTATCGTAGCACGCGTCGAAGGTCCTGCGCCACGGGCGGAGTCGTGGCCGTACCGCTAGTAGTATTAGTATTAGCAGTAGTAGTAGTAGCAGTAGTAGTAGTAGTAGTAGTAGTAGTAGTTGTAGTATTAATAGTAGTAGTGGTAGTAGTATTAATAGTAGTAGTAGTAGTAGTAGTAGTAGTAGTAGTAGTAGTAGTAGTAGTAGTAGTAGTAGTAGCAGTAGTAGTAGTAGTAGTAGTAGTAGTAGTAGTAGTGGTAGTAGTAGTAGTAGTGGTAGTAGTAGTAGTAGTCGATGACCATAAGCGTCCATCCTTGTAACATCTGTTGAATGCAAGTAAGGCCATACGTTGGTTCGGTTTCCCGTAGTTTTCTTCCAGTCTCGGAATGTTTCGAGTGAGCGACGTTTCAAATAAACTTTAATGCTGCACATTGTCAAAGTCAATGGTCAACGGCAGACAGACTAGCATATTCAATATTGAAAGACACACACGGTACGGTGGAGGTGCCTGTAAAAACTAATCGGTAGGTGCCGCGAGCCAACTAAGTGACTTGAGTCAGCAAGTCGGCATGCTCAGCTGACTTCCCGATTCAAAGTCAGGAGAGCGAATCGAGCCGAATCATCCCACCCCCCCGTCCGAGAGGGGCCCTCCCAAAAAAGAACTCACGCACTCCGCATTAAAAAATCCTTCGTACGAGCATGGAAACCCAATAAGTCGGGTAACGGGCACCTCCCGAAAACGACTAGCTGTTAGTCCGACTACAGTAGTAGTTAGTTGGTTGCTTAAGTCTCGCCGACTCATAGCTCTAGCAAACACTCTAATTATTAAATAAATAGCTGTTGTGACGACGAGTGCATCCGCTGGTCTGAGATCGACCGGGGTGACGTATTCGATCGCTTACTTTCTCGTGGATTTAATTGAGCGTGTCGGCATCCCCCGCTATTTTTCCGAGTCTTTCATTTTCTGTTTCTTCGTCATAATTTTTGTGATTTGACGCTCGCACACAACATTGTCGGACGGAGACACATAAAAACAAAGTTATTTTAAAGATGATTCAAACCTTTTCTTTTTTGGCGATTTTTTTTCCGTCTCCAGGACGGCGCAACGCTCCTGCACGCGGCAGCAGAGGGGGGAAGCAAGCGCGTCCTACAACAGTTCCTAGATGCGGGATGCGAGCCGGAACTGGACTACCTCGAGAACACCGGTGACAACCTCTCGGCGCTCCACATAGCAGCCGAGGAAGGACACTCGCGTGCCACGGGCGCCCTAATCAGAGCAGGTGCTGACGTTAACTTGCCCGATGGACATGGGAGAACACCTTTGCACTGCGCGGCCCAGCAGGGGCGGGCGAAGGTGGTGGTTGATTTGCTGCTCAATGGGGCCGAAAAGGAGGCGGAGAATGACGAAGGTATGACTATCTATGATAAATATTGCAGGATTAATGTCCATTATTACTATTTATTTGGTTTTTGGTACATGAAAAAATTACCCAAAACGGGCGACCGGTGTATTACGCAGGATGAAAAGATGAGCATCGACCCTAAACTTGTCGAACTCACAACTGACGCTGTGAGAATATTTTTATAAAATAGGAGTTCCAGCTTCTTCTGGGCAAGCCGTGGTCACGAGTGCCAATGTTTCTCTCCTCGATACTTGCCTTTGTTTTGAGCACGCAGAGGGGGTTCAGCATTCCCGTCACTCGTTGACTGTCAACGAATTTTCCCAACTCATGCTCTCGCGCTACAAGTACGAATATGCACCCGGGGGGGAGGTTGAAGCAGAAAAATCGACCTTAGTAGGTACGAGACTTCCCCTATATTAATAGACCATCGGGGACGCCGATCATCGTACATTGAATCGGCCAGGCAGTCCTTGATAGTTGTTCGTTTTTTTGTTCGGCGGTTTGTTTCTTTGTTTTTCGAACGGCGAGCACATTCTATAAAATTATTCTAAAAATACGACAGCTGTGAGTTCGATGGATTTTGGAGTCGATACTCATCTTTGCAAGCTGCATGGTTATCGTCCGGACTGATCCCCTACATTCGTGGCTGCACCAAGCTGTGTATTTGACTACGCCAGTAGCAGCGTTACTTTCGACCACGCGTATGCCTGATATTGAGGGTGCTGATCGTCACGACGACGGACTAAAAACATGGTTTTTAATATTTTACCCTTCTGCGTTGACAGCTAACGGGTGACGTGGAGGAGATGACGAGTGGTCAATGATATTGGTGTACTCACTATCAGCCTCGAATACCGGGCACATGCGACCGTGGCTACGGTGCTACGGCGATCACGTTCGGGGCCTTTTGTTTGCAGTGCCTCGGGATCACTCGCGCGAGTGATCCCCCTGCTCCATTCGCGGTCTTGAGCTTTTTGGGTTGCTTCAATTTTCCGATACATGAATCCGCGATGGAATGGTTAGCTACGCTGAGCCGAAAAAAACAACGCCCAAAGCATTTTCGTCCGTGAGGTACAGAGTCACTAGTGCGAATGGTTCAAACCCAGTCGTTGACAAAAGGGGGCACCCTCCCCTCCGCGCTCTACCATAGCTTCGATCATTGCGTACAGCAGTAGCTTTTCATTTTTTGTTTTGTCCCCCTTGGTTTTCTTTACTTTGGGAATGACCGTTTAGGAGTGTTCGACGTTGATGCTTATGCTGCACATACAGTGGTGATCGGGTGCGGCGGGAAATTGCAGCGATAAATTCTTGCTTACACTTTTCTCCTGCAGGCCGTTGACGCACAGTTAAGCACGGCAAGGATGCAGACGTCAGAGTTGACGCCACGGCTTTTGGCGGGTGATTATGCGGCACGCGGGGCGGATCAGGAGGCTGTAAAAAAAGGCGGATCGAGACGGGTCGGATCAGAGGAGGCGATGGAACTGTCATGGGTCAGCTCGGGTCGGGTCGGGAGGTGTTCAACTCTCACGGGTCGGGTCGGGTCAGGTCACCCCGCCTGTTCCGGTCCGACCCGCGAAGTGAAGCGATCCGGCCCGTGAAAAAACCGTGACTAGTTGACCCCTTCGCAATTGTGTTCATGTTTCGGAGACAAAGTGCTTGGAATTACTAGCAAGTGCGGGATATTATTTTGATCGTTGCGGTCGGAAAAGGGATTCACACGTCGGACAACAAATGATCGATTCCCGCTCGAGATGGTCTAAATGTTTCAGGGGAAGATCTGTATGATCTGTATGGTCTAGCTCGAGTTACCGGGTGGGAACCGTACGATCTGTATGATCTACCACGTGCTTCTCGGGTTGGCCCTGTACTTTATATGTACAGATCTCGCACAGCATCACCATTACGGAAGCTATGGCATACACCGTAGATGCACCATCGTTTGTTCTGAGGCTCCTAACCAGTTGAGGAGGAGCTCTTATAATATTCCTTCGGAGGCAACAAACGTATTTTAGGTAGAGTGAAAATGCAGGCCGATGAACAAATCCTATGGTCTATCACAGGTATGAAAATAATTTTATTCCCAAGAAAATGATGAAAAGTCCGACGAAAGTGGGCAAATCCCGACGAATTTGGGTTAATAAGGCGAGCCCTGTCATGCAGAAAACCGTTTTCAGTCCCAAACGTGATGCCGTACCTTTACCGTAGTATGCGTTACTACCCAAGGCCCATGTTACTAATGGCACTATCAGTATTAGTAGTACGGTAGAGGTGTGTTTGTGCTTCTTCCTTCCGAGGCTCCTAACCACTTGAGGATATTTGTCATATATTAATAGATGCCTTCTGAGGCAAAAAACCGGTTTCGAGAAATAAAAATAAAAAGGTGCTATATCGTATATATTCCCGATTTACAGTCCTCATGGCCTAGGTATAATACGAAAAATACCGCAAAGAAAAAGAGTGAAATTCCCACCTTTCGGAAAACCTTCCAGCTAAAAGAGTGCTAGACATCTCTAGAGGCGTCCCGCGCTGGAAGAGTGCAGCAGATCCTAAGACGTTTCTGAGCTCCTAGCATGAGGAGCTAGCTCGATATCTCACCATCACCACCCGAAGAATGACCTCTTGAAGGCTCTTGTTCGCGAACCCCCCGACCAACATATCTTATGTGCTGGTCCTGAAGCAAGTTTACTCCTAGAATGATCGTAACAACCGATAGTTAAACAGTTGAGGAGCTGTACCGTAGCAACAACATTTCCAGAAAGGTTTGGCCCGAAGAAAAAAAAAGTGCAATCCCAACTGTGTGATGACTATACCGTACCATGGGTGACCTGTCTGACGCGGGAAAGGATTTAACCAGGGATTTTCATGGGCCGGGTCCACCCTCGTGGGTCAGGTCGGATCAGGGTGTCAACTTTCGCGAGTCAGGCCGGGTCAGAGTTACCCAACCCGACCCGACCCGACCTGACCTGAACCGACACGACACGACACGACACGACACGACGCGACCCGACCCGCTGACCCGACACGACCTGACCTGACCCGACCCGACGCGACTCATGATATCTCAAGTGCCTTGTGAGCCGACCCGACTCGACCCGCGAGACTTTGAAACCCTCCTGACCCGGCCCACGAGTCGGATCATGACCCGTGAAAGTAAAGGGTCCTGGATTTAATCAACGACCAGGAAAAACTGAACATACCTCACATATCAAGTAATTTGTTTTCGCTCGATGAAATGGATATGGTGGACTAAACGTTTGAGCTAATACTTTTCCTGCGTCACACTCATGTTTTTAACTACCGATGTTACTTTTGCATGGGTTTGAGCAGGGTCGAGGACACTCCATCTCGCAGCAGAAGCCGATAACGGAGAACCCCCTCAAGCCGCAAAAAACGCAGAGCTCCCCCCCAATCACCGCACGAAACCCAAGCTCAACACCTAGCCAACTAACAACTAGTCGGCGGCTTAATACTAGAATAGACAGCCAACTAATACTTCGAAGTAACTAGTTGGTCAACTCGGGAAACCAACCGTAATACCTGGCCAACTAATAACTATTAGTAGTCGGCGTTTTTTTCTTATAAATATCGCTTTTACTCTCCAGCTCCAATCGTAAGAGTGTTTTCCCTCAGCGACCTTCTGGACAATCCACAAGCCGTGATCACCAGATGTCTTCCCTTCTCCCCCCTGGAACGTGCCTTTATGTGTATCACGCATATGGTTCAGCATTCCCATTTTCCAGCGTTTTATGCCCGTCGATTTTTGTCGAATTTTGACGTATAGCCAGTCAACTCAATCCCCCTAATTGCGTGCGACTTCTCGAGCACCTCGCGGTGCTTCGGGCTTGGTGCACGCGTTGTCTGCCTGGTCGGTGAGAAAACCCGCATTGCTCCGTCTCGGCAATCGTCGGGATGCGAAGGCCTACGGTCCTACGACTACGGCCATGCACATGGAATGAATACACCCCTGGTATTGTGTGCCTTTGAGAACCTAGCCAACTAGTCTCTAGTCCGCAACATATAGTCAGCTACCTCACTTCCCCTACTCGCGTGCTCCATCTCAACATTGTAGGGGTGCGAGGCTGGTCCTGCAGACCACGGCCACGCACTATACCATGATATCCCGCCCCCGCCCCCCCCCGTCTGGAAAGGGATGCGTCGCCAATGGTGTAATGGCTAAGGCAAGCATCAAATGAGTGCGCCCCTTCCCCCCCTGCCCCCTCTCCTCCCCTCCCCCTCCCCCGTTAATTGCTTCCGTGATTGCAGGGTCGCGACCGCTCCACCTAGCAGTAGAAGGCGGACACGGAGAAGCCCTCAAGTTCCTGCTCAGAGCCGGGGCTAACCCGAACTGCGAGCAGAGCCTCACGGGGCGGTACCCGCTCTACATCGCCGCGCTGGGAGGCCACTACAAGATCATGCGCGAGCTCATTGAGAAAGGAGCAGACAAGGACGCACGCGTAAACCGGGGTCGAGGCCGATCGGGTAACTTCACCGCGCTACACGCGGCAGCGGAGCTGGGAGGGGTGGACGCGGTTTCGGTACTAGTCGAAGCGGGTGCTGACATTGAGGTTCGGAGCGATCACATGTCTACTCCGTTGCATCTAGCGGCCTCTGGAGGTGCTGTGGAGACGGTGCTAGCTTTGCTGCATGCTGGCGCGAACATGCACGCTACGGATGCCAGGGGAAGCACACCGTTACACAATGGGTGTAAATTTCTTCGGGTCGCGGTTGTGCGGGTGCTGGTGGACTGGGGCGCGGACACTGCGGCGGTGAACAATATGGACTTGCACGCGCACGACGTAGTGGGGATCCGAATACAGGATAGCGTGGAGGACAAGGGGGAGAGGGTAGACGCGATTTTGGACATGCTCGGGTGTACCGTGGTTCCCCTGTCGGATGCTGTATTGGCATCCCCCATCCCCGTGATGAAACAATTGAAGCAGAAAGAGTCGAAACCCCGTTGCGGAAGCGCTTTTTCGTTCTCCAAGGTCTCGAGCTTTTTCGGTTGCATGAGCACCCGGTTTACCATGATGAAGTAAATGGAAAAAAAAATCTAAACTTGCGCTAGACAACAAAACAGGGCTGTTCACGGATCGCGACCAACCCGCGAGTCGGGTGTCGGGCAAGGAGGTGTTTGAAATATTTTTGGTCGGGTCAGGTCCGGTCCGGAGTGGTTTAAATATTGCGGGCCCGAACTGACTCAACCCGACCCGCGAACAGTGACCCCTCCCGTGAAAGACCATGAAAGAAACCATCCCGGCGGTTCCTATGGCTGATTCAGCAATAGCATCCCCTATCCACTTGATGAGGCAATAGAACCATCAAGAGTCGAAACCCGCTTTCGGAGGCGTTTTCTCTCCCTCCAAGGCCTTGAACGTTTTCGGTTGCTGAGCACCACATTTGCGATGACGAGATAATTAGAAGAAAACATCATCGCGGTTATTAGAAAAAAAACAAGGCTGTTCACTGGTCATATCATGACCCGACCCACGGGTCATGCCAGAAGCTTTTCAGAATCTCGCGGGTCGTCGAGTCGGGTCGGGTAAGGAAATCTTAGAAATCTCACGGTTCGGGTCGGATCAGAAGGTTTTCAAATCTCATGAGTCGGGTCGTGACGGGGGTTCACCCAGACCCAACCCGATCCGTGAAGAGTGACCCGATCCGAGAAAAGCCCTGGAAACGTACGTCGCGCTTTTCTTTTTTTTTTCTTTTTTTCTTCGTGTTCGAGGACGGGGGGGCTTAATGCCTCGAGCGACAGATAAACATAGTTGCGGTCGTTTTTTTGTTTGTTGGTTATCGGCTTTTTTGTTGTTGTTGCTCTTTCCTATGAGAGGGGGGATTTTTAGAACTGCACGTACCTTTTTTTAGAGCAAATGACCTGGAATTTGAATGAGATGTTTTTGCCCTTCTACAAGAGCTAAGGCTGTCGCGATCGAGTACGCTTAGGCTACATATCACCTTATCTCTGTAGTGTACCAGGTAATTGTTGATGCCGTTTCTGGCGAGGTAAATAAATACAGCGGCGGCCCCTATAGTGCCGGTTGGGTATTGCCGGTTACCCGCTATCGTGCCTGTGAAATGTGAAAATCGCTTGGCACAGATGGGAACAACTAGTAGTGTCAGTAGGCGGAGTAGTACCGGTTGCCATTATTGTGCCGGTGTTTCGAGCTGGCGCATGTCGGCACTATAGAGGGACCACTACTGTCCTACTCTGGACGGGAATATAGAGACCGTTGAGGTAGTAGTACGAATATCGAATGGTCCTTTCAATAAAAACCAGGGCGGTAAGATGAGATGCAAAAAAGTGGGACGTGAAGCTTCGAGGTGTATTAATCGTATCATGCATGGTCGTATTCCGTAGGACCGAACACCCTCACACCCCTATGATGCCGGGGCGGAGCACGTCGGGTTTTCACGTGCCAGACAGGCATTGCGTGCACTGAGTGCGAAGCTCCGTGAATTTCTCGACGAGTCGTAGGACGGGCAAGCTGCATCCTAGCAAGAACCGCCTGTGAGGCGGATTTCGGCACATTTTACGTACTCTCTTGCATATCGACGACAGCGTCTAATGACTGTATAACCTGGGGAGGCGAACGGCTAGGGCTTTAACTTGACCGACTATGCTACTAATAAGTTCGCTAATTGCTCATTAATTGGCTGACTATGCTAACAGTATGGTAATAGTAGGTCATTGACTAGTTCTTGCTCAGCTAGGTATTACCCGGTACAGCACGTATTACGGTTAGTTCCGCGCGGGATTTGGCGGAGTTATGATTTTTTGTGCACCTGTGAGTGGGATTGCTTTGTTTGGTGCGCCGCACCGCCAAAAAAACTCCACTATGGACGGAAATATAAGGGCCTTTTAATTTTTATATGAACACCTTGACGGTTCCTTCATGTAAGCCCGATATAGTGGTGTATGTTTAGTCCTTTTCTTGAGCGAGGTACACAGAGCCATTCGCGCGAGCGGCCTGTACACGGTAACGAAAAAACGAGGGTGTAATGCTACTCACTATACTATAATACCGCATCCTCGGTCTTGAATAGCCGATTCTTTTGTTCGCCTTCTTTTACGTTGCGCAATTTTTCATGGGATTTTCACGGGTCATGACCCGTCCCGCGGATCGGGTCAGGAGATCTCTGACGTCTCGCTGGTCGAGTCGGTGCGGGTCGGGTCGGGTGGGGTCAGGAGGTGTTCAAAATCTCCCGGGTCCGGTCAGATCGGGTCATCAGGTTTTCAATTATCGCGCGACGAGTCAGGTCGAGTCAAAAGGTGTTTGAGATCTCACGGGTTTGGTCGAGTCAGCAGGATTTCCAATATGACGGGTCGGGTCGGATCGGGTCGGGTCAGGTCAGGTTAGCAGGTTTTCAAGTATCACGGTCCGACCCGTGAAATCCCTGAAATGTTCAGGGGGGGGGAAGGCGAGGGGCGTTGGGGAGCCAACCGACAGGCTCTGGCAGCTAGCAGGGGGTATGGTTTACGTTGTTTTTTGGTAAATATGTCTATCCTTCAGCTAGTGTGCCACAATTTGTGTCGGTTTTCAGCAGTGCATTGAGCGTACGCACCCTGGGATCATTTCAGTGATTGATTGATTGATTGATTGATTGATTGGCCACATGTTTGTGATTGACGGGCCTCTCCTACTGAGGAGCTGCGCTACATCGCTGGTGTTCCCTTTGTGGTTTATGCTGTCATCCCTTGTATACCTATACTTCGAATCATTCGTTGCATTCCAAGGTCATGGGATTTCCATCAGGTTGCGCGTTCATCTTTGAGCTGAAGTCAGTGTTTAGGTCAGGTCGAGAGGTCATCGAGTCCCCTAAAATTGACGTGCGAATGTTTCTGGTATTCCCATTGTGGTTTATGCTGCCTTTACTTGTATACCTATACTTCGAATCATTCGTTATGTTCCAAGGTCGTGGGATTTCCATCAGGTTGCGCGTTCATATTTTTTGTCGAGTTCGTTGTTTAGGTCAGGCAGAGAGGTCCTCTCAGGTGAAGAAGGAGTCCCCCAAAATTGACGTGCGAATATCGCTGGTATGACATTTGTCGTTTACACAGTTACGAGTCTTTGTATACCTATACTTCGAAGCATTCGTTATATGCCAAGCTCATGGGATTTATCATCGGGATTGCCGTTTCATCTTATTGTCGAATTCAGTGCTTAGGTCTGGTAGAGACATCTACAAGTGAACTTGCAGCCCCCTCAAAATGGCGTGCTAATATCGCTGGTATGCGATTTGTGGCTTACACTGTTTTTCTTTGTATACTACTTATACTTCGAAGCATTCGTTATGTGCCAAGGTCATGGGATTTTTCATTGGGTTTTCACTTTCATCCTTGTAGTCAAAAACAGTGTAGTCAAAGTCAGTGTTTAGTTGAGGTAGAGAAGTCCTCAATCGAGGAAGGATTTTCCGGAGAACGACGTGCTGGTCCTACGTAGGATGCGTTGTTGCATTTGAGCATGCTTACCTTATTTTTACCCTGGTTGGCGTTGACATGTAGAAGGGCGCGCCACCCCGGATTGATAACGCCATCTCAGCATGATAACTCCCCGCTAAAAAACACCCTTGCCTGAAGTTTATACGCAGCAGTACGCACGAAGGCTCACAATGCACTTGATGCAGTTAGTGGGTGAGTGAGGCCATGACGAGGGTTATTCAGCGATCAACGATACTATTATTTTTCTTTTGTTTTGGGTACCCTTTATTAGTACAGTAATACGATAAGTCGTTTTTCCCCACGGCTTTTCACGGGTAATGACCCGTCCGACCCGCGGGTCCTGTTAGGAAGATTTCAAGATATCGCGGGCCAGAGTCTGGACGGTGTCAGGAGGTGCTCGACATTTCGCGAGACGGGTCAGGAGTGTTTCGAAGCCCACGGGTCGGGTTGCGTTAGGCCAACCCGAAACCTACACGACCCGCAAGACGTGACCCGTGAAAAGCCTTGGATTTTCGAGGTACAGACTCGGGGTACGGTCGGGGTATCATACGGCTTACACGCGATACGGTAGATATGCAGGTTTTCGTTTCTGGGGCCCCTTGATTGAGGGCCCGAGCTCTCTACGAAACGCGAGATCCTGAGAACTGATTTCCAGCACACGTGCATAATGCCAAGCCGGTATATGAACAAACCCATTCCCTGGGCATGCAAAAAAAAATGTACCGCAAAACGAGAACGGCATTCCTCGCCAATGTTTGCGGCTACGGAGCCTCCGTCATGTCTGGGGAAAAACAATAGTCACCAAAATATGCCACCTCTGTCGTAGCGCGCGCCTGTGGCATGATGTCGGCCGTAAGCGCTGCGGACTGGTGGACGGAGGGGCTTCCTCTACTGGAAACTAATCAATGTTACTGAAATATATAGATTTTTGAACGCGCGCTACGATAGAGGTACGAGCAATTTTCGTCTGAAATGTTTTCTGAATGACGGGGGCTTCCTTAACCCAAATTCGTTGGAAAATATAGACAATTTTTTTTTTGCCGTGACTCTCGTCGAATACCTAGGCCGTGGGATCTGTTCATCCGGTCAGCTGTTTTATTTTTATCCTAAGTCAGTTTTTTGGGAGGGAGGTCTTGTCTTGGATCTCCTAGTTTGGGGAATCTCAGAAAAAAAGTGGTGCGCCTACGCGTCTTTTGTGCTGGTTTACATGGCTTTTCGTTGTGTCTAACCAGGGCATGGGGTATTTCGTCGGGTTGCGCTTTTCGTGTTTTCCTCCAAGTCCCGCGCCGGGATAGTGCATCTTCCCCCTTGAGTGCGGGTATCGTCTCGTCTGGCAAGGGTTTGATTGTAGGGTGTATCGTAGTGCTCCTCCAGCGAGGCAAGGAAGCTGCAAATATCATGCGCTCCCCCCCCCCCCCCCCGCTCCCTACCGTATAGCGTGGGATTGCGGCGAATGGTAGACCTTGAGTAGCCGATTGGTTGTGATGTGAGCACACGCATCGGGGGGCAGTAGACATTGCCGGTTCTTATTCGATACTGTGGTTGACACACACTACTCTTGTGTACGAGACGGAGAGGGCTAGCTCTACAAACAGTGGTCGATTGGGGACGCGTGCTACGATAGAGGTATACCTTTTCTTTGGCTATTTTTGTTTTCTGAATGACGGGGCTTCTTAACCCAAAACCGTCGGAAAATACGCCCCATTTATTTTTGCATGATTCTCGATGTATACCTAGGCCATGGGATTCTTCCATCCGATAGCAATTGTATTATTCTCTCCACATCGGTTTTTGGGCGAGTGCCTTAAGCTCCCAAATCGAGGGACCTCAGAAAAGACGCGGTGCACCTTTATCGTAGCACGCGTCTGGGGTGGGTGTCAGGGTTAGTCTGCTCGACACTTATGGTGGATTCACCCTGCGTACTAGGCGAAGAGGACTGGATCTTTAAACAACATTGTTGGTCGGTCGGGGTGGGTGTCAGGTTTAGTTTGCTCGACATTGTGATTGACGCACTCTGTGTCCGAGACGAAGAGGACTAGCTCGATAAACATTGTTGGTCGACTGGGTGGGGGTCAGGTGGCACGGTTAATTATTCGGGGTTATGATTGGCACACTCTGTGTACGAGACGAAGAGAGCTTGCCCTACGCATTGGTTGATTGGGGGTAGGGTCAGGGCTAGATGTATGCGCACCGCACACAGGAACCCTCAACCACGGTGTCGAAAACCTGAAAAAGCGGTAAACGGCCCTCATGGGGGGGGAAGGTCGTGGGTCCGATTGCTGCCAGGCTCTTCCATCCGGCATGGACGAGGGATCGGCGGCGCCAAAAGGAAAGCGTTTTAGGTATCTTGTATCATATATACTAGTTGGCATACGCTAAAGTTGCGGGGCCGTCCGTCCATGTTAAAGTTTTTACTCTCGATCTCGCGATGGATTATTTTAACCTGAATTTTTTTTTCTTGGTATTATTCCCAACCTCGGGATGAGGTTTTCCGTTTTTTTTTCTCCTTCGGTATGTTCTAGATATTGGGATGGGGTTGCGTGCTTTTTTCCCTTGATACGTTCCCGATTTCGAAATGTAGATTCTACCTGTTATGTTTCCCTCGTTGTTGGCGATTTTCATAATACGTTGCCTGCTCTTTTAAGCTAGGTATTCGCGAGGTCAGAAGAGTTTTTCCTGAGTCAAAGGGTTTTCCCTGAATTTTTTTCGTGGCATTTCCGATCTCGAAACGAATTTTCCTGCTTTTTTTTTCCCTTTTTTTGGAGATTTAATGATTTTCAGTTGGATCCGTGGTGTCGAGATAGGATTTTGCCTGGTTTGTTTCCTGTGGTATCCCCGACCTCAAGACTGTTTTTACTGTTCCCCCCCCTCCTTGGTGTTGGATACCCGTACGATTGCTTCGAGGCTGCCCTCATGTGTTTTTGGCGATGAACCGACTTCCAAAGTGTTTTTAGGGTAACCTTCCAGCGACGTTTTTTTTTAATATGGACATAGATAAGGGCTACACGGGCTTGGCGAGGAATCGGGAAGACAGCTGAACTCGTAGTGACAGTGCGGCAGAAGAATAACGTATTCCTGGTGAAATAAGCTGTATCTCGACTGACTACTCTGCCAGCCTTCTGGCAAAAACCTGAAAACTGGCCCAGGCTAGGTTTGCTACTTCAGATGTTTATGTGTTACTTCTTTTCGTGACATCTTTGCCCTCCGACAATGTAGCGTAGATACCGTTCCGATATAAATCGACGATCCCATCGTAAAGCGGCAATAACGCCTCTTCTACGACTCTCTGCCAACCCTTTCCCACCTTTCCGTTCCCACACCTTTTCGTTTACAGCTACTATATCGCTTTTTCGTCTGGATGGAGAGGACGAGGGATTGGCGCCAAAGGGAAAGCGATTTTGGTACCTTGCACTTCAAGTATACTAGTACTCATACGTTTAAGTTGCGGGGCCGTCCGTCCATGTTTAAGCTTTTACTCTCGATCTCGCGATGGATTATTTTACACCGATTTTTTCCCTTGGTATTATTTCCAATCTTGGGATGGTAGTTATAGTAGTATAATTTATCCCATTCCTCATTGATGTGTGCTAATGTTATCAACAACGTGGCTGGCAACCCCAACCGACCAAAGCAATGTCTAAACAAGCATCGTAAATATTACCAGGGCTTTTCACTGGCCACGACCCGGCCCGCGGGTCGGGTCAGGAGGCCTTTAATATCTCGCGGGTCGAGTCGGGTCGGATCAGGAGGGTTTCAGTGCTCACGGAATGGATCGGTTCACCCCGGCCCGACCCGACCCGCGAGAAGCGACCCGGCCCGTGAAAAGCCTTGGTTAATGTCCTCCTGATTCGAGACGATAAGGAGTCGACGAGCGTTGAAAAGTGATGTGGGCCACACGGTCGGAAAAAAACGCTCCTATTGTCGCACCCCACGAAAACACCAGAGCCATCCCACGTTAGGAATGCAGCAGATTCTAAGAACTTTCTGGGCTCCTAACAGGAGGAACTCTATATCTCACCAGAAAAATGACTTCGAAGGCATTCGTTCGCACAACCCGACCAAGCTTCTATGCCTTACTTAAGTCCTAAAACAACATATGTACTCGTGAAATTACTTGACTACAGTATACGGAGTACAACCGCTAGTTACTCGCTTGAGGAGCGCAATCGGACAGGTGTATTATTAGTTAATACAACAACTGCAACCCCTACCGTTGGATGGCTCTGCACCAGAGTCATCCCACGGCAGGGGGGTGCAGCAGATTCTAAGAAGTTTCTAGGCTCCTAACAGGACGGGAGCTCGATATCTCACCATCACCCGAAACATGACGTCGAAGACATTCGTTCGCGCAACACAACAACCAAGAAAACGTTTACATGCTCTAGTCCTGTCACAACTATGTTCGTTCGTGTTTATCGCACTAGCCGATAGTTCCAAGCTTGACGAGCTCAACCGCACTATAGAAGCCAGAAATGTATGGGCGCTCTACAGAGGCCAGAATGTCAGAAATGTATGGGCGCTCTACAGAGGCCAGAATGTCAGAAATGTATGGGCCGAAAAGTGACTACCGTGTGAGATGAATCACCAGGCAGGTCGGAGCCGTGGTAGGTCAAGGGTTAGAAATGGTCTAACGTTGCATAGGAGACGCCTGCTACAATAATCGGGGCGGCAGCACGTTTTCCACTATTATAGCAGTTCGACGCGAGACGGCGAGGGAAGAAAGGGCTGAAGTCTTCTCGCGATAAAGATGAACGCACGTACCGTAGAGGGGAGGGGGGAAAAGAGCCTGCGTAGAGACCCTGGGTCTGAGTTACATCCACGGAGGGAGAAAGAGAAATATATAAGTGCGAAGATAATATATGGGATAAGCAAAAACAAGCAAACAAAATAAACGCTCAACCACAGAGGAACTCCCCGGCATAGCGCAATAGCACGCTCGTGTTGACGTCATCCCACGGTAAGTGTACTTTTGGGCCAAGCGTTTCCGACCGGTTGGGCTCCTCCAATGAATGTGTGTGTGTTCTTCACATTAAACCGTTCTTCTACTCGTCGACATCCAGCACACCCAGTGTCCGTACTGATTCTTCACCCTAGAAAGATCAGCTCTGTGGTCACAAGCTACGACACAGAGATAATGCATCGTAATGCATTCGACAACGCAATGTCATGCCCTAGTACTGGGTACGACAGGCACAACATACATACGTCAGCAACACAATGTGTGAACTATTGGTTGGTATGGCATTTTTTACGAGTATGTTTGTTTGTGTCAGGACTAGCGCATAAAAATGTTGGCCGGGTTGATGCGCGAACGAGTAAATCCTTGTTCGAAGTAATGTTTGGGGCGATGTTGATGCTGAGCTCCTCATGCTAGGAGCTCAGAAACTTCTTAGGATCTGCTGCACCCATAATAGCGCGGGACGACCCGTTTGGCAGTAATACTCGTGTAAAGTACTACTTCGTGTATGAATAGGCCATGGGAAGAGTGTGCGACATCGGATTGCACTTTCACTTATTCTCAAATATTATTTCAGTTTTTTTTCGTTGGTATTGTATAGAGTTCCGCACCAAGTCAGAGCTTTCGCAAAATTTCGCGTGTACACCCCATAACGTAGCGCGAGTTGAAACAGTTAGGTCTACACGACAGCATCATGGACGAATGACCCCCCCCCCCCTCCCCCCCGCCCCCCTGCACCAAATAGCATCGTGTGGTGAAGCCCATCTGCGTCATGGTATCTGCTGCTATCGCACCGCATCTATTTCTAACGATCAAACGTCAGCCTCAGCCCTGCCCCGATAATTCAACGTGACATAAACAGCGGCGAACGATGGTAGTAGAATGGGAGCAGAGAAACACCAAGGAAGAAGACTACCGAGGGCCCCTCCCGCCCCTTTGCTCCCGCCCCTATATTCCGCCTCGAAATCCTCATGAGATGTTACGCGAGGTCAATTTTCAAATGGCCAAAAGTAGTTTAGGCAAGCAGCACATGAGTATCCCGCCCCAATCTCCACCCAGCCTATCCCGGGCGCGCCTGATTAATTGCAGTTCTAGAACCACGGCATTAATTGCAATCCATCCGATTACGGTTCGCGCTTACGCGCTCAAGGCCTCCGGCGCCTCCTCTTCCTTCAGGAATTAATTGGACATCGAAATGATGAAAACACTACAAATTACCATGAAACATGGAATGGGCTATCTTCTCGGTAAAGCTTGGCTTGAAACGCGTTGAAACCTTTTGAAACAGCGCCACATCATTGTCCATGCCTCCCACATGGTTCGAGCACTATGAAACCACTGCTAAGCAGCTTCCATCACTGAAAGTTGAGAGCCGTGACCGGTTTTCGAGCATCATCGCATCAACGACGGTTAACGGTTCAACCTTTTTTTTTCTCGTGAAAAAACGATCCAAAATGAAGGGCGTCATCGTCTACCATACCTTTCGTACCGTTCTCCTTCGGCCTGCCCCGTCCTTGGGGTGGGCCGAGGAAGCCCGCGAGGACCTGCAGCGGTCTAGCGGCAGTCACACGGGCATCGAGCCTCGGGCTGGGTAGAGAGGGAACCTTGCGCGGTCTGGCTAGTGAACTGCTCACTCTAAGGACCGCGCGGGGTGGTGGTGATGGGTTTTCTTTTTAACCCCGACGCCGAGGAGTTCATCCCCGGGGCAGGACGGGTACATCACCACAGCAGAGAGCGCAGCGTGGGCAGCTTGGGGAGTGGAGAGGCTGGCCACCGCGTGGGTACGCATGCACGACAGGAAGGATGGGAGTGTCGGCGTTGGCTGGGACGGCTGCACCCAGCCAGCGGAAACCAAGGCGCGAACCGGGCTACGAAACGGAGAGCCACAATCATCACATTAATAGAGAGAAAAAAGAAACAACAGAAACAGAAACGGAGGAGGGGACGAGCCTCTCGTCGGCTGGCTGAGAAAGCAGCACGCGAGACTCGTAAGAGACGGAAGGCGGCACTTGTGGCGGTAGCGACCTACAACGTGCGTACCCTGGCCGTAAAGGGGAAGAACGGGTTTGGGCATGACGAGCGTGTACTGGCGATAGGCCAGCAACTCGGCTGTGACTTCGTTGGCCTGCAGGATACTCGACGGCCCGGCAACACGAGATTCAGTGCAGCTGGATACCAAGGTTTTTGCTCAGGTATTTTGGCTTAATGAGAAGAACACAAAGGGGGGAGGGGGGGAAACAGGAGGAGTAGAAGGAAAGCCGTCCAAGGGAATGGGGGCAGGGGGGGCAACAGGAGGAATAGAAGGGAGACCGCGGTGGACGAAGGCAGGAAGGAGATGGCAGACAGGGTAGCAAGGTACCAGGCCGACTAGTAGGTACTCGTAGCACTTTTCGTCTTTTTCTGGGGTATTTTTTGCCCCTTTGTTCCCTCCTTCCGTGTCCAGGTTTTTGGCTCGTGTTCGGAGTATCTTATTTTGGTTTTACTTTACTTTATTTTATTTCATTTTATTATGTTTCTTTTCCGAGCTTTGGCTCTCCTTTCCGGCTGGGTTGTTTCTTCGATTTCCCCTTCATTTTGTTTGTTTCATTTTTTGTTTTATTTTTATCTTTGTTTTTATTTGTTTTCTTATTTTGTTTTCTTATTTTGTTTTTGTTTTTTGTTTTTTGTTTTTGTTTTTGTTTTTGTTTATTTCGTATTTCTCTCTTCCAATGTATTTCTGTTGCTGACGTATGTATGTTGTGCCTGTCGTACCCAGTACTAGGGCATGACATTGCGTTGTCGAATGCATTACGATGCATTATCTCTGTGTCGTAGCTTGTGACCACAGAGCTGATCTTTCTAGGGTGAAGAATCAGTACGGACACTGGGTGTGCTGGATGTCGACGAGTAGAAGAACGGTTTAATGTGAAGAACACACACACATACCATACTACTACTCTCCGTTTCTGACTTTTTTCTGCAGACCCTGTAGACCCCTGTATGACACGCTGCTACCCTACACCCCACCTGTAAAACAAACCTGTCTGTGTCGTACGAGTACTACTACGATGTAACTTGCGCGGTGGGGGTACGAGTACACGTGTGTATGCTTGAAGATGGTGTCGTATTTTGTTCTGCTACCTACCGCTGTGTTGTCATAATCTCTGGCTTGAGCATTTATTTATTTCTTACTAATAATGCTAGTCTTACTCTTATCTATTATTATTATACTGCTGTGTCAAAACCAGCCCCACAAGTGTCACACATACCATCACCATCTATTATTTACCTATTAATATCTAATATTATTATCGGTGATGAGGGGGCTCCCAAAAGGCATTGGAACGCTTGGAACCTGGACGGAAAATATTCGAGCTTGCTGCTGATCGATTATCAAGTCGAATAGTCTAGATTCCTAGCGTTCCGACCCTGACCGCGAGAATTTGGAAGGAGAGGAACCCCTAGGATTTCTCTATTATTTCTTCACATAAATAATGCATCATGCATGATGACGGCATCTATTAATAATCAAAACCATCATCAAATCACAGCCAGCCGTCGATCCACTACAACAATCATACGATAGAGCCAACGGACCGAAGCTGGGATTTAATTGATTGGCTGTTCGCCCCGCCGTGACCATAGATTAGTTAGAATATAGAAGATGCCAACGGTTTTACAGATACTTGTAGGCCGTTTTTTTTCCCTCATGGTATGTACTTGTATGGACACATGGATGGATATTCAGGGGTGCACTATTAGTCTAGACTAGACTACATCAGATCTGTAGACTAAACTGCTGCTGCTTGTACCTGTCTGTGGTACGTCCTTTCGACTCCAGCAAACAATGTGGGACTATTGTCTGTGGTTAACCGTTCGTTGCTGATTTGGATTTCTGGTGTTATTATGACGACCCCTCAGACGTGAGATTGAGTTTTCATCGAAACTAGTCTTTACAAGCTGCACAAGGTACTTCGATCGCGCATGCTACAGGCTACGGGGTGCGCTTTGTCCTCATGAAGGACATATCCGAGAGGTGTGTAGAGCAGAAAGATTTTCAGACTACGAGTACGTACGTGCAGATTTTGGTCTCAACTCTGACATCCCCGGACCCCGGACAATAATTTTAAGCCATATGACGGAACTCCTCAAAGTTCAAATTCTAAACATTTTGCAGATTTGCAGTTCGCAGCAGCGCAGGTTGCTTCACCCTCATGGTGCACAGAGGTAAGGGAGGAGCGTCCAACATACCTCCTCCACCGCCCCGAGTGGTGCTTCACGTTGACCTGGACGCGTTCTTCGTGCAAGTGGAACGCAGCCTCAACCCGACTCTCATTGGTGGGTACTTGTTTTTGGCTTTTTGACCTGAACTACCACTGCTGTAGCATGTATAAATGCTGCGGCTCGTACAGCTACAGCAGGACAGCAGCAAAGAGCAGGGTAGCAGGCTGCAAGCAGGGTTTACGAGCTTGGTGGTGGGCGAATTATTCCTGAATGGGGTCGTACGAATACCTGATCACAGGGCACAAGTGACCATTCTTCTTTGCAGTGGGGGGCTTGGCCGCGACAGCCTGCCCGCCGGTGCTCAATCGTATTGTATCTTTTACTAATCCGCTATTCTTTTACGTAAACAGAAACGTTAAGTTTTTACGTACGCGTACTTGTACGTACAAGGAACGGGCGGCCCCGCCCTCCATAATAGTTGCGCAAAAAGGACGTGACTCGTACGACCTGCATGTATGTACGTAAGAGAAGGGGAAGGTAATGGACCGTACCAAGAGGTTGAGGTGCTACATGTATTTGAAACGTATGCCATTGGAAATTGTGGGTTTTGACGGGAGTGGTTTTGCACGCAGGCATATTTGAAGGTATAGGTGTTGGTGAACTGCATAGAGGAATTGGAAAGACGAAACAAAACGCCAATGAGGAGGTTGTGGTCGTATTGTACAGGTCAGTTTCGTGAGTTCGAGCCCCGCCGAGCGCATACTCGTATAAATTCGTTGGGACTTTTTCATGTACACAAATTGACTTGCGGAAATCGGGAGAGCGTGAGCGAGCAACACTCGATGGAAAATCGACGAGCAGTGGGATTGCTGAACCCTATGCGCGATAAGAAATTGAAGGCAAGAACCGGGAGGGAAAAGGGACGACACCTGTGACCACGGCTTATCCAGAAGCTGGAAAGTAGAAGTGTGAGAAAAAAAAGAAGTAGGGAGAACTGTGTTACAGTGGATAGGCAAGAAATAGACGGGAAGAAAATGGAAAAAAAACCGCGGTTGAAAAAAGAAAAAACCGTGGATGAAACGTAATATATAAGGAGAGGTCAATTGGCAAAGGTAGTAGCCAGACCTTAGCTGAATCCGGAAAAGGACTCTGACGGCATGACATGCGCCGAGAGCACTGAAGGGTGGGAGACGAATTTGGTTTGATTATCAAGTGGAAAAATCCTACCACAACTGCAGAAAAAAAACACGATGTCAATTCGAGCAGTCAGCCCAAGTCCCTGGCACTTAGTACGCGGAAAATGCAAAACCCACGCCGGAAGTCAGACCATATCTGCTTCCGTGATGGAAAGCATGAGAAGCTACGAACTTGATCCCCAAAATTCACGCTGGAAAGTCTTGAGTACTGAAGGCCCAAAATTTCGGTGAAAAATCTGAGTACTCAAGCACAACGCGTAGAGACAGAAAATAAAAAGGCCATAAATACGTACACACGCAGTACCACCCCCTGTTTTGTACAGTTACTGTCAAAGAAGCAACCCCCTTTTTCTACAGTTTCTGGCAAAGACGCGGAGAAAATACTGAATATGTAAACGAATGCGCTGCGAACAACAGTCATCGACTGGCCTGCCGTTTGCTGGGCTAACCCGTACTAAGCATTCCTTTTTCATGAAAACGCTTCGACAAAGAAACCATAGGTTGACGTACAATCACCCGTAACGTCTTTTCGACTACGACGTTAGATGGTCACCTGAGGTCTCGCGCCTTTTGCGTGGGACTCCTGTTCTTAGCGAGCTCTGAAAGTTAGCTCGTGAGAATAATGGTCTCATGGGGTTGTTCTTCATGTTATTATCGTTTGTCCAATACCTGGATTCACGTCATCCACTCCGTGAATTCAACGACCTGCCTGAACCGCTCAGGCTTAACGACGTTTCGTTTGGTTGTCTCCTCGGAACTACAATCTTTCTTATCACAATCTATCCTAGAATTTCAACTCCTCAATCCTTGAGCCAAGCAAGCAACTGAATATTTATCGTTCTGTTCCAGATTCTACTAAATAGTCCTCCACGTTTTGTAAGGCTACGGCGAAAACCTGAGAGAACGAAAGCAAGCATACCGAGGAAAAACACTGCATATAAAGCTACAAGTCGTAATCCCCAAACTCCACGCGGGAAAGTCTTGAGTACTGAAGGCCCGAAGTTTATGCTGACAAGTCTGAGTACTCAAGCACAACGCGTAGAAACAGAAGAGAAAAAGGTCGGGAACACGTACACGCACGCTTGTTGGGGGAAACTTTCGAAAGTTGGGAAAGAGGAACAGCGCCAGCACCCTTCATGATTTTCGAGAGAGGTGAAAGGCTGAAGGGGAAAAGCGTGATGTGTGCGCGCCGCGTTCGCACAAGTTTCAACGGAACGGACATTGCAGAGTCCGTTTGTTAATGGAAAACGAAAAACGGACACATGCGATGGCCCACAGCGTAGCTGCGTAAAAAGATGAGACCGCAGCAGCTGCTGCTGTAGATACTGTACGTGGTACATACCGTACGCATTATAGCAACGTTGACAGCTCATGCGCAGCTCCATCACAGCTGCTTCTGCTACTACTACTACTACTGCTGCTGTACATATCACACGTGCTGTCATTCTGTGCTGTAGACTATATACTCGTACACGTAGCTTTCTCTGAGCTGCTGCTATAGATAGTGTACGTGGGACGTACCGTACGTAGCAATGTTGACAGTACACGCGTAGCTCCATCACGACTGCTACTGCTGTACATATCACACGTGCTGCTATAGAATACGTAGCTCTCTGGTCTTTTTTGTTCGTCTCCCCTAACGGAGAACGAAAAACGGACAAATGAGATGGCCCTCGGCGTAGCTGCGCAGAAAGATAAGACCGCAGCAGCTGCTGCTGTAGATACTGTACGTGGTACATACCGTACTTATTATAGCAACGTTGACAGCTTATGCGCAGCTCCATCATAGCTGCTACTCTTACTCCTACTTCTGCTGTATATATCACACGTTCTGTGTCGTTCTGTGCTGTAGGCTACATAATCTTATACGTATCTCTCTCTGAGCTGCTGCTGTAGATGGTGTACACAGGACTTACCGTACGTAGCAACGCTGACAGTGCATGCGTAGCTCCTTCACGGCTGCTACTGCTGTACGTATCACACGTGCTGCTACGAGTATAGAATACGTAGCTCTCTGATCTTTGATTTCTCTCCCCTCAGCAGATTTTTTCGGAAATTTTGATAGACAGTTTTCGACGAAGCCTGGGTGGCAAGTGTTCTTCGGGGCGTCACCCTCTGATTTTTGGCACCCGTGACTCTGCTCGCACGCCGAATCTCGTGCCGGGGAAAGGTGTGCGCAGATGGAAAAGCATTGCACTGCGTCGCCGAGCTTTCCAAAGTGTAAAATGTCCGAAGGCCACGCGGAGCTGAAGGGAGTTGTGAAGGGTACTGTTTTGAGAGTAGGGCGAATTGTCCCGCTTGCACGAGAGCGTTCACACGTCATATTAGTTAGGCATATATATACCTGGAACACGACAGATGATCCACAGCTCATGATCTTTCCGGTAGCTCATGATTTGTTCGAGGTGTGCCTCTTTCTGAGCGGCCTGACCATGACTCTAGCCCAAACCGGCCTTAGATAGCACCGGTATTATACTACGAATTATTGCACATCGGACAGGTCACGATCTATAGTAGATAATCTAGATGCTACATCTGTCATTATGACATGCTGTCAAGGATCTGTGTATGAACAGTACATACCCCGAAAAAAAACATCCAGATCATCAAGCTCTCACCCTGCAACATGATCTGTAGGCAGTGTAGATCATACATACCGGTGATCTGCCCTTCAAGGCATGTATCACGATCACGTAGGAGTCTCATCTGTCCGATACGTGCATTTTTTTTTTGTTCTCCGGCGTCGTGTTTTGTGTTGGTGCACCAGGCGAGCCAATGGCTGTCCAGCAACATGCGGACATCATCGCTGTGAGCTATGAGGCTAGGCGATTGGGCGTGACGAAACACATGCCCCCGAGGACCATCCGCCAGCAGTACCCATCTGTCAAGTTGGTCCACGTTGAGGTAACATGCAATACCGGCCCGATTATAAGGAAGAACCCCACGACAAAGTTAGCCTGCTAATTTCGGGGAAATAAGAAATTCGGCAGCTGTTGTACTGAAGTTCGTGTCGGACACATCTTTTCTCCAAAATGTATCCTGGTATCTCGGTTTATTATCAGAGGGCAGGTGCTGTACGAAGCATGTGCTGCCGAGGACCATCCGCCAACAGTATCCATCTGTCAAGATGGTGACCGTTGAGTTGACGCGGAAGACCCCGGAGTGCTTATTCCTTATCCTACATCAGTAGATGGCAAATAGCATCTGATGCGTCGTTCCAAAAACAAGACAAAAAGTTATTGTCGTATTCATATGTTAACCACGACATAACGTGAGTAACACGCGCGATCGGAGCATCACACACATCTGGCAAAGATGAGTTCCCACGAGACTTTCGATGCCCTACGTATCGGTAGTGTATTTTTCATTTGTAATAAAACAATATCGCAGTAGGCCTACAAACGCCCGGTTGCAAACGTTTTGTTGCTGTCACGTATGCGTACAACAGCTGTATTCCAGTGTAGACTATTTATTAATAGCGGGCATCTGGTAATCGTACGTGCAGTAGTCTCTCATGAATTAAAGTACGCGAGGCCTTAAACTACACCACGTACACCATACACCCCGTGGGACGCGCGATCGGTTCCGTGTTATATGTGAAAAGTTGGTCCACGTTGAGGTGTCACCGGGCACCCAGGCGTGTTTGTTCCGTGTGCTAAATGGCCAATAATGGCGTTCACAGGTCCGGACCTACAGTAGAAGGCAAAATAAGTATGGGAGGGTGGAACCACCAGCCGCGGGAGGTGAAGCCATTGGTTGATCCCAAACTACTGAAGGGGAAGAACAGACTCCCGTACTGTTGTATTGTCAGACCCGATGCGGGGAATGACCTCAGAATTCCGAGCACCGGTTTTCTATCGAAAGGCAGTGTTACAAGGAGCCGATGCATGCCTTTCATTCACAATCTACTTCTTGTATTTACGGCGTACGGCAGTGGTACCGTCGTGTATAGTACGTACAGCAGTCTTCTACGAATGAAAATTATAGGAGATCATACACCGCACCAGTTACACCATACACCCCGTGGCACGCACGATTGATTTATGTCAGGTTGGTCTACGTTGAGTTGACGCCGGAGACCTCGGCGTGTTATTCCGTTCGCCAAAATAGCCAATGACATGTTTACTGCGTACAACACTGGTAAGTCTATCGTACGCAGAGCAGTCTCGTATCACACAAAGACTAAATGGCGACTATGATAGCATCTACTCAGTTGTATGTCTATTTAATATTTACTGTAGGCAGCATTGCTAGTCTGTCGTACGCAGAGTAGTGTAACAAATGTTCCTGTAAAGGCGAAATTGCATCTACTTGCTGCGTACAGCACTTGTACGAAGTAGTCCATCGCACGCACAGCAGTTTTGTACAAATTTATTAAAATACAACACCCGAGGTCATTGACCATACGCTCGATCACGTATCCACACCCCTATACGTAACACGCGCGATAGAAGTACAGTATTGCATCGTGTAATATGATATCACCCACAGCTTGCTATGGATGACTTTCGACGAAGGTGTCGACCTCACGGCTGCCTTTTGTTTTTTTATAGAGAAAAATCGTTTAGTCCGTGCAGGACAATTTGTCCGCTTTGTTTTCGGCTGATAACTTTTGAAATATGTCGGAATGAAAAATGAAACGACCTTGGTCATGACCACCAAGGCTAAGGGAATCGACTACCGTCGAGAAAGAAAGAAAACTCATCCCTATATTAAAATCAAGTCATACATGGGCGGTCATCAAAAAGACAGCCCAATATCTGGCTAAAATGGGCTAAAAAACTCTCCAAATCGACAAAACCATGATTTATCGCAAAGTTTAGTTTTCCAAGAACCCAAACATTTTACTAACATGGAGCACGGCAAAAGGAGTCGTTTCCCGCTCTGTTTTTTTAAATCGTGAAGTAGAATCTCCGCGAAGAAAGGTACCAAAATGGCCTCACAAACTCCGTTTTACGCCAATATCTCCGTCTAATTGTATCTATATATTATGAGAGAAAAAGCTGACCTTGGAATCTCTCAGAGCTCCCCGATTCCGTGGTCGTAAACGAGTTGCGAAAAGTATGCTCCCCCAAATATAGCTATCAAGATTTTCCCGTCTATTGGCGCTAAAATGGTAAATATCACTCGAATTGAAAATTGATCACTCTAGGGATGACCGCTCGGATTAGCTGTCTAGACGTACTTTCGGATGTGATATCACCCACCCCTACCCTGAGCAAAGAGCACATTGGTGCTGGGAAAAATTTGAATAATGTATCCTGCATGGACCATACGATAGTAGGAAACCGCCAGGACCAATCGAGACGGTCGCAAGGCTGGGCCCAGGTATAGCTATCTGAAAGAGAAGTGTTGCATTATCAACCTTCGAAAGAAGAGCGTGCAACAGTTCCACACCTCGAACAGATCACGATCTAGATCATCTAGATCCTGTACAGTAGGTCCTGTATCGACGGTTATTATGTGTTGTGCAGGGTTTGCATGAAGAGTGTACGTATCCAACCCTGGAAACATTAGCGAGGCCATGCAGATCGTTCGACTCCCGTCCGATAACATGAGCTACAGACCGTACAGATCTTCCCGGAGATATCTAGATCATCACGTGGAGATGGGTGATCTGCCTCGGCGCACGATACTGTAGTAGTTCACGGATTCGTTTATCAAGCTCCTCGCATACTATTTGTACCTCATCCAACACTGATGTGGGAGAAAGTACGGTTCTACCCAATGGACAATCCCATGGCCTAGGTATTCGACGAAACATGGTGCGAAACAAGAATGACATTTTGACGATTTTGGGTCAAGATGGGTTAAGGACCCCAGTCATTCAGAAAACCGTTTTGGCCTAAGAGTGCTACCTCAATCGTAGCATCCGTCCCTCTTTCTGTTGCACTCGGACGTATGCCCTACCCCAGCGGCCTGGCCTGCTTCCTGTAGCCGATGCTGCGAGTGTCATTCTTTACGAGCTAAACAAATGTCGGAAATCGTAACAAAAAAAAAAGTTTGGACATTTTCTCGAATCGTGACATTTGTCAGGAATCCTGAGTTTGAACAGTTGAAAAAAGTTTCGTAAGAAACGATGTCAGGATTCCTTCCAAAAAATCGTGTAAGTGTGTGCGTGTTTTTGAAAAGTTGACATTTCAGAATTTCAAAATGACAGGTATCGCGATTTTTTTTGTCAGGAATCGTGATTGTTTACGTTCATGAAGGACGCCCCTAATGGTCGTTTGTTTTCCTTTTTTTCCAGCTTGCAGTCCCCAACGTGTTGAAGTTGCTGCTAGTTATACTACTTTATGAACAATACCACTCGTACTACATGCCTGTATTTTATGTGCTGACCAGGGCATTAAATTAGAGGTTGCGCTGTTGCGCTGGCACAACTTGCGGTCCGGAATTGCTGTCTTGCGTATATATCAGGTGCCAGGTGCCGGAAGGCGTGTTGACGATACGTCTTCTTCAAGCGATGCAGCCGAACAGTGGCGGCGACTTTTGTCTCGTTCTCCAGTGGCAGTTTCTCTTCTCGCATCGGCCGTCTACAAACAGACTCTCGCATGTGGGCAATCGTAGCCTGGTGCGCCATCTGCGCCGATTTTATGTGAAAGTGTTCTCCGAACAACGATAAATGCTCTAAATACGTGTACTTTTTTTTTACCACGCGACAATGTGCAGCGTGAGCTTCGATGGCGACCGCTCATAAACATTCCCAGAAAGAAAACCATATGAAAGTAAACAAGGATTTTGGACTTAAGTGATTCC
Organism: Undaria pinnatifida; assembly: GCA_012845835.1. NCBI lineage: Eukaryota > Phaeophyceae > Laminariales > Alariaceae > Undaria > Undaria pinnatifida. The sequence continues at coordinate 2,229,537 of JABAKD010000015.1, read as the reverse complement.
AATCAATCTGCATTGTACAGGAGTTTCAGGCCTGCGCGCCAAGTACAGCGCGGGGCTCCCAATAGTGCCGGTTGAATAGTGCCGCTGCGCTCTATAGTGCCGGTGAAATTGCCTGCCACGACTAAAACTCCCTATATTAATAGTAACTCTTTATAACATTCCTATTCCAATAGGGCCGGTGTACTAAAAAGTGCCGGCATATTTGGAGCTGGCACATACCGGCGCTGCTGGCAGCTCCCCGCTGTAACTAATTGTGTGCTGAAAGTAGGGGAGGAGAAGGGATTGGAGAAGAGTGTCGGTATTTTCGGTGTTCATTATTTGTTTGGCCAGCTTTTGCATACGAACACAGCATCAATGTGTAATGTTCATAGCCGCAGGTTGAATTATGGCGATATGCATATAGCAATATGTTCACAGCACCAGCAAAAGCTATGACTGCTGCTGCCCACATCTGTTGTCCCTCCTCTGCGGACGATCGGCCGTTAGAATGCCGACAGACGATCGGCCTTCAGAAGGCCGACCGCAGGTAAGTTACCGAGCTATGGACAGTACCGAACATTCCGTTAAAGTCGAGCTTCCGACGATCAGTTATGCAGCCGACCGAACTCAAGCTTCCGACAGCAGGAATGGTATTTATACCGATCGTAGTCAAGCTACCGACAGCAGTCAGCCACGAATTCTGAATGAAACGGGAAACAAATAACATGACAACAGCACCAACATCAGCTACTACTGCTGCGCACATCGGTCCCCACCCCTCTGCAGACGGTCGGCCTACACAATGCAGTGAACCAATAGTAACGTGATAACAGCACCAACAGCGGACACTGCTGGGCGGCGCGTCTGTTGCCCCCCCTTTGCAGACGATCGGCTATGAAAATGCAACGAACAAACAATAATGTGATATCGGCGCCAGCAATTGTTTGTGTGCTTGGGTACGATACAGCAATGACAATGGTCGATGATAGTAGGGAGTTACAACAGTAGATAGGCTTCATTATGGTGGGAAATTTGTTGCGGAATATCCCCGGTTGTGCCGCTTTTCCCTTTCTGTTCACCGGTATGCAGCCTAACGGTATGCAGCCTAGCTCGCTAAATGACAGGCTTGATGACTATTTGGATGCCCGACAAAGGAGCTTAATATATACATGATGCATTTGACCATCGGTCGGTAACCCCATCCACCTCACTACTGTCCGTGCAACGGGTAAGCCCGCTACACTTCGAAGATCAAGAAACAACAATAGCTATTGCTGGACGCATATGCTGCCCCCACTCTTCGCACGATCGACTCTCAACGTGCAACGGGCAAGCAATAATTCGATGACAGCTCAACGACATCTACTTCTGCGCACATTTGTCACCGCCCCTCAGCAAATGGTCGGCCTTCAACATGCGATGGGCAAACACTAACGTGACAACTGCACCGACATCAGCTACTGGTGCAAACATCTTTCCCCTCCAACTGCTGCACGCGTCTGTTGCCCTCCACCCCTCTGAAGACAATCGGCCTCGACAACATCAAGGTGTCGTACAGAAACTACCGCAAAGCCGCCCGCGCCATCTTCACCCTGGTCCGAGCTTTCTGTCCCCCCGAAGGTGCGTGTACAGCGTTTACGGAGGCGTTTTTTTTTTCTTGTGGTCGATCACTCCGAATTTTCGGTCACTTTTATGATTGTCGGTAATTTTAGCTCTTTTCGGATTTCAGAAGAAAACGACCACGATTTTTTTTTTTGATATGACTTCACCCTTGTCCGAGCTTTTTGTTCACCCGAAGGTGCGTGTGAAGCATTCTCGGAGGCGTTTGTGGTCGTTTTTGTGGTTGATACCTGGTGTTTTACAACCTTAGACTAACGACAAAGTTGACGAAACGCGTTGACGAATGCAGCATCGCCTCGGGCTTCCTTTAGGGCATGGTATCGTTAGTATCTGAACGACAAGCTGAGGAGCCGTAGGACGCACATTGTTTTCAACGTCTTAATCCGTATTTTTGACGTACTTCACCCTCTTCCTCTACAGTAGGCTCTGTAGCTATTTCTTTGGAGACCTCAGTAGTTGCGGTGAGGGTACCCGATTTTAGAAACCCTCGGAACAGGCCGATGTTACCGCTCTTGTGAGTGTTCCGCTCTTGTTTCAGTTTGAGCATCGGGAAGGTTTTCGTATAGGCGTCACAAGGCGTGACAAGCGCGTATGACCATTCTAAAGCGCGTTTTCTCTTGTTGTGGACGCTCTTTTTATATGTTGTAGTACTGCTTCGGTCCGTGTCGTGTACCGTGGATTACTACTTTGACCCGTGTTGTGTAGTTGGAACTTTTTTCCGCTCTGTATGCTGGGCCTATCCCGCTGACTGGCCTAAATGTGACGGTCTTGTGTGCAGACGGAGGCGACAGCCTCCGCAAAGGAGCCGGAATAAGCGCGGGTACATTTCAGAAGACAAGCGTGGATGAAGCTTACTTGGAACCCACGCGACGCACTCTCCAGGCTGAGCTTATGCTCTCCGAACAGGACGGTGGCCGGACTCTGCAGTGCTTCTCCCCTCCAGCCAAGGGTACCCGGACACTTCTGCCCTCCCCCTCTCCAGCCAAGCCACTCAGCAGGAGGACCAGTGCGTGTGATCCCTTAGAGGGCGCTGAAGGACTTACTGGACAAGGGCCACCTAGCAGGAAAAGCGGCGGATGTGACCCCTTAGCTGCCGCTGAAAAGCGTGCGGGACAAGGGCTTCGGCGCCCACTCAGCAAGAGAAGCAGCGTGTCTCCCCCTCTAGAGCTCGCTGGAGGGCTTGGTAATGATGGTTCCGCCGCGGGTGAGACAGGAGCGGGTGCGCTAAACCGCGGTTATCGGGGTTTTGGAGAAAGTAAAGAGGAGGCAAGCGAGGGCGGTTGTAGCGCAGGCGAGGCAGGCAGCTCTACAGTACAGCACGGGTATCGGTATTTTGGAGCCGAGGCAGGCGTGGGCAGTAGGAGCGTGGGCAGTGACGAAAACGCTCTTGAGATGGCGGTAGCCGATTCTCCTGACGATGGGCGGCCTATGGCGTGGGGGAATCGACAAAGTTGCATCGCCCTTGAGCGACGGGCAAGAGCGGACGAAGAGGAAGAAGACAGGCTGCTGGAGGCGGGGGGGTTGCTGGGGAGGAGGATACAGCAGACACTGAGCGAGACCTTGAACTACGATTGCAGCGTTGGCATTGCCGAGAACAAGGTGAGAGACTACGCACCGGAATGAGGCGCGATATTACGGTGTTACGTATCGCTATAGGTTACCCCCGCGCGTCTGCTCAAATCTCGCCCGTGCGCATCCCGGCGTCACGGTCGGTTTCTTGCCGAGCTCAACACACCTGGCGAAACCTAAGGGGATCCGAATCCTCGTCGTCGAGAAAAATCACCCCTCCTTGCCTCTCCCCGATACATGAAACAGCTTTTGTCCGTTTCACACCGCCCTGCGACACAATTTTAGTATTTTCTATGCACTTTTAGCGTTTTCCCCCGCTTGCTGCCTGCTCTAAACTCGCGTACGTGATGTTGCCATGTGATTTTTCTTGCCAAGCTCGCGACTCGCGAAAGCTAAGGGAGTAGTGTTATCATTCTGCGCACGGATGCTGTGTACCTCGTGGGCAAAGAACGCCAATATCATGATCGGAAGCGTTACACCCTAAACGCCATGTATTCGATTCACACCGCCCTGAAACACGATACGGTTGTTTGCTATGTACGCCTAAAGCTTACACTCCCATGTCGCCTGCTTCAAACTCGCTCGCATCCCATAGCCAATTTCTTGCCAAACTCACGAGAAACCCGGCGAAACCTTACAAGGGGCTCCGCGTCCTTCATCGGCAATTTATTTCTCCCTTCCCTCCCTCTACCCGACACACGAAACGCCATTCATCCACACGCCGACCTAAGACGCGATTGTGTGGTGTTGAAGTGGGTCTCTCCCTATGGTGCCGGTTGAATAGTGCCCATCGCCGATATAGTGCCGGCGAAATCGCTTGGCACGGCTGCAACCCGCTTTACGGTACTATACCCCACATAATAGCGCCGGTGTCCGGTATGCCGCCGATACTGTTGGCTTGCACATACCGGCACTATGGAGGGACCACCGCTGTATATACCTCTAGAGCTTAGCCTTCCGCCGTCTGCTTATCCTCTACCCCATCCCGTTGACAGTTTTTGGCCAAGCTAGCGACAAACCTGGCGAAACCTAAGGGGGTCCGCGTCCTCCATCGGCGAGACGTTTCGCCCCTTCTTGCCTCTACCAGTGCCACGAAAATTCCGGGGTGTGGTCCGGGGAGCGTGGCTGCGAAAGAGTTCGCTGCGTGGGGCGCGAGTTCCATGCTGGATCTTCGCCGCATTGACGGTGGTGAGCTTCGAGAGCGCCTGGGGGAGAAGCTGGGAGCTAAGGTGTTGATGCGCACCGCTTACCGCCCGACTTTGACGATTTTGAGTCTATCTTCTGCCATCCAACTTTGAGCAGTTTAAGTGGACATCCAGGTATTCGACGTGGAGAAAGTTTCAGCAACACTCTCGCCATCCGATGATGAGAAGTTCAAGTGAAACTCCTACCACGCTTGACTTCACTTGACTTCACTAAGACTTCGCTGGGCACGCTTTTGAGATGGATTATTAGTACTGGTAGCTTCCAAGCGGGTTCTTCAGATCCTGGTCACCTTCGGGTTGCGTTGCACTCTTGGCTCCTTTGCATGCTTTGTATTTCGGGCAGTACAGTAATAGGTCCATCGTTTAGGGCTATGCGTTGGCTGACTACAAGTCGCCAGCTACTAGAATTAACAGTGATGCCGGTAGTTTTTTGACTAGGTATTACAGTAGCTTGCGTGCGATAATTTCGTGAAATTGTGCGTGTTTGATTCTGACACGTGCTGCGGTAGAGGTGTGTGTACTTTTTCCTTCCGAGGCTCCTAACCGCTTGAGGAGATTTATCATATATATGCCTTCTAAGGCACGTCCTGTTCTTTTTTTACATCGAAAGTGCAGCGCGATTAATATATATATATATATTCGCACACTTCTACTTTCCAGCTTCTGGACAAGCCGTGGTCACAGGTGTCGTCCCTTCTCCCCCCCGGTTCTTGCCTTCAATTTTTATCGCGCATAGGGTTCAGCGATCCCACTGCTCGTCGATTTTTCATCGAATGTTGCTGACTCACGCTCTCGCGCTTTCCGCAAGTCAATTTATGCACAAGAAAAAGTCCCCACGAATTTATACGAGTATGCGCTCGAGGGGATTCGAACTCACGAAACCGACCTATGCCTTGCCCGAGGTTAACTTGCCACGCCACCGAGGCGACCGGACCATATCATGGCCTAGGTATTAAACAACAAAAAACACGAAAACAAAAACGAATTTCCGTCGATATTGGGTTGAGCAGTCCCGAAATTCAGAACACATTTCTGCCACAAAGAACAACCTGTATCGCAGCAGGCGTCATCTGGCTGGCGCCGTTTTGCGGCCCGACGTGTGTGTGTTTGTACAAACACTAAAGCCATTTAGTTGGTTTGCTTCGCCATCTAACTAATACTTAGCGGTCGATGCTGCGGTAGAGGTTGCACCATTTGTTTCTAAGGATCCTCAATTGAGGAACTTTGTACAGCACCTCTCACCCCAAAGAAACCGATTTTGAGTGAACTGAAAGTGAGCGCGACCCGATGAGGGAACCCATGGCTTCCCGGTAGGTACACCATTGGTCATACGTCGAAACAGGAATGGCTCGTGCCGAAGATTTTGGGGTTAACCCGTTTAGAGCCCCAAAATTCCCCTGTACTATTTTCAAGTAATCGCCCCCCCAAAAAAACGGGCCTCCAGTTGTAAAGGCGTTAAGGAGCCCCGTCATTCAGAAAAATGTTTTACCCGAAAATGTGCTACCGTTATCGTAGCACCGGTCTAGCCGAGAAGGTCAGCGAACTAACTGTAATGCCTATTGATAGCGAACTAAAGAGTAATTCTCTGTTGTCGTTGCTTAGTAGCACGGATTAACCGGCACATGTAGTATTAAGCCTAGCGAACGAAAGACTAGTGAGTGACGCAACTAATTATGATAGCTGGCCAACTACGTTTCGTCGGCGACGCAACTATCTATAGGGCACCAAGCTAACTAATGGCTAGTCAGCGACTTACGTAACCCCATAGTGCTATCGCGCGACAGGTATACGATCGGTGCCGAGGCATTGACAGCGATTCCGTCAAGCCCGACACAGTGTCAAGCAGAGTTTCATCACAGCTGGCCCTGGTCCCGCTGATATCTCCCGCCTACTGCCTTGGGAAACCCGGCGAGGTGAGATTGTGACGGAATGTATTCTACTACTTTTTTTTGTTTAATGCTAAGTGCAGCTTTTTTCATTGTTGTGCTAAGGCCACATTTCTTACGCAGTTGGATTTGTCAGTCGAAAACGACCTTTTTCGACTGAAGCCCAAATCGGTCTTTCTTACACGGTCGAAAGAGGGCTTTTTCGACTCAACTTTGTTTAGACTGAGTTTTCCGACTGGGGGATCCAGTTGAAAAACTTGACTTTTTCGACTGGATCTACCAGTCGAAAAACTCAGTCGACAAAGTTTACACCTGTTTTTTGAACCCATCGGATCGCTCATCCAACCGCAAAACACACACTCATAGCAGGTACCACACAGCAGTATCATACAACAGCGCCGACGCTGGCTTGGCTATCACTGCTGCTGCTTCTCGCCACAAGTCAGCGTGACGCACTCCTAGCTCCGCTTGCCAGCAGCGTGTATCACACGACGGCAGCAGCGCGCCTTATCGATGCCATTTTGCCATCAACGGCTACGCCTGCTGTAGCTTTGGCGGCTGTCGGCTGAGTGCAACACCACGAACATAGCTTTGGCGGCTTTCGGCTAGGCCCAATGCCACCAACCCACTTGGACGAAGGTTCGTCGCGCGGGAAGCACGCGTTGCTCGCGAAGAATGCGCGAAGCACAGAGCTGCCAACCGATCTCTGACTCCCATACAGCAGTACTCCCTCACACCAACCGCCTCTCGGAGGAGCACAAATGACTCCCAAACAGCAGTACTCCATCACACCAACCGCCTCTCGGAGGAGCACAAAGACTATAAAATCGACTCGACTGACGATAAGAAGAAGGACCAGAAGAATCCAGTCGAAAACAAGTCCAGTCGAAAAGGGCCGTTTTCGACTGGCCGAATCCGACTGTGTAAGAAAAGGGCTCAAGTTTGATTTCTCTTCTCGAGCTAAGTTTTTACCTTTTTTCTCACACTTTTCTTTTACATTTTTTTTTTCTCGTGCTTCTGCGAAATTGACTATTTACATATATATTATTCTAGTTTTAGCTCCAACACAGGCGGTTCGACGGACCATTTTGCTGATCACATATATAGGACACACAACCCGTAATACGTGCGATCGGAGTATCACGCACAGCTTGCAAAGATGAGTTTCGACAAAATATTCGATCTCACAGCTGGAGTGTATTTTTATTTTTATAACACATGTTATTGCCTGAGGTGTACGGTTTGCTTCAGACGCATGCTCTAATATTAGTAATAGTAAATAGTGCTAATAGTACGGTAGGGGCGCATCTATTTTTTTCTGAGCTCCTCACTTGAGTTCTTATGTCTCGCCCCAAAAAAGAATATTTGATGAAAAAACTGAAAATGAAAAAGCACTCGATGAACAATTCCACGGCCTAGGCATGTAGCGAATAACACCGCCATTCCAACAATCCCACGTACTTCGTTGGTTGAGGAACCCCATCCGACGGAAATGGTTTGGTCAAAAAAGGTTTTAGACCTGTTATTCAAATAATGCTGAGTAGCTTCTCAGCGTAGAATACCCACTCAGTCAGATTCGTTTTTGAGCGACAAGTGCTACCCCCATCGTACTTGTAGAAGGTGTCTAAGTGCAGCTGCAGCCTTGATACAAGTGTTCGATATTAGGCGTTGGCTTCAGAGAGGCTATCGTAGAATCGGTCTTAATATTGACATAGCTTTTCACCAGTACCATTCTGGAACCCAGCCCTAACCCTAACCCGTTGGACCCATTGGGGGTCATTTATAAATACCAATGCGTTTTCTGTCCTGGGCGGTTTTTGCCTACGTGGAACTTACCACTCGCTAGGTCTTCGATACTGCGGTTGAGGATAACTGTGTACAACACGAATATAAATTGAACCTTCAGCGTGACCATAACCCAGTCAACCAATGTTTAGCGCTAGTCCTCTTTGTCTCGTGCACAGTGTGCGTCAACCATAGTGCCGCAAAAGTGGTAAGCTCTAGGGCTTAAATTTCCCATGACGCATGCTACCTACGGTCGAGGTGCACCAACCATTGCTTTTTCTGAGGCTCCTAACCACTTGAGGAGGTCTTTGCCTTCTGAAGCAAAAGCTTATTTGGACCAAAAGACAAGTTCCACCAGATGGACAATCTCATGGTCTAGATATACAACGAAACGTGTTGCGAAAAAAAGGATGATATTCCGAATATTTTCTTAATAGGTTAAGAGCCTCGTCATTCAGAAACCGTTTCAGCCATAAAGCGCCACCTCTATCGTAACACGTCCCATGGGAATCGTATTGCGGTAGAGGGGAACTCTTGGGTCCATCTCGTTCCTGACCGACACGGGGAGAGCTCTCCCTAGCTGAGGAACTACGCAATACTCTGCATTTTCGTTTATGGTTTGCTGTTCTCTTCGAAGCAGTTTGCTGTGCGCGAAAGATTGATCTCAAAAAGAAACTGGACTCTTGGTTTAGGGATAGAGCTCCTCATGTCACACATGCTACTAATAGTACGGTAGAGGTGTGTGTACTTTTTCCTTCCGAGGCTCCTGACCACTTGAGAAGATTTATTATATACATGCCTTCTGAGGCAAAAACTGATGGAGAAAAATGAAAGGGCAACCCAATGAACGATATGATGCCCATATTATAAAAACAAAAATAAACTCCAGCTTTGAGATCGAAGATTTTGTCGAAACTCATTTTTGTAAGCTGTGTGTGATACTCCGATCGCGCGTATTACGGGTTGTGTGTCCTCATTTAAATATATATGTCGGCGACTCCCCTTGCAACTATAGTGTAGCTATCAGGGTCAACAGGGTGATGTTAGTCAGTCTGTGCGCGGAAACTATAAAACCCTCTTTGAGGGGGACGACATCTGACAGCTGTGAAAGGGCATGCATCAGTTTATCAAGCGAATCCTGTAAGTCGAATAACCGGTGAGGGGAGGGCGGGGTTTTAAAGGACGCGGGGGCCTGGGTTTGATCAAGAGGGGTCGGGGGGGCGGGGGGGGGGGGGAGCGGGACGGGCGGGGTAGCTCAATCTGAGCGTGGAAACTATAAATCTTATCCTGTAAGTCGTACAACCAGTGAGGAGAGGGCGGAGCGTTCGAGGGGGTGGGGGTGGGCGGGGGGTGGGCGAAAGGGTTTTTAAAAAAACATCAGGTCGCATAGATGTAGGGGTTCGCTATACGCGTGGTGCTAGGTCTAGGCGATGGTGCGGGTGGTGGGGAAGGAGGGGGCGTTGGGGGGGGGGGGTGAATTGCAGCAGCGGCGTGGATGGCTCTAGAAAGATAATGAGGTGATATCAAGTGCGTGGAAGTGTTTATTACTCTGGCAGATTTTGATGCTAGATGGGGCGTTTGAGCAAGAGGGAGCGGGGAAAAAAAAGAAAAAAAAGGGGGGGGGGGAAGGGTTTTCAAGAGGTTTAGGTCACATATAGTATAAAAATACACTTCCGCTGTGAGATCGAAGATGTGGGCGAAATAAAAATACACTCCAGCTGTAAGATGGAAGATGTGGTCGAAACTCATCTTTGCCAGCTTGTGTAGGATACTCCGATCGCGCGCATTACGCATGTATGTAGAGGCTTGCTATACGCGTGGTGCTAGGTCTAGGCGATCGTGCGGGTGGTGGGGAAGGAGGGGGCGTTGGGGGGGGCGGGGGGGGGGGGGAGGGATGAATGAAAGCTACGTCATGGATGGCTAGAAAGATAATGGCGTGATATCAATTGCGTAGAAGTGTTTATTACTCTGGCGGATTTCGATTGTAGGTGGGGCGTTTGAACAAAAGGGCGAGGAAAAAAAAGAAGGGGGGGGGGGGGGGAGGGGGGGGGCGGAAATGAATTGGAGGTACGGCATGGATGGCTAGAAAGATAATGAGGTGATATCAGCTGGCTGGTTGTGTTTACTTCTCTGGCAGATTTTGATTTTTGGTGGGGCGTTTGAACAAGAGGGATCGGGGGGGGCGGGCGGGACAATTAAATATGTGCGCGTAAACGATAAATCCTTAAAGGGTACAAATCTGACGGTTGTAGCAAGAAGACATCCTTTATATTACCTGCCTGGTATTGTTTATTATTCTAGAAGATTTGATGTTAGATGGCCAGAAAGATGCTGAGGTGATATCAGCCCGCTGGTAGTGTTTACTATTCTGGCAGATTTTGATTTTAGGTGGGGCGTTTGGACAAGAGGGATTGGGGTGGCGGGGGAGCGGGCGGGACACTTCAATATGTGCGCGGAAACTATAAATCCTTAAAGGGGACAAATCTGACGGTTGTAGCAAGAAGACATCTCTTTATATCATCTGCCTGGTTTTGTTGTTAGTCTAGAAGATTTGATGTGGTATGCAACACAATCTTTAGGTGCGGTAAACAACGTGTTAAAAGTTTCATAGTTTGTTGTTGTACATGGATCGCAAGATAGAATATTGCAATCGATAGGTACAACCATGTAGTTATCATTATTTTCTGACATCGCTGGTGTAAAACGAAAAAAAACGAAATAATAATTACATGCCGGCGGCATCGGGTTAAGAAGTCCCGATATTCACAAAATGTCTTTGCGAAGAAATGCAACCTCTACCGTAGCAGGCGTTATGGTTGGAAGCGAGCCTAAATAGGTATCCCCCCCCCCCCCCCCCCCCACCGTGGCATGTATCATGGGTGCACTTGAAGTAGAGACAGCAGTACGACTAACGGTTAGTTGTACGTACTCACATGAGGAAGGAGGTAAGCATTCAAGATGATACTTGTACTTACGTTCGACACCGTGCTCACATGCGTGAAGTAGGAGGTAAAATATTCAATGCGGTATTCGTACTTGTTCGAATACGTAGTTGTACTGCAAAGAATATGCCATATACTGCATTATACAACTGAGCCATATGCGGGTGTGGTACTATATTAACCCCTTTAGAGCCCCCGAACCCCTCCCTATACTAAATCCAAGTGATTTTGTCCCCCAAAACGGGTTTCCAGTTGTAAAGGGGTTAAGCAGCAGCAGAGTTACAGCAGCACAAGTAGGCAGAGGTACTGTAGTACCAGAGGGTCCAACGCACACACATGGAACGACTTCAAGCGTGCTACTACTGTAGCACATAACTATTCAAACTGCGGAGGTGCGCTGCAAAACCTTGCAAATATGATAACTGGTATTATACGTACGTAGTACAGCAGTCAGTGCCACTCAGGTCGAGTGTATCATACGCAGTACCTGGGGCTGTGTGCCGGTACCGATGTTTTCCGATATATCGGACGTTCCGATATACATTTCATATCGGTAGTCGAGGCAATATTTTTGCCGATATTTCTAGGGTATGAGTTTTCTACAGGGTAGGAAGGCATACGTGGCAGGAAAACAGGGGAAATACGCCTCGTCTCAACGTCCTGCATCGCACACAACGTCCTGCAACGTAAGCAGTAGCAGACAACAAGCTCACGCACGTCAATAGCACCCAATGAGCGCCGAGGAATCAGCGGACCGGCATGGAGGGTCCTCTGTCTCGGGGAATGAACAGGACACGCCAGCACCCAGCTAAGCGCTTGCTAAAAAGCCGAAAGGAAAGAGAGGGCCAAGTCAGTGCTGAACAAGTCCAAGCCTGACAAAGGAAATCATGTTGAGCTTGTATTTGTTGAGGAAGAGGTCATATAACTCTGCCAACCCAGCCTTCAACACTGGCATCACCCTCTCGTCGTAAAGAACACTGGTGAACCTGTTCTGACACGCTACACAAGTAATGTTCCCGTCTTCCTGGGTTTGCCCCGACTTCTCGACGAGAGCATGGCACTTCTTACACATTCGTTTCGCGCTGCTCACCTGCAGCTCTAACGGATCGATCCTTTGTAAAGTATCACCTATGAGACTGAACCGAACACCCCGAGGATCTATATTGAATTTACACTTTGGCACCAAGCATCCCACACTTTGGCACCAAGCATCCCACTGCGTCGCAGTGCACCGTGCCTACAGGCATAAGCGAATATTTAACGTGCGAGGTCACGCAGTTTGGCCAAAAGTGTGCCTTTCAGGGTAACCCCTCCCCACCCCAAACTCTTCTCCACAACTTCCACATACTGTATCGGGTAGGAGATGCCAACGGCCACGCGTCCCTTCAGAGACGCCACCCACGCGCGATTGCCGTTGTACTCGTATAGCTTGCGCTTATCCCGGGATTTTTTCCATTCGGTCTTCCGGCCGTCAGCGCCCTCTTCACTGCTACAAAACCAAGTCGAACATACATGCACAAGAAGCTAGATGCACGCGACAAAAGCTGACGCACGTTTCTCTCCTCCTTGCCTCTGATCATAGTAAGCTACGTACGTTTTTAGAGCCCATGGCTACCAATGGTTAATTCTGTCGCATGTTAATAAAACTGCTGTCTCGTTTGTTCTGCGAACTTTCTAGTGATATAGCCCCCCCCCCTGTCTTTGGCTATGCTAATGGTAGTGGATAGTGCCTCCGTCGAGTAGTCATGTCAGTCAGTTTGTTTTAACTCAAAAGTAGACCCTATCGTATCATAGCACGCGCCCATGTACAACAGCGCGACCTTGACACCTTTCGCTACGAAGCATTTCATAAAATTATTCTAACATCGTCGGCTGTGAGTTCGACAAATTTAGGGTCGATACTCATCTTTGCAAGCTGCGTGGTACTCCGGCCGCCCGTTTTTAGTAAGCTGTCATGAGTCATCATTGTTAAACGCAATGTTAAATATATACAGCAGCAGTAAAACCTAATAATTTTATTTGTTGGTCAACACAACTTTTCGCCGGCGTTTGCTTCATGACCCCATGGGTGCCCTATCATGGGGGACGATAGTAAACAGAACCCACGATGGGCCCAAACATTGACACAAAAGGGGTTGCTCAGGCGTGCCGGTTGAGCAGTGCCGGTTGCCGCTGTAGTGCCAGTAAAATTGCTTGGGACAGGTGGGAATACTGTAACCTATAGTGACAGTTTGCGTAGTAGTGCCGGTTACCGCAGGAGTGCCGTTGTTGTTTTGGCTGGCATATACCGGCACTGCTGAGGGGCCCTTACTGTATACCCCCATGGAATTTGAAACCACGTCTGGTTCTTATTACGGTGGGGTACTCGGTTTTAGAGCGTCCATGAAAGATAAAATGGAGTCAAGAGCGGTTGCATCTGCTTCATCACGACTTGTGACTCCTATGCTAAAATCTATATGATGCCTAATCGGAGATAAGGGCGGAACGGAAAAATTTGAGGGGTGAATCTGGCCTGCTCCGAAGGGCTCTTAAATCGGGTACCCCGCTGTACTTTGTTCCCCCCGTAATCTTGAGATTTTTCCTCTCTCCTGCTGTTTTGGTTGTACGCTCGCGAAGAAACTGACCCCGGTGTTTCCCTGGGAGGTGGAGCGCCTGAGGCGCTTCCTGGAGACTTTGGTGGACGACCTCATCGAACGCGCCAAGGTGAGGCGTGCATTTTATTTGTTTGTCTGATGTACGACGTTTGCTTCAGTCTCACGCACCGTATTGTTTTTTTTTTATAGACATGCACTTTTATGCGTTGCTCGATGTCGCAGGCTACTGTAGAGGTGTGTTCACCATTTTTTGTTCTGAGGCTCCTAACCACTTGAGGAGTTTTTTCGTTGCTGTCTGAGGCAAAACCCGATTTTCGAGGAAGAACAATATCAAAGGTTCTGAGTCATCCCACGGCAGGGATTGCACGTTGTGGGCCATCTTAGTTTTTACCGGTTGAGCTCACTCGAGTACGGATCTATCGGTTAGTTTGATGGTTTTACGAGCTTATTTTTTTTAGGACTAGCTCATGGACATGTTGGTCGGGTTGCGCGAACTAATGTTTTCGAAGTCATGTTTCGGGTGAGACATTGAGCTCCCCAATTTTGAAGCTCAGGAACTCCTTCTTCACATCCAGCGTGGGGTGACTCTTCAATCCGATTAACAGTCCCACGGCCAAGGTATACGACGAAACATGTTGCGAAAAAAGAATTGAATTCCCATTTTGGACTAAGGTGCCTCGTCATCCAGGCACAGTTTCGGCCATAAAGCGCTACGTCTGTCGTAGCACGCGCCGCATGCACGACTTTGCTTTAGGTATGCGCACCGTGTGATCTTGAATTCGTTTTTAGTTTTTTCGTTAGGTTTTCTTCCGCTGCTGTAGAGTTTCCGAAGCCTTTCTCGTGAGCACGGAATGTGTAGCTGATGGCGATGATTTGGTGTGACAACAACAGCATTCCCGCGATACAGCTTTCACGTTTGGCGTCACGATGTGTCAGCATCAAGTTGTCACGCTTACAACACCAGCCGACAGTATGACGTTTTTGTTTTCCTCGCGGAAATGCATCGCGCTCGTGTCGTACGGCATTCTGTTCGATATAAAAACACACGTCCAAACGCGTGCCGAACCAGTGTGCAGCGATAGGTTGTAATGGCGTTAAAGATGCGCGGTAGCGTTCGCCGCGCCGTGCCGAGTGCTTCTACGACTAGTAGTTTCAGGGCTACTCGATTGATACCACACCGGGGTGTTGGAGTTGTAGATGTATGTAAGGATTTCTGATCCGGGGATGGAACCCTGTCCTCCCCGGATGCGACGGGACCTCGATGTTGTCCCGAGGGGCAACTCTCGCCACACGCTGGCTCCGTTAGACCCAGCCGGTCAAAACTCAGCCAATGGGGGTGGGTTTTTCACACGGTGCGAGGCGCTATCGATCCGGGGGGTAATTGTTTCCGTCCCCGGGGTGTTGAAGTTGCCGATGTATGGACATATTTCTGACCCTGGGATGGGAAAATATCCTCCTCGGGTGCGGTGGGACGTCGATGCTGTCCCGAGGGGCAGCTTTCGCTGCGCGATGGCTTCATGGACCCCAGCCAATCAGTATTCAGCCAATAGGCGTGGGGTTTCCACACCACGTGGGGCGGTTTCGACCGAAGGGGTCGCCATTTTCGTCCCCTGTTGGTGGAAGCTGTAGATATGTTAAGGTATTTCTGAACCGGGGATAAAACCTCATCTTCCCCGAGTGCAGTGGAACCTCCATGCCCCTATGGCTGAAAATTCCTGTTTGCTGTTCAGCACCAACCTTCTAGCAAAGAGCCAGTGGCCTCTGGTAGGGATTGATAGACCAACCAGCGGTCCGAATGGCAATTCAAAATGGCAAGCCGGCAGCAAGTCTGCCTCGATGGCTGTCAGGACTGCCTCGAAAATGTCGGCAATGTTCAGCACGCGACGACCGAGACTCGGCGTAACGTGGGACCTAGTGTTCTCCTATTTGTGTCCCCAACCCTCTCTACCTATGCCGCGGGGTGGGACTGAAACGCTCTGGATCGCGAGACCATGATGACAGACAGACAGGATAGCAGCTTGTAATAATATTGATTGGTCATTTGACTTCTGCACTGGTAGAAAAGGCTGTTCATTATTGCTCATATAGTGCAACTTTTTTAATGGATCCCTCCCGCGATGTTAACTCTCAGGAAGAACTGGTCGAGCGCAGCCGACAGCCGACGAAGATTTGCCTAGAGTATCACCTTCACCAACGCGGCTCCAAGAGTCAGACGTTCGCCCTGCCTCCGGCTGCACCTCCTAGTCGCCGCCCCCCACCGTCCTCCCGCAAAGAAGAAGAAAAACAGGCACCTTCGGTTGTTGCGCTGGAAGTAAACGTTGGGAAAAGGAAGCATGTAGAACATCCCCCCTCGGTTGCGGCGCCAGAAATAGATGTTGAGAAGGAAGCTGGTCTTCTTCTTCCCCCTGCGGATTCTTTGGTTGAGCTGGTGCTCTCGCCGTTCAAAGGATATGATCAATCTAGGACACTCGGCGGCGATGGGGGCGGTCGCACGCACGAAGCTGGGGGAGAAACGAATAACCGCCGAGGCAAAGCATCGCCCCCCGTTGTGAAGCTCAACGTTTCTTTGCTCGGTTTTGTGAACCCGGGGGTTGCAGCGTCGGTGTCCCCGCCACCTGGGCAGCGCACTCTTCGTAGCATGGCGTGGCTAGGGCGAGACGCTCCATCCGCCGCCTTATCGATGGATGCTCCATCCACCACTTTATCGATGGGTGGGCATGATGGTAGCTCGAGCGGAGGAGGTCGGTCCTCTCGCAATAACAACCCGGACGAAGTAGCCGCAACACGTGTCGTGCCGGACAAACACTTTCCGAACGAAAAAGCAGCAGCGCGTGTACAAGTAGCGCCTGGGAAAAAAAATCCGGGCGAAGAATTAGCAGCGCGTGGAGGTGTAGCGCCGGCTGCGGATTTCCCCGTTGAGCAGCATGCACCTGTACCGCTTACCTCAGCGATCGATTATCCTCGCCCCGACGGTGCATCCCTACTCAATGGAAACCCGCGAAAAAGAGGCAGGGATGACGATCCACTGCAGGTGGCCGAAAGAAGCGTTTTGGTTCGTTGTCCGAGATGTAAAGCGTGCTTGCCATTGGGGGACATGTGGGACGCGCATCGGGAAGAGCACTTGCTCATTCTTGAGCGCAACAAATCGGGGCGTCGGTTAGGCGGAAACGTTTCTGCCGAAAAACTACTGCCAGGGACTAACCCGCCGGTATTGTCAGGCGTTTTACCGTCACCGCATCCTTCGGTGGTATCCCCGTCCCGTGGTGCGATGGGGTTGCATGCACCAGGGGGTAACCCTAGGAGTCGGGGCGTAGCAGGTACCAGACATACGCGCAGCAGCTTGACAGTGGATGAAGGGCGAGTTGATGATACGGGATATGTTGGGGGGGCCAGGCACACGCGCCTCACGTTGGATGTAGACGGAGGGCGAGGTGATGGTGATGGTAGGGGGGGGCGAATGCGGCTGTCGGATCTCCTCCTGCGAGCAGTTTCGCCTGCGCAGGCGTCTGACGTCCTGAAAGAACGAGGCCTGTTGCGGTGTGATGGGCAGACAAGGTTTGCACACTTAGGCCTTGCCGAGGGGCAGCGGCAAAGCGCGTTGGATGAGCAGCTCGGCAGCGTTTCGGTAACGCTAGATAGAGATCCCCGGCAGAGGGAACATAACGATATGTAAATAATGTTTTCCATGCCTTGCCGGACGTTTGATTTATTTATTTCAGATTGTTTTTGTTTTTTTTTTCTGATCGTTTTGTTTGGTCCTACTGCAGGAGGTACCTGAGACATTTGCAACACACTCAAGACATTATAAAATAATCGGTTGCCCTCGCATGTGTTGGTGCGTGAAAACGGTGTGAAACAACCACGTCCAAATACGTTTCAGAAATGGAGAGGGCCGCTGATCGATTTCGCGAAACGTAGCACTCCAGGTTCGGACGTATCTAAACGGCCAACTGAAGAAGCTATTCCTCGCGTCGGTTTTGTAGACATTTTGCTTGATGTCGGTATGGAACTTGACGAAGGCGACATGTTAATGGCACCTTCAACGACAACGGGGGCAGGAGACGGCAGGTTAGACCTATGACCGACTGTGGTCTAGAGGCACTATACTAGTTGTTGTGCGGGACCTCTCCAACAGGTGCGACTGTCGCCGCCCGAAACTTTCATGTCCTGACATCTTTGGCCAATCTTGGGTTGTCAGGCTGACTCAAGCGCTTGTGAATAGGTAGGTGAGGTTGTGCTCGGCATGCTTTGGCGAGGGGGGCAGATGTGATGGGCGCTCGCCTTACCCCCTGGCCGCATATATTACTTCAATTGGCTGGTATATGCTCATTACCGTGCGATGCGTGACATCCGCGCTTAGTTGTTGAAGGATGGGGACCACCTGTAGAGCCTGAAGCAACGTCGCCTCTGCTCTCAAGAGCCTTCTTACTTTTTTCAATTGTAATTGGGGTGTTGGGGGGGAAACTCCCCGGGAAAATGACTTGAATGGTGATTGGGATTTACTGAAATTGGCGAAATAGCTCTCCAGTAACATGTTCGAATATATTGTCGCAAGCGACAATGGAATTAGTGATCAAACCCAGTCATTACTGTTTTCCCGACAATTGGAGAGCATCTCCACACTACCAACAAATCGACCCAATGTGTACGTAATCACACAGCATACATATATCGTACGTACGGTCAACTAAACGATTCACCATCAATAATCGCGCTATGCGCGCCATCACGCAACGTAAGTACGCACGCTCAAGTTAACAAATCACTAACGAATTCACCGACCACGGGGGGAGCACCTCCACACCACCAACAATCCATCCCCTATGCCCCTCGTCACACAGCAGAAACATGCACCATTAACCAATCGATACACAAACGAAGATCAAGACGCTTAACCTAACACAGCACATGCACATACCGTGAACGAAAAGGGCTGGTTGTAACGAGTCGTTGCAAATGGCAAAAAAAAAAACTTGCCAAATAGCATTTTCCATCCACAAATGTCTTGCACGAACACGGGAACGCCTGCACTACACCTACAACTCATCCCGTGAACCCTTAGTGGCACGGCAGAAAGAGGTACACATCGCCAACTAAGCGATTCACAACCGAAGGACGCAGCTTGTATGTGGCTACTGTAACAACCCATTCCGCAATCAGCACCTATAACAATGGCAGCACCGTAGCGTTAGCCCCTTCGATCGCCTCAACTCAAAATTGCGATTGATTGCCCACCCACAAACTAAAATGCATATAGCGTAAGACAGCGCGCACCGCTGGTAAACTTAGTCGGACCTATTGCCCCGAAGTGAAATAACAGATGAACAAATATCTCAATGGAATGCAGCGCCAACGATATGCGTTGGAAAGCCGTTCCTCTGTACTTGCGAAGTCATGTGGAGTGCCCTGACAACAAACCTCCGCAGACGATGAAAAAAGTGTCGCCCAAACCCTTTACCCACGTTACCTTACATGGGAAGACCAAGGTTTATGCGCATCACGCTTGGAATACTTTCACACACTCTACTCATCTCTCTCGGCTTTTGACATGGTCACTTACACATACATGTTATTAACTTACAGAACCGGCCTATCGTTTGGTCGCTGGCCGGCTAATATCAATTACTGCTCTGATCGTACAGCCTACTCGGTACCGTCCTTTGCACTCCAACTTTGGCCAACCTACAGTGGCTGCCAAACTCAAGAAACAGTGATAGCCACCGATGGTGACCCTCTGCCAGAGCATGAAACAACATTCCTAGACACCGATTGTGCCGCTTTACCAGAGCATGGAGCATTTAACCCTACTAACAGTGCCCCCCTAGAGCATGGCACAACAACCCTAAATGATTCTGCGTCCCAACAAACCGAGGATTTTCTCGCTTTAGGTTCCCGAAGTGGCAAAATACTTTCATTTTAGAGCTATACACAGTTTCTGCACGAATGCGCCTACCAGCGCCCAAAGAAAAGCGCCTACCTATCACCGCGCTTATCACCGCCCATGCACATGCGCCTACATACATCACCCCGCGTATCATCGTCTACGCTTGGCCTTTTCGGCGTCCTCGGCGTCCTCGCTCTGCTTCAGCTCCACCTGTAAATTTAAGATGCAGGCCCCATAGGAAATGGCGAGGTTGGGTTCGTTGTTGGATGCCTGCTGCGGTAGGAATGCACCCGAATTTACGTAGGTTCTCCCCTTGAGGGGCTAGACTATATACACGGTATCCAAAAACTGATTTCGAGAAAAAACAAAACGAGAGAATCCAGCTTGTGAAAAAATGGCTTGTAGTCTCTTTGGAGGACAGTTGCTGCCCTCCTCGCCATAAAGTCGAGATTCGCCCACCTTTCTTTTGGCTGTTGCGACCCACTTCGCCGCGCGGCCCTGCCACTCCTTTTCCGCGCCCTTAATCTTCTGCCTGGTTTCCTTGTTGATCCGGATAATGTTGTTGTCGGCCAGGACCTTGCGGTCGATCACGGTCTGCTCGGTGAGCGCCTGCCTTTGCTGGAATTGGGCCCGCATCCCGCTCTCCTCCTCGGACCACTGCTTCTCTCGCGACTGGTTTGGTAACGTGAGGCACGGTCCGTTTCTTTTTTTAGTGTTTGCAGACCATCTAAAAGCCGCAACAGGAAGAGGCTTGCGAAAGAGCGTTAATGAACCCTTTTGGCACCCAAGTGTGGCTGTCAAACAAATTGTACGTCAAGAGTTATCGATCGGCTTCGAGCAGTATTTACGCGCAACATCACTAGTAGGGTTATGCTTCCCTCGTGTCGTTCCACTCCTTGCATTGTCGTGCGGGCACCCGAAGTATAATCCGCAAGCAAGCAATGGCCGACGCTGTAATAATATTTTTTGCCGTAATGGTTTCCCCGTCCGATTGTTTCCCTTCGATTTTGGCGCAATCGTGATCCCTCATTAGTGCAGCTCCTTGCCAGATGACAGCGACCGTATTAAAATGGGACTCCGCACTATCATGGGATACTGGAGTACTCTCTATCTCTAGGACGAGGTCGCGACAAGATATTTTCACCGCACTAAACTGGGACCCCGCATTAAAGGGTACCACACTAAGGCGGGACCACGACTGATATTCGCAACGGAAATATCTACGGTGTAGTCGATTTTCCTCGGTCTGGTATGAGTTATACCTGTTGCTCCTTGCGCACGACGTCGTCCATGTCTTGCAGTTCTTTGCGATGCGCCTCTGCCACCTTCGAAGGTACTCCCCCTTCGTCTTCCTTCAATCTGGTTTAGGGTTATGGTCGAAAATGAACGGTGGGACCTCCGCACAACCAGTTTATCGTCGTGCACGTGGTCTTGCGGTTTTTTATCCACATATGTTACTGTTGCAACATTCCGTCATGGGTTCTAATGTAGTCCGAAATCAATGCGGCTTCTGAGTTGCGATCGCCCGGGACTCACCCAAGGGCTACTACCCACGTAATGATTCGCCGGCAATCAACGCGGCACCTCGTCGCAGAGAGTAGCTTCTTCGGTGAACAAAGCCGGGTTTGAAATCGTACGCATTCCGCCGGGTTTGACCAATAAAGTAAACACTAGGTTGCTGGCGCTCTGCGCTGACGCTCTTCGACCTATGCCAATGCGGCGTGTTTTGCACCGCCGAACAGTTCGCGTATAGAGAGCGTCGAATATTGGTTTGTAGGCTGTCAAGGAAAGCCAGACTTAACTCCCGTTTGGCTGCAAAACGGCGCAAATTAACGCATATTGACTCCGAGAGGGATGTCTGAGGGTACTCACGCTTTCAACAAAATATCAAAATTAGCCGTAAGTTTATGCTGTTATTTTCAAGTTTCGGAGGCGTTCGGGTTTTGACCCACATCAACAAGGACAAACTCCGTCCAAGCATCCATTGCTCGTAGGGTTCAGTAAAAGCACCCGTAACTGTCTTTGGTGCTTCACGCGGTGCTGTGCTGTATCATAAACCCTGTGCCTGTACAGTAAAATACCACTTGCGTTTCATCTTCGCTTGTATCGTAACTTTGCGACTGAAGACATGAGCTTGGGCGGAACGCAATCTACAAAAGCTGTCCCGAACGTATTCCAAGTACTTTTTTTTTCATTTAGCACTGCAAAAACTACCCCAGGTTATTTTTCCATTTAGACCCTAAAACAAAAGCTATCCCATAGTTATTTCAGGTCATTTTCCCCCCAATAAGGTGGACCCAGTTCCAACTACGTTAACATTATCACCCGCTTGACGCTTACCTGGTCTCCTCGGCGTGCTGTTGTTCTTGCTTCTCGTCCCTGAGCCGGAGAAGCTCACGAGTTCTTAACTCGATTTCAGTGCTGACCGACTCTGAATCAACGTGGATCTTGTGCTCGAATGCCTTCAAGTCGTTCTCCATGTCAGCACGTGTAGTTTTCTGCAACACACGCGTACGTTTGAGAAGGTTTTACACAGTGCATGCGTGACATTCGCGCCCTATTGATTGGAGGGTTTGCACAATGTACCCGCGGCATTCGTTTCTTTCACGGGGTTGCGGATCAATCGTCAAACGTCTGGGAGGACTCCACGTCGGCTCGGGTAGTTTTCTGCAACACGCACACAAGCACGCGCATACACATTTTAAGGGTTCACACAATACAGCCGCGATATTAGTGACCATCTACATTTATTTCACGGCTCTGCCGCGCATAATGTTTTGAAGGGTTTGCAGAGTAGATCCGCGATTCTTCGTGATCATCATGTTGTCTTTGTGCCACAACACTGATATATGCAGCGGTTGCACAATATTTCAACGACATGCGTGACGCGTGACCATCCTCTCGTTTGTTTCAGTCACAACGGTCAGCTCGAGTAGTTTTCTGCGAAATGCGCACACGCGCATTGGTGTTTGAAGGGTTTGCACAACACTTCCGCGATGTTCGTGACCACCACGAGTTGTATTTCTGCGACCTCCGTGACCGCCATGTTGTACTCTGTCACGCGACGGTTCTACATCAACAGCCAATAGCTAGTGTGATGGCACATTGCTTCCGCATCTCTAGCTGCCGAGTGCGAACTCGCCTGAAACTGCTCCTGTAAAACAGAAAAAGAACTGTCCGAAAACAAGCGACGATTGCCGCGTCGGCCACACCAGCCTATAACACTGCAGTATTATTTTCCCAGGTATCTGGCATTCACTATACGTATTGGTTTAGATGAGGCATCCCGCTCTGGTCTCGAGAGGGAATGATCGCTAACAACGTACATTCTCTCACTAATTGGGACCAATTCTTGGACCACCGTTTCTTCGAAATCGGGAATTTCCCGATTAGCTACAGATTTTCCTAGGACTGCTGAGGCAAGGTGCCATAGACGAAGTGCCCGAACTTTCAACGTAAGGGTCTACACGACGCGCGCGCTGCACATACTACTGAGCAATCCCACAGCAGGGTGCTACAGATTCTAAGAGTTTTCTGAGCTCGTAACACGAGGAGCTCAATATCTCACCCGAGGCATGACTTCGACGGCATTCGTTCGCGCAACGCGACCAAGCGTGTATGCCCTAATCATAAAAACAAACCACACTCGACAAGTTACCTTCCAGTACCGATAGTTCCAAACTTGAGGAGGTCAAACGGCCAGGTACATTACTAGTTAATCCAACAACTGCAACCCGTACCGTGGGATGACTCTACTACGCGTGAAGCGTTTTGCGATAGGGCAACAACATTTTGACAGAAATACCTTCTACATGAGGGTTTTTCTCAACTCAAAATCCTCGGAATGTCGTTCTTTGTGTTCTACCAGTCTGCCAGCACCGTCCCGTGTTGTATCCATTTGGAATAGCCACTGACGCGATTAACCAAAACTGCTATGCTGATGCGGTCAATGTCAATTCTTCAACCACAGAGTTATGAACCAAAACGCCTCCGAAATTATCTCTCGCAACAAAAGCCATATTATTCTTGGTTCGGTTCTGACCTCTAAAATCCTTCTCCATGTTTCGCACTATAACTCGTTGTATAGTTAGGCGACGGGATTGCTTATTCATCGGGCTGCACTTTCGGCATTTTTCCACTTTTGAGGTTGGCCGAGGTTAACGCCTTCACAACCGGAAACCCTCTTTGGGGACAAAATTACTTGAAGTTAGTATAGCGAGGGATTTTGGAGCTCTACTGGGGTTAAGAGAGCTCCTCAATCGAGGAGCCTCAGGTAACAAAAAGTGGCACATCTCTACTGCAGCATGTGTCCTAACCGGCACGCTCGCACAATATAGGTTCGTTCTACATCTATTAATACTTGCCGTTTACTTTTGTCGGTATGTCTTGGGTCAAGAAGGGGGTAACTGCTGCAGAGCGCGCACTCACCTCGAACTGCTCGAAGTCCACTTCAATCTTGCGGATCTTAACCGCGCCCTCCGCCTCTAGAGCACGCCTGTCGTTCTCGATAGATTGACCCACTTCGATCAACGCCTGGGATCGTATCAATTGCGTCAGGCAGCGTACAATGGTGGTTACTCCGACTTAAGAGCGCGCAAGTTAATCTTTTAGCGCCGCACTCCCGACATGGGGACGAAACACTTGGAGTTAGACTATTAGTAGGATACTTTTAGGAGTTGGAAATGGGTTAAGGGCATTCGGGAAATAACCCCGCTACAGCCCTCAAACGCCTCTCTATACTAACTGCAAGTAGTTTGTTCCCCCAAACGGGTTTCCAGTTGTAAAGGCGTTAGGTACCGTAAAATCGGCGTGCCCTGTCTGCGCTAACATCTACATACTTGCCCGCTGTAGGTAAGAGCATTGTGTAGTTTAAAAGCGTTTGCTTTGGCTCGTCACGGAGTGCTCGTAAACCGGGATACACACCGCATTACCACACGTATTAATAGCAAAAAACACGACCTCAACACGCTCTGTTTACGGCATGTCTCTGAAATGAGCCGTGCTACGCTGTTGGCTGCTGCACAGATCGGACAGATTCCCTTTTCATAATCCTTCGGAGCAGATATATCCATGATTTTCATGATCTGCACGATCTACAGTGCGGGTAGGTAGATCATGTTCGCCGGACGGGGCTTTCGAGCCCAAACATTTTACCACCAACGAGGCACCTCAACCAAAGAGTTACCGAACTATTTTTATCCGATATGTATTATGCAATGTTATCGGTTCGTACAACCGTTTCGGGGCTTCAGAGCGAAGAAAAAACGGGAGAAGAAGGACTATTATAAGGTCGAAGTGCTGCAGTTGTTGCTACTGCAGTAACCTTATGCAGCGCGGGGTCTGCAAAAAAGAAGGCATTGCGGTGGGAGGCACGGGGGCTGAGGGGGGCGGCAGCAAGATGGGGGCTTCGAAGGAGGGAGATGACGGGAAAAAACGACGACTGCTTGAGATACCTAGCTCAGCCCGTGGGGTTGTGCACGGAGCTTGGCTTCTTTCTTTCTCAAATTTGGCTCCCGGGTGGGGTAGTAGAGCTCCTCAAGCGAGGGGCTCACTCAAATTAGGTTGCAACCCCTGCTGTACCACGCTTTCTTGGCTCACGAGCCCAAAAAGTTATGCGCATGGCATGTTTGAGATGTAAGTGTGTCGTCGGAAGGCCGCTATTAATGACAAGGGTGAGCTTATCAGCTTAGAACGAACCACTGTTCTTTTGTGGATGGCCTATAGTATCTAAAGAACTGTAGTCTGTCGTGGGAACCCCGCCGACAAGGGTGCGCTATGGATCAACCATAGGTACCATGGAGGTTGCGCGTTTCTTTGCAAAACTGTCTTCTGCATGACGGGGCTCCTCAACCTAAAGTCATGCTTGTTTCGCAATATGAACTAATAATTTATATACCCAGGTCACGGGCTAGGTAATCGGATCGCATTTTCAGTTTACTTCAAATTTGTTTTCGGGGTTAAGAAAGGTATTGCGCTCCTCAAGCAACTAGTCCAAAAACAAAATTTGCACCTGTACAGTGAGGTGTGTCCGGGGGTTAGAATGATCAGGCGGAAGGTCTCAACACGCTTATTTATTTTACCACTGCAAAACTCCAGCTACAATTCGGAGTAGTTTGCCCCCGAAAAACCCGGCTTCTGCTCTTAAACGGGTTAACGTGGGAAACATCCTTCGTATTGGGCTGTGTTACAGCCTAAAACCACCACAACAGATGGCGATCAAGAGGCTCGCACCGGTTCCCCCCTGATTAGCAGCATTTTACAAGGACTTCTCGCTGTACTCACCGCCGGTAGCGTTGCGAACGCTTTTCTTTTCACAAAACACCCCGGGAAAACAACGTCAATGTCACGTCTTAACCCTTTTACTACTGGAAAATATATGCCCTCCTCTAAATCCAAGTACTTTGTTATCCAAAACCGTGGGTGCAGTCCTAAGGGCGTTGCTGGACATGTAAAACAAAAACAGGATAAAAAAAGGAATTCGAACCAAACACAAAGGGCTGATAATTTAATTTCGCGCACCTGCCCCTCCAGGCGCATCTCAGCCCCGAAGAACCAATCATCTTCCGGTGGCATGCGTGCAGCGATCGAGTGTACGTCTTCCCGCAACTTCTCTCCTCGGGATCGGAATTTTGCTGCGAAATATTCAAAACCAAGGGGAAAATATATAAGAAGACTGCACTCCCATCCCTTGAAATACAACTGTCTTAATATGCCTTGATCGACACGCGACTACTACATTTTAGTGTGGAACAATCGGCCCTAAACCCTACACAGCGCACTCTTTCCCGTGCCTTTTCATGTCTCCTGATATTTTTTTCCAGCGGGGGTTTCGCAGGCGGTGTCGATGCTGTCGAACTGCACAGCAATGCAGTCAGCATTTTCCCGCATGAAATAAATTTCCAGACTGGAACCGGAACTTTCCGGCCTGGAATAAAATTCCAGGCGAGATTTCGCAAGCGGGGCGTTTTTTCTACCTATCATAGGCCATGAATGGTTGAACCGCTCCTGAAGTGAGGAGCTCCAGAAAAAAAACGGGGCACCTCTGCTGTAACATGGTGTCATGGGAATCAGCACTCGTCCCAGAGGCAAAATAACATGTATGGACCGTGAACCCCTTCAGAACCTAAAAACCCCTCCCTTTGCTAATATCAAGTAGTTTGTCCCCCCAAACGGGTTTCCAGTCGTAAAAGCGTTTTAAGCGGTGTGGTAACCGCTACCAGGTACATGGGAAACATAGTTCGTCGCATACGCATTAGACATGGACCGTTCATACAGTTCGGGGCGAAAAAAATTGGCGTTCACCTAAAACAACAATATAAAATTACCCTTCACATCCTCCACATCAACGGGGGGGAGAGGGGACACTTGTGACCACGGCTTGTTTAGAATGCCGCTGAGGGCAAAAATTCCCACGAGCTACAATAATTCACCCTTTGACCACTGCAACCATTCCCGTACAATTCCAGTTGGTTTGTACCAAAAATAAGGGCTTGCAGTTCTT
The DNA here is from genome assembly GCA_012845835.1 of Undaria pinnatifida. Taxonomy (NCBI): domain Eukaryota; class Phaeophyceae; order Laminariales; family Alariaceae; genus Undaria; species Undaria pinnatifida. The sequence goes on along the minus strand of JABAKD010000015.1, from coordinate 2,202,572 downwards.
GAGGGGTAAAAACAGAATCACACATGAAATATCCGATCTGTAGAAATGCTCACCGTCCAATCCCTCGCGGGCAGCCCGCAGCCACCGCAAGGCTAGCGCCTTCGAAGCCGCTGTGAGCTCAACTTTCCAGTCCTTGGTGCGAGAATCATCGTCCTCCTTAGCACCAGCGATGTCCTGCTTGCCGCCTCGCAGCTTGCGCTTGCGCATGGCCTCAACATATCTACCGAACAGGACGAGATGTATAGTTTCACCTAATTGCCATTTTTTTTCTAGTGACGCGATATGGCCACTAATCATGATGGTTCATGCACTACGGACAAACATGATGATTTGTGAACATCGCCTAAACAAGATGATTTGCGAATGTATGCTAAACTTGCTGCTTGGTGCATGCCCCAAAGCAAGAATATCGCCTAAACAAGATGATTTGCGAATGTATGCTAAACTTACTGCTTGGTGAATGCCCCAAAGCAACCGTATAACTGTCCGGGCACGCGGAAAAAACTAGCCGCTTTTGAGAGTCAATGGTAGACGAATAACAACTGATGTGCTTTCTTTCTGGGAGTGCTTCTTCTAAGTGATCACCGTCGAAGCTCACGCTGCAGACTGTAGGATGACAAAAAAATGCTATCAGTAGTAACCCCCCTGAAAAAAGCTCACAACGTGGTGCCCCGTACAAATAGTCGGGAGGAAAAAACAACGTGCTATTGCCGAGAATGGTGCCCCATGCCAAGACTATTCCTCCATCATTTCTCCTTCTGTGCTCTAATCTCAGTCTCCTGCACAGGGGTGCCCCGAACTGAGCTCCATACAAACAATCGCAAAATAAATCGCGACAAAACAAATCGTGACATGATGTACCAGGAACTCTTGTTCACTAACATGAATAGGTCTCCTCGAGTTGAGCTCGGCATATCCACTCCCAAACACTGGCCATTAAAAATACGCGTGATAATTCCAGGAACTCTGTGCGCCAAAACAAAACAAATTGCAGCTCCGTATAAACAATCACAAACGTGATAGTGTTTTTAGGAACTGCCACAAGACGATTTCTTTCTTCGTCACCTCTCCATCTGTGCTCTAGCCTCGGGCTTCGGGAACAAGTGGGCACCGCCTAGCTTGGTACGAGCCGCGTGTAGCCATTTTTGCATCATTCTGCCCTCCGGGCTGGTTCGTGTGACCACCACAGCATCGAACACCACCTCGTCCTGAGGAAAACAAAATCACATGTACGGGAGGGCGGGTCGATTTGGACGTCGTCCTTCCCATTCGATCATAGACAGCGCGTCTTCGAATGGCACATCACACTCTCGGAAGGGGCCCGGATCTTGTCGTTATACTTTCGTAATGCTCTCTTGCGCCCGGAATTGTTGGTGGCATACACCGTGGAGTTTGCAGGGAGAGTAGTTCGAATTAAAAGTCGGTCAAGTCTTCTAAAAACCTACCAGGTACCAGATACCTGGTATACTCGTGTAACGTGTATGCGAGCAAGCACGAAAGCACGGTCAAGGAATGCAAAAACTTATTCGGGCTTAACGAGTCAAAACATAGTTAGGGTCGTTTCTAACAAACGGAAAAAAACACGAACCCTGACAAAATGTCACCATTTTTTTTTTGATATCTTGAATTCTGCAATGTCACGTGTGCAAAAAATAGGTTACGTTTTTGCGTCTGAGGGACCCTGACATCATTTCAATTTGTATGGAAACTGAAATAATGTCACGATTCTCGAAAATGTCACGTTTTTTTGTCAAGATTCCTGACAATTGTTGTGTTCGTTTGGAACGGCCCTTAGTAGACGTTAACTCCTGCGTTGTTGAGAGAAAAGCGAAGGTGCAGCTTTGAACACTGCAACGTCCGTTGTCAGCAACGACAAACTTCCAGCCGGAACTTACGTCGTCATCGTCCGACGACATGTCGTCCATGCGAGTGGCGCGATCCGCTCCTGGTGTCCTAGCCAAACGCTTCAACCTCTCCTGCTCCAATCGGTCCGTGCACTTCGAGCACCTGTTGTAGTTTGCATGTTAAACGTTTGTTTGTAAGTCGCTTGTTTGGGGTCCTACAGACATGATTTGTATTTACATTTCGCGTGCGTGTATGTTTTTTTCGGGAAGTTTCGTTTGGGTGTAATTAAGAGATCGTTTCGCAGTTTTTTCTCTTAGGGCATTCGACCTCTCCCGCTTCAACCGGCCCGTGCACTTGGAGCACCTATTTTTGACTCCATTTCAATTTGGTTTTCGGTAATCCACCCGTTTTGGCGTGATCAAGACGTCATATCCCGATTGCCTTTTGTTTACATTTTTTTCGATCAATCGCTCGTTTTGGTGTGCAAAGAAATCGTTACCCGATTTTTTGCTCACGGTATTGATTCGACCTCTCCTGCTCCGTGCATTTGGAGCGCGCATATTTCGTTTCCCAATTACGTATCATCGGCGACAGCCACTCGTTTTCTTGGCGCGTTGAGGACATCAAGCGCTAGTAAATGTACGTGTAAGCCTTGCACTGGCGGGAATACGTTGGCGCACGAGGACACCCCGAACCAATTGCACGGTGAACAAGGCGCATGTAAAAAAATATGCACGCTAAAGGATCCACAACTACATACAAGGGCCTGCAACATATAGCACACAAGATAACACGCACCCTCCGACGAGATTCAAAGTTGATTTTCTCGACAGCGGCGAGAGAGCACAAACACCGAGCGAGGCGTCGATGGAAACATCAGATGTCGACGAGAGGTCTTGCCAAAGCCGTCATTTTTGCTTTGCGTGCCCTCCTCGGTTTGGAAACAAGCGTCCCGGAAATGTTTTGCGAGGGGGGAGGGGGTCATATCATGCCTGTTAGACGCATGCTGCGATGGAGATACACCGTTTTTCCTGAGGTTTCTCACATGAGGAGCTCTACACCTCAAGCGGTCCCCGACGAGTCATCACACGGTAGTAACGATAGGGTTCGCAGTTTTTGGGCTACTAAAGGTATCTGGCCGATTGAGCTCCTCGCGTGAGGAACTACCGGTTAGTCTAACATTATTACGAATAGATTTTGCTTTGGGGCTAGGGCATAGACGCTTGGCCGGGATGCGCGAACGCATGCCTTCGTAGTAATGTTTCGGGTGAGATATTGAGCTAGCTCCTCATGTTAGGAGCTCAGAAAACTCTTAGAATCTTCTGCACCCCTACCGTGGGATGACTCCAATGAACAATCCCACGACCCACGTATTGCACGAAATGGCCAATTTCGGACGATTTTGGGTTAAGATAGGTTAAGGAGCCCCGTCGTTCAGAACCCTCTTCAGCCAAAACGTGCCACCTCTACCGTGAAGCATGCGTCGTTACACGATACGCTATCGGAGCCCGTCTTGCAACCACGGACTATACTATATGGTGACGAGTTAACGTGAGAACAACAACAGCGACCATATCGTTGCCAACAGCAGGGCGTGGACATATATCGGAGAGGTCCAATGCCGACGTGTGCTACGATAGAGGCGGTCGTTTTGTCCGAAAGTAGAGTCTCCTTAACCCATAGTCGTCGTGAAAACGTCATTCGTGTTTTGAAAAAATATGATTTCGTATTCCAAGGCCACGGGGTTTGTTCATCAAGAAAACAATTTCAATTTACTCAAGAACAGTTTTTGGGAGTATTTTGAGTAAAACGGAGCCTCAAGTGGTTAGGAGTCTCAGAAACAAAAACGATGAATCTCTACCGCAGCATGCATCCATGCGCCTGCCGTTTACTGAACGTGTGTCTTGGCACACGTGACCGAGGCTATAGTATGCTAGAGGGATACTGCTTTTATCACGGTTAGGGCGTCGTTGTTCAGTGGCTCATGGGAGTGGCTACCTCCTGCTGCTTTGTGCTTCGTGGTTTCTTCGCGATATACACGGCAATAGAACTGCGAATAGAACTGCTAGTTGTGCGCGCAAGCGGATTTCATCCCTTGAATGGAACGGCGGGTAAAATACTGTATATACTACTATTTATAAAACTATGACACGGTGGCGCCTTCGTGACGTAACAAGGGCACTGGGTACTCTCGCTTCGCCTGGTACTTTACCATGGGCAAATTCAAAACCCGTTGACCAATCAGAGGCCGAGCTAACCTGGTGATGTACTCGGCGTTTGAGCGGAAGTAGGCCTTCCACAGGTTTTCGTCCATCTCGTTTACGCCGTACAGTTCCTGCCCAAATCCCAACATTTTTTCAAAGACGTGAACGATTGCAAATAATAAGAAAACGGAAGAAGAATCGGAGGTGGCTAAGTGCCTGCGTATACGTTAACATGACGATCGTTACTCTTGGGACAGGAACTATCATTGTAGAAAACTGTTAAAGCCTTACAAGCAGTTATTATTACTACCATACATTGTGCGTTTAGGCAGCTCGGCGAGTGTGTTCTGCAGCTGAAGCAAATAGGAAACAATGAGCAAGCGAAAAAATGTAACGTAATGCAGATCTAAGCCTGTGTCGAGAAAACTCGCGAGGCACCGAAACGTCCAAAAGCAATTTCGTTGATCGTTTGCTGCAAGGCGTGAAATAACACTCACACGTTTACGTTTTCAAAGACACGACACGTACACCTGGCCGTACTCGAACGCTCGAGAGAGGCACACGCTCTTGCAGTTCAACGGCCTGTGGCTGAGCCATTTCGAGAAACAAACGCTAAAGGAAGAATTTTGGGAAAAAAGCGACCACGATCCTCCCCCATCAGGAGTCGCATTTATCCCCTGCGGTCTGCATCCTTTCCCTCCCACAGGTTTGTCACATTTCCCCCCGAAGGTCTGTCACGTCTCTCCACTGATTTCTGGCGCACCTCGATCGCCGCGATGAGACGGTCAATAGCGTATGCGTCAGGCTTGCCGTCAGTTGATAGAACATGAAAAATTACAACAATGTTCTAATTATTGTTGTCATTTCTGTTCGTCCCGACTGCCTTCGCTAAGCCTACATCACGTTTGTCTTCTGAAGTCTGCCGCACCTCGAAGCCCGCAAAGAGAAGGGCGATAGCCTAAGCGCCAGACTTGCCATTCACTAGTAAAAATATTAAAATATGTCCCCTGAATTTTGGCGCACCTCGAAGCCCGCGATGAGACGGTCGATGGCGTAGGCGTCAGGCTTGCCCTCAAGGGCAAGAGACACCGCAAGAGTCCGACCCTGCTGGCCGGCGCGGCACTGACACACCGCGCAGGTTTCGGCCTGATTTGTTCGACACCAGGGGGGTGGGGGAGGGGCATGGGGGGGGGCTCACTGTCATGCATCGCCGTAGTCTGTCATGTCATAGACCGTGGGGTGGTAGTTTTAAGCATACCGCGAGGGAAGCGTGTAATATGTAACACGCGAATAGCGTCAAACCGTCCAGAAAACGCCCAAGCCAAGGGAGGGAGCAATGGTCTCCCCAAACGTTGTAGCCGGGGGTTACGGGGGGGTGCTTTTATCAGTCCGTGAAGGAAGCATGCGAAGAAAACATCATCGGAGGGGCGGGGGGGCAACTTTTTTTTCAGGCCGCAAGGCAAGCATGCAACGGGCAACATGCAAACAGAGTCTTGTCCGAGAAGGGAAACTCTAATGATTCCTGCTGACGGGCGCGGCAGTGACATGTCGAGCATCGCTCGGCCTGAATTGTTCGACCTCCGGCGAGTGGGGGAGGGGAGGGGTAGCTTTGTCAGACCGCGAAATAACCATGCAACATGTAAACAGCGTCTTCCCCGGGGAGGGGTGAGCCCGGTTATGCAGCGAACGACTCCCACAGGAACGTGCACTCTACAGCTGCAGCAGTGGATGGGTTTAAGTCAGGGACTTTTTATTATTGTCTTCCACACAGCAGCCGGAAAGCTACTATAACCTCACACGATACACCACCCGAATACATGGGCGTACCGCGCGTTAGCTACTGTTAATACGTAAATACTGCTGTAGTACGCAGAAAATGATTGGCTGTACCCCGGTTGGTTATACGTCTTAGAATTTGTGCACTTTCGTTCGGGGGCACCCACTACTTGGAAATAGTGTGGAAATGTTTCTAGTATACCTCTAAGCGGGTCAGCGGCTACTTCACCTGGTTTTTCTGAACGATTCCCGCAATGAACCTCCAGAATGAACGCCGTTTCCGAGCCTTTGCCAGCCACAGCCGAGCGATCGCCAATGATGCTCCCACAAGGGGGGTCCTCGGCCAACCCCTTCTAAGGGCCTGTCAAAGTTGGACGGCGTTCGCGAATTTGCTGAACGGTGGACAAACCATCTCTGTGCGCGGGAACTTGGTTTTGGCATCTACCAACGTGCCAGGAGAGGACGTTTTCGACGAGTACACTGATTCTCCCTGTCGTAGAAAAAATTTCTGCATACGTAGCCGGAAACCATCGCACGCACCGTACGCACATTGTTCCGCCTTGGTGAGCACTGGACTGGGCAAGTTATCGGCCATTGTTTCCGCCATCTTACCTATATTTTCAAACACACAATATGATTGGTCTACTTGAGGCAGGGTTCATTTTGGCGAGCAAGTTCTGGGGACCGGGCCATCGGACCCGTACCAGCAGGTGGTTCTGTTCAGTACCTCCATCTCATCCTCTTCATCAGAGGAAATGTCGCTACGGTCGCCGGGTCTCCGGACTCCCTCTCCCATGGCGATCAGCTCTGCGTACACATCTCGGACGTATTCAACAGCTGGTCTCCTGTGCGAACGAATGCCCGGCAAAACGAGGTTGGGGTTTACGTCGTGCCGGCGAGAAGGGATCAAAACTCTGTAGTGCAGTGGGTGCCCCGATAAACGCGCGCGCAAGATAGGACATTCAGGGCTTAAGAGCAGCCAAATCGGCATGTTTCGCCTGTACCATAATCTGTACATTTCCCACTGCCGACAAGAGCAACGTGTAGATAAGAGCGCCTGTTTCGGCTTGTTATTGGTTTAAAAAATAGAACCCTTACCGCGGTACGGCTCTTCGATCCTGCACTTCGAAACATGTAGGGTGCAATACGTATAACGCATAGTTAGTGCGGGAAGCCGGCCGTTCCTTACCCATCTGGCCCCGCCTGTTGCAGCGTCCTCGGGGTGAGAAGGTCGGTAAGGTGCTGCAGAATCCATGGACGGTTGCGCTCCAAGAAACGATGCCGGAAGCGCTCGCTGTTGAGTGCCTGCAGCTCCAATCGCTCTTGCTCCAGATTAGCCTTATCGGCGGGTGACAATCAATTCACATTTGCGACGGAGCCCAGGTTTAGGGCTAACTCATTCTTGAATGTTGCAAGAATAGGTCCGAATCACCCCAACCTCTTCCGGGTTTTACGTCGGGGTGTAGGCGTGGAGACGCCAAATCAACGCCTTAGCCCGATCCGAGAAGACTCCGGTAAGATATTTGTACTTGAAATGACTCGGTTGCTTGAAGTGACCCAGTTTCGGTAGTAGCATGCTATTATAGATGCAATTGTCGAGCCACCTTGTTTATAATGTGCCGGTTGACAACCACGTCGGTATACTCGTGCGGTTTAGAACGAGCGCTTCCTATTTTTTAATGGATAAATCAACGTCAGTTGTTGTCGCACTTCGTCGATGGCGAGTGACCATCCGCCGAAGGATAAAAAACAGAAATATAACTGTTCAGGTGTAACGTGAGTGCTTTAATTTGCAAATGAATCAATCAGTTAATACCTGGCGCCCTTCTCCAATGGCAAGCTTGGCGGCGATATCGTCATCCACGGTGCCCTCAATGTTCTTCGTCATCCAGAGGCCTCGCCACCCCATCCGCTTTATCTGAACAAACATAGGAGGAAATCAACGCGAGGGTGCTTACACGAGAGGGTATCCAAACGAGAGGGTGCTTAAACGAGAGGGCGCTTACACAAAAGGGCTCTTACAAAAGATGGTGCTTAAACGAGAGGGTTCTTAAACGAGAAGGGTTTTATGCTTAAACAAGATGGTGCTTAAAATATAAGGTGCATACACCAGAGGTGCTCACACGAGAGGGTGCTTAAACGAGAGGCGAGGGAGTGCATACACGGGAGGGTACTCAAACGATATGGTGATTACACGAGAGGGTGCTTAAACAAGAAGGTGCATACACGAGAGGATGCTTAAACGGGGGGGGTGCTAAAACAAGACGATGCCCGTTGAATAAATAAACGTTAGGGTTGTGAGTTGGCTGGACATCACGGCCAGTTTTTACGTGGGTGGGGAGAAAAAGCTAATTAAATTAGTTAGTCTTTCTTTGGTTTATATCGGAATAGCATCTACGATAAATCATCGGAGAGCGAAAACAATAACAAAAGCTAACACCGCATGTTGAGCTACAAACGCGTTTCGAGTCAGCTGAATAGATGCGGATCTCCGTAAATTACTGCACAAAACGAGCTGCAGCACCTGGCCAACAATTAATATGTCGCCGACTCAAAGTCACCCAACCCACAGCCCCAAAACACGTAATTCCATGGGGCATCTCGTTGCTTCCGCTCCCTGTTCGGCCGTTTATCGGACTAACTGCAGATGGAATCCATGAACATTTCGGCGCGTTTTGCTACTATGTGCGTGTGTGCCGAGGTATTTTTTTGCTCGGTGCAAGGAGCGGGAGCGATGTTCGTGTTTTCGTTCGTTTTGTGCCCTTTAGGTCCTAGAGCGATGGATATCTGAAATTATAGTTGTACTTTTAGCAACAGCGTGCCGCAAGTACCGCCAGTTGGCGCTGGAGCCAGCCCTACAAAAATCTCTAAGCACTCAAGTACCCCGATACGAACAGTATCAATATAATCGATTTGAGACGTTCTTCAACGTAGCTATTTAGATACGCCAACAAACTCCCTGTCTTGAGATGGTCTCAACTGCCGAATCGGTAATTCTCGCGGCATCTTTTTGTTAACAATTTCCTCCTTACGTTCCGTGTCATCGAGTTAGGAAAAATCAAGTGGGGAATAAGTAAGAAAAATACCAACGATGAGCTCGGTGGGGCTCGAATCCTTTTCTTTTTTAAACGTTTTCTCCTCACCTTGATGCCAGCAAGCTGTCGGAGAAGCTTCTGAACGAGGTCCCCGAACAGGAAAATAATGGCAAAAACAAGCGGCCCAATGGGATCGCCGAAGAGGCTGTACTCCCACCGCAAGAAAATTGTGAGCCCCATGAGCCCTAGAACCATTCCTATGGCAAACAACGCGTTGATGAAGTAGTACTGAAACAACGACAAGCGATAAAAGAACGGAGAGCGGACAAAGGGGAATGTATTGAGTATACTGCAGAAGGAATACCGAAACAGCGAGAGATGGTAGAACGATCGGGGGGGGATGGGGGTTATCATGGTTATAGCGCAAAAATATTTCTGAAACAGCGACGAAGGGTAGAAGGAGGGGGGACGGGTGTGCGTAATCATCGCATCATGCATGGCTGTAGCCGGCCGTAGCCGGCCGTAGCCCGTAAGGCCATCGAAGGTGGGGTGCAACGAATAATTGAAACAGCGAGAAATGGTAGACGGAGGGGGGGGAGGGAAAGACTGGTTGTGAATATGCCACTGAAGTAATTCAGAAAAATCAAGAAGAGGTAGAAGGAGAGGAGGGGGGGGGGAGGGATGCCGTGAGTATACCGCCGAAGTAGTGCGAGGAGGAGGGGTGAAAAGGTAGAAGGGAGGAGGCCATTGTCATGAATTCACGCAGAGTAGAGAGCCATTGACCAGGGATGTTTTAACAACATGTTGATGAACTCATACTGAAAATGCGAGGAGAGGTGGAGAGGGAGAAGGAGCGCGGAGAAGGGCGTCTTCAATATACCGCAGAGCAGAGAGCCATCGACCCGGAATATATTGAGGGGAGTAGATGAGGGTTGACTTCACCGGCATTAACGAAAGAAACCCTGCACTATTCGCACCTGAGAGCTGAAGCACAACAAGTCCAAGGTCTGCATCGGCTCTGCGATGGACTCGTCGAGAGTTTCATTCCGCATCATCCACTGGTTTTGGCGGACGCTGAATCGGTACTTCTGGTACGCGATATAGTCGTAAACTCGCCACCCATGCGCAAGCTGCGTCGCGGACGAATGAAAAATCACGGTTAAAAAAAGCGGTAAGTCCACGTCGCGATCTACAATCCACAACGTTTTATTTGAAGCGGGGCTAATCGGCTTGACCAGTCAGGTACACCCGTAGCCTTAACAAGCTTTGTGATGTCAAGGGCATTAAAGTTAAAAGAATGTACCACGTGTGTTCTCTGCCATGAACTAGAGTCAACCCCATGCGTTTGCGACAACCCTCGCGATATCAATGCCGCCAGTCGTCAGGGTTTGGGCCATACTCAACGAGACTGCAACACCGACAAGAACCACGGCCTAGCACTGAGGATTCCGTTCGGCGCGATATGCTATATATCTGCCTAATACTCATTTTGCTCACGGAATAATCGATATGCCGCTTTTGGGTACCTACCTTATGGTTATCCATCGAAAAATCGAGTAAATTGTTGCATTATTGACATGTGCTTATAGGACTAGCCACCACTTATTTGTTGAATAGCACTCCGATAGTTTTACGTTAGATGGTGTGATAGTCACGGCTTCTGCTTTACCCTAGGCCTACTCCAACCTGGCGTCACATCGGTATAGGGGTAGCTGAAACAAGCTTCTGAGTGTTCACCACAACTGCATCCATTATGAGCAATTTCTCGTAACTGTACAGCGCTCGCTAAAACAAAATAAACCGCCTGATTGTGTACAACGGCGGTACAGGTGTAGCTAAAACAATATTTTACGTATGTGACACATTTATTTTTGAGCGATTCCAGCCTAACGTTAAAACGGTTTAGAGCTCGTTACCCCCCCCTCCCAAAGTGACTGACACAAAGGCATTCATAATGGGCAATTCCAGCACCACAACAACATAGGAGTAGCTCAACCGAACGTCTTGGGCGCTTAACCCGAAATACGTAAATACTGAGCGATTCCAGCCTAGCATCACAACGGCATAAGGGTAGCTAAAACAAACTTCCTGGGTAACATAAGGACATCCATTTTGGGTGATTCCAACCTAACATCACAACGGCATATGGGTAGTGAAAAAAACTCTTCATCAGTGTTTATTAAGAGCACAAAGACATCCATAACGAGCGATTCTACCCGAACGCCACAACGGCATAAAGGTAGCTAAAATAACCCTTCTGAGTCTTCATCACAAAGACATTCATTGTAAGCAACTCCAACCTCACGCCACTGCGGCATAGAGGTTGCTAAAACAAACCTCCTGAGGGTTTCTAACACAAACACATTCCGAATGAGAGGTTCAACCTAGCGCGTATATAAGCGGTATAGCCAGCGTCCCCGATGAAGTAGTGGGTGGATATCATCCCTGTTGGAGTCAACCTCGTTTTTTAAGCCTCCCCGAGTTCATACTCGTGCTCTTGGGGACTTTTCTTGCGAAAACTTTGACTAGCGGAAGCGCGAGAGCGTGAGTTAGCAAATTCGATGAAAATCGACGAGAATAAAAGCTGATAAATCGGTGGGAATGCTGAACCCTACGAGGTATGCGCGATAAAACTGAGGGCACGCACCAGCGGGGGGAGGAAGACACCTGTGACCACTGCTTGCTCAGAAGGCCGCTGAGGGTAAACACTGTTACGAGTTGAGCTAGAAGGTAAAAGTGACGATTCACAAAAAGAGACATAGCAAAAACAACCCTTCCAATTGTTCGACACGAAAACATCCATTATGAGAGAGCAAGTAAGAATATGACAGGACAGAATAGGGGTAGCTAAGACAGACCTCCTGCGTGTTGAACATAAGTAAGTATGAGCGACTTTAAACCAACGTCACAACAGCAAAGGGGCAGCTGAAACAAACCTCCTGTGTGTTTAACACGAAGACGTCCATGATGAGCGAGAATGGAATGATGACACAAGCGAAGGCCAGGTAGTAACCCATCTCGTTGTCTCGGATCCCATACAGCTCAGCCATCTTGGTCTGTTTGCTGAACGCCATAATCAGCGCGATGACCCCCGGCATGAGAAATAAACCCAGCACCTGACGTTAATCACATAAAGCGCGAAAGCGTGAGTGAGCTCAAGTGGATGAAAATCAATCCGCAGTGGGCATGCTGAAGAATCTGCGTGATAAAAATGAAGGCACGTGCCGGGGGGCGAAGGGACGGCATTTAGACACTGACAACGACAGAGAATATCTAGGCCGAGCCATAAACTCGTCTGCGCTGGTCAGTGTTACATGCCGGGTTATTTGCCGGGTGGCTATTTTTTGCGTTTGATTTTCACTTGCTGTTTTCCCCCCCCTTTTCTAGTCGCGACACCCCGGGGATTTTAGTCCAACTACATTCCGAAGGCGACGCTTTTACGTAGTATATGTACTGGTATATCATTAGCACTATGGGGACCAAGTACATTCAATTAAAAAAATTACCTTCGAGGGAGACGGTATGGAAGGCAAGCGAGGAGTACGTTTCATGGCAGAAGCACAGGACCCCATCGGGAAAAATCTACAAGCTCGGCGTAGTTGCACCATGTCATTTTACCTCGGTCGAGTACACAAAGTATGAATCCAGCAGAGGTTCAACCCCTTCCCTCTCGAGTTCGATGTCCTCGTTTATCTTTCGCCACGCCATCTCTTCCTTAGCCTTTTCTTCCCTTGTCATTCGTCGATGCCTTGAGAACCGCCTCTTCCACATCATGCGCCATCTCGGGTACAATTTTGACATCTGGAAAAACATATCGTGTGTACGAGAAGGGACATAATAAGCGCTGTTGTACGGTTCTAGGAGCGAAAAAATTCGCGGCAACCTGCGTCCTCTGCGAAGATATCGTACGAGTGCGGACGTATTAAGCGAGCGTTGTTGTACGGCGGTGAAGAAACTAAAACAGAAACACAAAACAAAAAACAGTGCTACATCCAGTGCTACATTCCAGGTGCCATGTGGCGCGACCAAAGCGATCAACTCCTACGACCGTCGCGGGTACAATTTTGGCATTAAAGGTGTGACAGACGACGCCCGAAACTGCCGTCTCCTGAATTGTTTGCTCGTCACCACGTCGGTACCATTACCGCCACGTCGGTATCTATACAAATATCGAGGGAACAAGGGCATACACTTCGTTGCATCGCACGGTGGCGACAAGACTCGCAACAAAAAACATTTTCTGATATTTCAGGCACCATGCGGCCCGATCAAACGCTCCAAATCATGCGCTACCTCGGGCACTATTTCGGCAGCTGGAAACAAATCTGGACCAGCACGAGTGTATCAACCCCTATAGAACTGCACCTCCGTTTTTGGGGACAGTCCACTTGAAATTAGTGTCAGATGACGTTCACATTAGTGAAAATGGTTAAGCTCGGCTTCGTATGGTGGCGATCAAACTCGCAACGAAAAACATGCGCTTGCATTCATGTGGCCCGGGTATGTTTTTTTTACATCTGTAATAAATCGGACAAACTGGGACGTAAACAACAGGCGTCGTTGTGCGATGACGACAAAACTCCACACGAACAAAACGCGTAACCGCTTTCCAGGGAATCATGTGGCCCACCCCCAAAAACTATCAACCTCTGCGACACCCACGTTTATACTTCAAGACGCATGCCACTGTACGAGTGCACCGAGATTTCTGATTACCTTATTTGAGGAATATTATGATTTCCCTCATTTGAGAAGCTCCATAACCCACCACCCAGAACATGATTTTTGAGTTAAAATCAGAAACGTCCAACCCGATGAGCAATTACATGGCACAGGTATAAACCGAACGATATTTCGTGTTGGAAACATACGGCACTCCGATAGCATTGGGTGGTTTCCCAGTTAAGGAGGCTCGTCAGTTAGAAAGCGTTCGGGCAGAAAGTGCTCCCCCTATCGTGACGCACGCCTGAAAGACAGATTCACGCACCTCTTTGACCCCCGGATCGAGGTAGAGTCTCTCCAGCATCATAACGGAAAGCTCGACAAAGAAGGATACCACGAAGTCCTGCGTGAAAACACCCCCCACAACACACACGATACGTATGGGGTTCAACGGAAACGCGACGGAGGTCGGAAAGGGAGCGGCGATGGTAAGATCAGGGTCCAACCATTTTTCGATACGCTGGCTTGGTGCGGATTGACGATTCGTTAGATGAGCAATCTGTGCCGCGGTGGGTCGACAGCCAGGGTTATTACAAGCGGACTGACTATGAGGAAGCGCAGCCGATTTCCTACCATAGAAATGTACCCGATTGGCGACCGAAGGGTTACAGCAAAAAAAGGCGTGATTGTGCCAACGTGATCACGGAGCTCGACGATGCAGGCTTGTCGTGGACGTATGCCACGGTAGGTGCTGCATCAATTTATTGCGAGGTTCTTCACTTCTCACTCGCGCGATCAAGGCTGCAGTAGCGGGGGTACCCCCATGCTCGGTACCGGTTTGTGTTGCTTGCAGACGAGTGGCTCAGTCCCTCACCCAAGAAAAGGAATCAAACCTCTCTAGTTGGCGCAGCGTCACGAGCAATTCCATGACGGCGCACATCGTACAACCGAAAAGCACGTAGGTAGCCACTTGCGCAGGTGTCTCGAAGCCGGTGAAAAAATACACCCTAAATGTAACTTGTCAAATAGTTAGTACCGAACAGTGTAGCCGCGGCCAAGTGACGACGGTCCGCATAATTGGGTGTGTCAATACGCTGGCAATGGCAAGTTGTGACGATGGATACCTTGATATCTTCGGCGCCCATGGTAACCAGCTGCTCCGTAAACCCAACAATATACTTCGGCTGGGTATACCATTGTAGTGCAGCGCTACTGAATAGCATTGAGCTTCTTTTCCCTAGGAAATTATAGTGATGATTGGACGGGGACATGGATTATATGCTATGGTTGATTGTATCGTTGCGCTGCCAAGGTATTACGCTTAATAAATCTGGGTAGGTATATCAGTAGGCAGCCAACTTGTGAAGGTCCAAATAAGTGGGAATACCAATACACTCCCAAGTTACGACGGTCCATACCTTGAAGTCTTCCGCGCCCATGGTAACAAGCTGCTCCGTTATCCCAACGACCACGAGGAGCGGCGCGACCATAAGATGTTCCCGCAAGAGCCCTTCGAGAACAAGGTCCATGAACATCTGTGCGAGACGCAGACGAATATGAATTATTAGGGGTGTGAGATTTAAAGGCTGATAATCCTTTTGGGGGCCATGTAGTACAGCTGACAAAACAAGGTATACGCGCGTTCTTATCATGGTGCGAGCATGCAGCACGCGGCCGCGCAAGCTATGCGCATTCTTGCAGGTTCTTGCATTGGAGTTGGGCAGCAAAAGTCGGCATCAGCTAAATCTTGCAGCCCAGGTTGATTCTTGTTAAGGATGCTGCAATCTTCAGTTTCACTCGTCTGTTTTCCCCTCCGAAGCCCTCAACAGGGTTAATAGTTATTATTTATAGTTGAGTGGCAAAGTGAGCCAGGCGAAGTGAGCCAACTACCACTACTAGTATAAGACTATCAGATACAATAACATCGTATAGTGCCGTATACTTGGTACCAATAAAGAACAAACGTCGAGTCTCAAACGCCCCAGGCAGATACAAGGTCGTACAACTTCGTAAATCACCGCATGGTACTGACTGTTCTACCTGACAGAAGTCGGCGACATATAGTCAGCAAACTCACAACCATTGCAAGTTTGATGATGACCGGCCTCACGACGGGGACAGTTTGATCGCGGATATCCTCTAGAGAACGCTTTGAAGATGAGGACCATGGACGTAAGTGATGTGATACGCAATCATGCTAATGACAACCCTTGGCTCTTCAAGGTGCCATAGATTTGAATAATGCGATACCATTACGACTTTGCGAGGAGACAAACGTGCAACTATTTGTATATCCTATTAATAAGAAAGCTGCATCACGGTTTGTCAGATCAAAGTGCTCGACATTCCTACAGCTGTGCGTTGACCGGACGGACTTCTCGGCTAGATATTACTTGGGCGACTGAGCAAACACCACGCGGCGAAACACGAACGCTCCGGCCAGATGCACAGACGCAGAACTCGACAAACTTCCACACGGCTGCCTGGTAACTGCATAGCCGTACCTAGGAAACTAAATAATTGTCGGCGACATATGGTCAGCAGATTCAGCCTACAAATTGAACCCCATTCGACAAACATTGTACACGTATTGTAGAGCTGCAGATACTCTGTTCCGTACCTGCGAGAGCTTGAACCCCACTATGAACATGTACACATGCACAGCGAATGTGTTCGAGTAGGAGAACTCCCATATGCCTAGGAGTATGCACTGCATGGCCATCGATGCCCAGAGCAGGTGCGCTCTTTTCCATTGCATCGGCGCGAAAACGGGAGACGGCGGGAGTTGATCCTGCAGAGGCCGTTTACGAAAGAAAAACGAACAGCATGTAAGCGTAGGGTAGCTCTCGCGAGTATCTCACGCTGGTGGATATTTTTAACCGTCGTCAACTGTGTGCCCTACCGTGTATACCGTGCTAGCACCACGTAAACATAGGGTACAGTAGCCCCATGTGATAACTCAAGCTGGTAAATAGATATGTGGAACTGACGTCAACTGTGTGCGTTGGTGGAGGCACAGGAGGTAAACAAAACAAACAAAACAATACAGGCTATGTATATCGGGCTTTCCGTTGTATGGGTGCCAACGCGGGAGAAGCTGGGAGCTGGTCCTTCAGAAGCTGTTTATACCACTGAGGTAAGCGAACAGTACGAACGTAAAGACGGAGTATAATCGTAGATCTCACGAGGATCTCACACTGATGGATAGTGATTGCTGTCGTCAACTGCATGGAAACATGAGGTATGATAGCTCTCGCTAAGAGCTCGTACTGGTGGATATTGGTAACTGTACTGTGTGCGCTGACGGACGGCGTACTTTGTAAAATGGGGAAAACAGAGATGTGCGGGGGGTTAGCTCTCGCTAAGAACTCGTGCTGATCGATTTTTACAACTGTCGTCAACTGTGTGCGCTGGTGAAAGGCATACCTCGCTGACGGTTAAAAGGTTAACATGAAAATATATTTAGTCCAAACATGTTCGGAAGTAAAGCTCTCGCTGAGAATTTCCGCCATTAACAGCGGACATTTGTGATTGCTGTCAACTGTGTGAGCTGGCGGAAGGTATAGAGAATAAACAAACAACCACAGCAATTTGTTTCCGCAGACGTTGGGATATATATCGCCTTGAGATTTCCGCCATGAGATCTCCATCTAGAGTTTCTCCGGTTTTAGATCTCCGTCTTCATCGAGTTCGAAAGGGGCTCCTATACTGTGGGCAACCGCAACTTGCATCGCTCGTCAAACAGTAAACAAGAGGAGCCACCAGCACGCTCAATGTGTGTTTTGCATTTTTACGTGCTGACCTCGTCTTCGTCGTTGTAATAAATGTCCTTCGCAATATTGGCTTCGACCTCCGCTTTGTCCTCCTCGGTCCAGTCCGGCACAAACAGTTTCACCGCCGTCAGCGATATATATATCATGGCTGCTATCAGGCACATCCCCACGCGACCGGTGCGGTACATCAGCACGCGGTCCGTCGTCAGCGCTAGGTTGTCCTGCCAGCTCCTGCGGTGGGCGAAAAATCAATCCCATCACGGACGTCAAACGGGATTTTACTACACCAAAAAATAAGCGGTTGGTAGATCGAACGAAATCCTGAGCGACAGCTGAAGGGTCTGCTGTAGAACCAAGTGTGGTAAGAAGCTTGTCGGGGTGGCCACAACGCACCACTGGAACCCTCGACACATGCTACGTAGGGGTGCATCTGAATTTTCTGGGGCTCCTAACCGCTTGAGGAGCTCTATTTCACACCAAGACACTGACTTTGAACAAAAACGGAAAGTGCAACCCGACGAACAATCCGACCCGACAGCCTAGGTATCTACCAAAGCTTGTCGTGAATCACAAATGGAGTTCCAACAATATTGGGAGGTTTCTTGGGCGAAGAGCCCGGTCAGTCACAAAAAACGTTTTGCCGAAAAGTGCTAACCCTATCGTAGAGCGTGCCACCATTTGCCACTGCTGTATCCTTCAACGATGCTTGAGAATGACGCAGCGTGTCGGTTGCGACGGACGTTATTTGTGAGTTTTGACTATTCGACCTAAACCGTACAATCAATACAACGGCAAAGAAGCACAGCGTCACCCCATATTCCTTTTCCCGTCATCGGCGTTGTCATAGATCGCATCGGTCTCTGGGTTTTACCTTATTGGTTGGAATGCAGCGAATATTATTGGGAATAGCTGTTTGCGCGTACAGCAGTGGTCCCTCTATAGGGCCGATTGGGGAGTGACGGTAGTCCGCTACAGTGCTTGTGATTCGCTTGACGCAGGTGGGAACAACCAGTGGTGGCAGTATGCGGAGTGGCGCAGATTGACGCTATAACGCCGGTATTCCGTCTGGAACATACCGGCGTTTTAGAGGGACCTGTTTTGGTCGAAATTGCATGGTTGGACATACCATTATGCGTGAAAGTCATTCCGTAATCCCGTCGGAGTTGATCGCCGACGGAGAGTTAACTGGATCGGACGATGCTATGAAGTTCTATCTAAAAACAGTAACTCAAACAGGAGAATACTAATACAACTACTACTGTAATAGTACTAATCAAAACAATACTAACAATAGTATAGTAGTAGTAATAATAATAGTAACAGTAATAACAACAACAGCGATAAGAGCAATTACAACAACAATAACAATAATGATAACACAACCTGGTAAATAATCAAAGTAATAATTGCGTGAACAAACTCACCCCGTAATCCCTTCGAAATTGATCGCTGACGGAAAGTTTACAGGATCGGACGATGCCGTAAAGCTGTTCTCTCCAAACCAACACCACACGAAGATCACCGTTAGCACAGCGGGGACCAAGGCCAACACAACCCCCTCCGTTGGCGCCTCGGCAACGATGTGGAACAATATCGAACCGTGGAAGTTTGGCGGGTGCCGCAACTTTGTAAGGAGGCGGTTGATGCCCCACACAATGATCGCCTCCGTTACGGCTATTATGCTGGCAGCGACCGAGGTATATTGATGACGAGGGTAGGGGGTAGGGAGGGGTGGGGAGGGGGAGCGAGGTGAAGGGTGGGGAAGGGCAGGAGGGGGGCGGAGGGGGGGACAGGGTGAGGGTGATAGGGGGTGGAGGGGGGGGGGGTTGGGCGGGGGGGGGGGTACGGGGAGTGCTGGGAGGGGTCGGGGGAGCCACTGTGAGATTATGGACTTCACCCTGGCGACGAAAGCCGCAGGGATCAGGTAAACATGAAGACATATTACTGTATGATAGAACAGAGCATTGCAGCCGAGGTGGCGTGGAGCGGAGGCAGGTATCTTCGGGAAGCGACCGGTGTCCCTCAAGATGACATCATTGATTGTGATATTGGACGCATTGCCGCCGAAAACAGCAGCGTTTTCCAGCTTTTCGGCGCCGCCTCATGCCGATTCAAGAATTTCGACAGAAACCAAAATCGGCACGTTGGATATGATTGGGGGTTACGAACGTACGCTACACATTACACAGAAAACGTGACAGCCGCACTTGCCCAGCAGTAATGAAGAATACCACGTAGAGCATCCAGTCGAACTTGAAAAAATTAACGAGGTCCATCCATATACAGTATTCTTATGCATTAATGCTGATATGTATACAAGGTAGGCAATAGTTGCGGATGAAATATGAAATTTATAAGTCGTTATTTTCTCAGGAGACGATATTAGTTTATGACTTAATTTCCACGTTTGAGATAGAGGACGACACCAATATTGAAGTCCCTAAGGTGCCTGCGAGCAAAAACAATTAGATGTCTGTCTGACTGTCTGTTGCCAACTATCCGCTTGAACATGCATTCCGTCCCTTTAAATCGAATTGAGTGATAGGCAAGGCAGAAGAAAAAAAAAAACAGCATCCGCGTTCTTATGGAAATGAAATGCACGTGGCATGAATTCACTTCCATGTTTGAGAGAGAGGATATAGCAGTGAAATATTACCACCTCCACTCACCCGACAACCATGAAAAACACCATGTAGAGCATCCAATCGAACTCGAAGAAGTTAACGAGATCCATCCACGTCAGAGCCTCGTACTGCACTTCCAGGGTATAACCGTAATCCTTCAGGTCACCATTAATGTCCACTTCGCATGGCTCGATTGACTGTAAAGCAAAATCCCCACCCCACAAGCGTTAGATACAGGAACACATGACATTGTTGGTCAGTAGCGATACGGTCGCGCAGGTATGAGCGCGATATGGAGGAAACTATACTACTTTTCGTAAATATAAAAGTGAAAATTAGGTAACTCATACCTATTTCAAGGCATCATTTTAGGTACTACCTTCGAGGCAGACGATACCAACAACGACTACCATCGTAAGCCCGTGTTTGCTATTTGATGACCGTGCCATCCAGTGACTGTGACATGGAGTGCAGTGGTGTGGGTGGAACATTCTACGAACACATAGGGCTGTGCGATTGCCATGACATACAGGTTTGACAGCGTTTCTTTTGAATAGGAAAACAATTCATTATTTCACCCCCAAGAAAAGACCAAAAAGATAATATAAGGGAGGTGGTGAACTTCAATTAATTCATAATAATCAATACACTAATTAATTTTCACCTTGGAATGAGGAGATAGGTAGAAAGATTATTGTCAACTATGCACAAATTAATTTACTTTTCTCTTTACGTCCGCTTCAAATAATATGGAAAAATTCACATTTTTTTCTGATGTAACACTTGTACCTTAGACGCGAAGTCCTCGAGAAGAATTTCGTTTCCGCCGTACTCAAGAGGGGGGATCGTCGTGCACAGCTCGGTGAAGTCAAACTGCATGCCAACCATTCGCTTGGTCCCTCGCTTCCTCTGATAGTATTTGATCGTTAGCTGTTGACACAAGGGACGGGGGGAGGGGAAGGGTGTAATCATCGTATCATGCGTGGTCGTGGTCCGTGAGATCATAATCCCTCGCATCCTTTCAATGCCGGGACGGAGCACATCGGGTTTTCACCGACCAGGCAGACGCTGCGTACACCAAGTGCGAAGCACCTTGAGGAGTTCCGCGAGTTAGGGAAGGGGAGGGGTGTGCTCATAACATACATGGCCGTAGCATAGGGGGGACGGGGGTTTCACTCGGACCATGCACGGCCATGGACTCTACTAACAGCATAAACCCGAGTACCCGCTTGGTTCCTTGCTTCCTCTAGTAGTATTTGATCGTCAGCTGTTTACACGCGGGGATGGGAAGGGGGAGAGGTCGACGTGGAATCACAAAACTAGCAATCAGTCGACTCGGGAAACCTTAATTGCGCTTCGAATGACCTCTGGGGATTGGAGGCAGGTCTGGCTGCTTGCCTCTAATGCCATCGTCACACCGAGGATCCCCGCTGCATTGTACGTTTGGCCACTAGAATGGATCGGAAGCACAGCCAAGCGTCCAGAGCTAGGCTTCAAAAGTGTGCTGTTCGAATGTGCCCCAAATTGTTGAAAACTGGCTTCACGAGGACACGGGTAACACCTCTGAGGTGTCACGCCGGCAAGCATAGCAAAGTATCCAGCACCTATTGCAGGCTTCAAAGGCTGTTTTACGGCCATGCTCCCAATGGCTGAAAACTATTTTCGCAAGGTCTGAAGCGCTATAATAAGCTGGCCGTATCGAAATATGCCAGAGTCTCGTGTGGCGCACTGAAACTTGTTTACCTTCACTTTCTGCGGCTTGGTGTGCTCTTCTCCCGGGTTGTCTTCGGATACCTCCACCGGCACGTATAGGTAGGTGCCTAGCAAGCCCTGCATATTCATTCGATGCGAGCCGACGAGGGCAGAAAAGGCTGAAGTCTTCTCGCGATAAAAAAAAAAGGCGCGTATCGTCATGGAGATAGCCTGCGTAGTGGCTTCGAATCTGAGTTACGGCGAAGGAGGAACAAGAAAGCAAAACTGCGAGCTTGATAGATGAGGTGAGCAAAAAAGAGCTATTAATAAGTACGTATGTGTTCCAGACGATTGTGTATGAGACAGGTACCTGGTATGACACAAGCACGAATGGTCGAGGGGTCAGATTTACAGGGGGGCATTTGCCGTATAATAACATTTGCCGTATATTTGAACGCAGAGCCGCAAGCCGATGCTTTCAGAACGGATTGACGGAGGCGCTGTCGTATCAATTGGACGATATGTCAATGGAACGGATGGGGCTGCTGAATAACATCGGATCTATATGGGAAAAACTGACTGGGTGTTCCTACCTGGTATGCGCTTGTCAAAAAATCGTTTCAAATTGAAAGGGTGGAGATGCCGAAAAGCGTTGAACCTACGAGAAATACTGGACGAGTGCTTCTACCAGCCTGATCGTGAATACAATACTGTTTGGAAGAGTACTGTTTCAGAAGTCGTCCACCAGCTGAAGGTATACCGTTATTTCGTGAAAAAGAACCACATTAACGATCCACGATCAAGCTGGCATGCGCTTGCTAACCTCCAGAGTTTTGCTCCGACCCCATCCGGTCACGACATCACCGTTGCTGTCAACGGTTTCTTCGAACTCAGCCGGATCTAACGGGTCTTTCGTGATGTGAAAGAGTGTCGTCCCCGCCGAAGCTTGGAACCATCTGTAAAAGTAACGGCGACAAGGCAGGCGTCAAGGGAACAAATACGCCAGCAGAAAGGCAAGAGTCAACTTGTCAGCCAGTCAAGGCTGTCTGTCCAGGCTTTTCCATCCGTCCAGACGGATTGTTTCATTATCTCCCTGGCAGAAACAACGTCCATGGAATGTGTAGAAACCCCCTTTTCTGCAGCTTTCAGCAATATGGTAAGACGTTTCACCAAAACGATTTAGTTTTCGTGTTTTTGGGGTTCGGCCGACAATATTGTCTGTCAAAAAGCGTTTGCCTTGACACTGTCTGCCTACTGGTGAAAGTGCCTTCTCCTGACATATTTGCAAAGAAGAGGGCTGTGCCGCTTCGGGCATCAAAAGCGACGTAATCGGGGGTTGGTTGGACACGGGAGAAATATGATTATCTTCGAACTCTGCAGGATCCAACGGATTTTTTTGTGATGTGGAACAGTGTCGTCCCCGCCGACGCTTGGAACCACCTGCAAGGGTACCAGCCACAAGGCATGGATCAAAGGAGGGGGTTAAGCCGATTCGGGAGCCAAATGCGGCGTAATCTGCGGTTTGTGTGGTTACGCCGGAAAAATAGGGTTATCTTCGAATTCTGCCGGGTCGAGCGGATCTTTTGTTTTGTAGAAGAGTGTCGGCTCCGACGAAGTTTGTGACCACTGCAAGGTTAACGGCCACAAGGTATGCGTCAAATGAACACGCGGTAGCGAGGAAACCAGTTACCCTCTGAGCGTTCTAGCCACATGTTTAGTGGCTCAAAGAAGGATTATTGTTTTTTTGTTGATAGAAAACACGTGTTGCGATAAGCAAACCTTCCGGATCAACAGGCCGTTGAAATGTCCAGGCTCGAACCATGCCAGGCCTAGGCCCAAAATTCGTTTTGGTTATCTAATATCATGGTGCAAACCTTCGTTGAGCGGAGGCCGTTGCTATTTCCTCCTCATATGTGCAGGTAAGATATACGCCTCTGGTTTCGTCTTCGACCACAAGGTTGCCGCTGTCGTCGTACCGATCTTCGGACGTTAGCTGGACTAGACACTCGTCCGAGAAAGGAGACTTCCCGACGCTGCGCCATTGGTTGATTGCCTTGGTCTGTTCGTAGGGAACCTGCGCGGACAGTGCGTTGAAGACGCGTAAACGACACAAACTCAAAACACCGCTAGTCGTTGTTCTCACAATAATTTAATTGATTGCCTTGGTCTGTTCGTAGGGAACCTGCGGAGACAGTGCGTTGAAGACGCGTAAACAAAACAAACTCGAAACACTACAAACACACCGCTTGTCGCTGTTCTCACAATAACTTACCATTGCCATATTCTCGTCCGTGGCCTCAGGAACGGCCCTGGTCACTCTGGAGCGCAAGACTACCTCGAGAAAAACAAACAACAAAATAACACAGTATGTTTTACCAATTCCCCGCTATTACTACTTCTGAACAAAGCCACACACAAACTCCAAGTATCTTGTCACCAAAACTTGGGGTTCAGTCCTAAATTGCTTAACCTGCAGATCTCCATTCGTACCTCTGACAAAAATTACACACACACGAGGGAAAATAAGAAACAAAACAGCCTCCTCACTCACCAAGGTGCAATCCGGATGAGACTCGACAAGCTTAGCGAAACTCATGTGGTTCCCATAGCCCGCACAGGAGCTTAAGAAGGGGAAGTACGGCATGGTGAGGAACGTATTTGCCCCAGCCTCATCTCCTGATGTCCACCAGTTGGAGTCTTCGAAAACGTCGTCATAGTCTGACCGTACCACCTTCCGTTCCGGGATGGAATCATAGTCTGGGATTGTGGCGTTCTCGTTTGCGTAGAAGGCCTGGGCAGGGGGGGGGAGGTGCGGGGAGGGATACGTGTGACCTCGTATTCGTGTCTTTCCTGGACAGTTCATGCCGGGACGGACCCAACTTAGAGTAGGGAGCGTGTTGCGATAGGGCGAGTATTTCCCGTTTTCACCGTCGAGTGTTGGCCATTCGCTTTAGTAGCTCTGTCCCTCGCTCAAAAGTGGACTTGAAAAAAATACGTCAAAGCATTTTTATGGCGGAGAGTAACACATCCTGACATGTGCTACCATAGAAGAAGCATTTTTTGACCAAAACATTTTCTGAATGGCGAGGCTCCTTAAGCCACAACCCTTGAAAGGTCATTCTTGTTTTGCAATACATTATTGTTTGTGAACCTAGGCCATGGGATTGTTTATCGGTTTGCACTTTCATTTTGACTAATAGAAACGTTTGGGCTGGGGCAAAGAGCTCCTCAATTGAGGACTCCCAGAACAAAATCAGTGCGTCTCTACCGTCGCATGTGTCTACTTCAATGACATGGTAGCCGCGCATACCGCGATATCGAAAAGCACAAAAGCTTAAGATTACAAGCAAATAGGGTAGTCCCTCGCGCGAGCCCTGAAGTTGCCCCCCCCCAACGTCGCGAGGGCCTATGGTCAAACGGCTACGGCCATGCATGAAATGAGCACAGCCTTGGCCGGCGGGGAGTCGAAACATCCTTGACTATGTCGAGTGTACCGCCACTGCCAACATGGTGAACGCACCTTTTGCTTCAGATATCGCTCGTATTTCGCGTAGTACGTGGGATCTGCGACTTCAATGTCGTAGGGTCGATCGATGAACACCTGAGGGTTTGGCGACAAGCCGCACGGGTTGCAAGGGAAAAGGTTCATATAAAATGGGTCAGGGTGGAACCTGCCTTTCACACCTGCCTCTAGAAAGTTTCGAAATTGTTGCTTGTTTTAACCAGTATACATCGCGTGCGTACGAACTGGCTTGACCAGTCAACGAGGGTCAAACGCGAACAGTATTAGGGCACTGGAGCATTTATTCGTTATCCTCCTTCATCTTTAACCTACAGCTACTTCGCTGACCATCATTGCGTATCGAAGGGAATAATAACTGAAAAGAGGGGAAAACCGTCCCCACCGTTAAATATACGTGAACATAGACACGTGGTCCGAAAGGGGGTGCGATTTTGCGGCCAATGTATTTTACGCATGACACGGTAGAGGTTCACCATTTGCCTTCCGAGGGTATTCACTTGATGAGTTCTACACCCTGGGCACCCAAACGCTGACTTCGAGAAATTGAAAGCCCTGCCCGATGAGCAAACCCATGTCCTAGGTATGCCAAAAAAAAACTGTTAGAAAAGAATGGCATTCCGACGAAATTGGGTTAAGGAGCCCCGTCATCCAGAAAACGTCCTGGCTAAAAAGTGCTACGTCTATCGTAGCACGCGTCGTTTCTGATTGACGGAGCTCCTCGGCTTATACGCTACCCGACACCTCATATCATCCGTATTTTGATCATTCGTCTAGCGTTACCTAGCCCATAGGATTGTGTACCGGGCTGTTCAGTTGTTTTGAGCGAGGTTAAGAGTTCCCCAAGCGAAGAGCTTTAGAAAAATTAGGTGCTACCTCCACCGTAGCGCGCGTCCCTTGCTGAAAGAACGAACATCCTCCCTGATGGAAGGAAACAACAAGTACAAGAGTGGGAAAAGTTCCTTCCCCAGCGTTAAGGTTATTGCAATTTACACGGCGCCAAAAACTAATAATCCCTGTCCAGATCGCTGAACCCGATTATACGTCCGACGTCGCCGACAGAGTTTTTAGTTTTGATCGTGCCAAAACGTAGTGTGTGTTTCAAGTAGAGGTTCTAGTTTCTATCTAAGACATTGGAGCCCCGTTCGAGTTGGCTGAAGCGTCCGCCGACCACCAACGCACACAACTTGACGACAGCTACAATTGTCCTGCTGCGCGATTTCTTAGCGGCCGCAGCAATACTATATTATCAACATATTATCTTATAGACGTACCTTGTTCTCAAATATTTTTTCGGTTACCGAAGGGAGCGATGCCGCAACACGCACGTGCTCTTCGGGGAGATTGAATGGGAGCTGAGGAGAGAAACACGATCAGCCAAAAAACACGGACGGGGTACACAATAGGTCAGCATATTTCAATGAGTATTTCTTACGCTTTTGAATTTGTTTAATTTTCCTGAGAGCGTATTCTTCGACCCCAGAGTTACCTAAGCCCGTCCTTTGACCACAGACTAGACTATGGCGACAAGCTATATGTAACAACACCAACAACAAACGGTGACGGGCATCACTATGTGATGCTTTAGCTTCGAGGCGTTTCTAGACAGTAAAAAAAAATGAGTCGGATCCGATAAACACTTGTCGTGCGGCAACCAGGTTAATTTGACACGCGACGTGTGTGAAAGCATGGTGAGCTTGATTTTCTTTTTCTCCCATCCACTGGAGGACACAAATGCTAACTCAGCACCCCCACCGAGGCTGCGGCGTATCACGCGAGGACCATTCGGCAGCGGTCCAACGCTACTCAGCAGTCAGGCTACGGTATAGGAGGTACTTTTGAGTTCACTGATTTCTGACCGACCGAGAGAATCTCTCAACTGAGGAACAACCAACTGTATTGGCAGTCCCCTTCGTGTTTTTGTGTTTTTGTTGTCGCTTGCAGGGCGCGCGAACGTTTTCCACAAAGAAACTCGACTCTAGGACGTGGTATAGAGTCCCTCATGGCAGGAACCAAGAAAAACTAGGTAGAGTGAGGTATAGAGGCCCTCCTGCTAGGAACTGCAAATATTTAGGTACCTCCTCTACCGTGGCATGCTTCAAATGAGGCCGTTCACCTGCAAATCGCTGAAGTCATCCTTGTCGAGCAAGAAGAAGAACGATTTACGCGACGGTTCTAGAGGTTCGTAGTCCGACCTGCCCGGGGTGAAGACGAACAGCTCCCCCACGTTCTCGAGCATGTTGTCGAAGTCTGAATAATACATTCCGTGCAACAGCTCCAATGCAGCGGTAACTTCTACCTCTTTGAGGGCCGTGAGGGAGAAACTGACCAAGTTGTGTTTTGTGTCCGGGTACCTTTTAGGGGAGGGGTATCGGAATAGGAAGTAAGGTTTCATGAAGTGGGCCACTGGGCCGACTTCGACTAAGGTAACAATCGCTGAAAATCGACGTGTGATGAGAGTTCTACTCCTTTTGGCGAAAAAACGAAGGCAAACATATACCGGGATGTCCAGAAGACACAACGTAAGCATGGTGATACAAGACAAACGAGGCGCAACATCACGATATATGCATACTAACTGTATTCGTTTTGGCCACCTTTGGGTGTTACACTCGCTCATGGATTCAACGCGGTACGACGAGTTACGCAAGATACAAAAATGGCCACCGAAAAATATTCTGCAGACTGCAGAAACAAGGCAAAACGTATCTATATATATGCGTTCGGCGAAAAACAACACAAGACCTGGCGTGCACGATGGCTATAAACCACGCACCTACTTTTTAGACCCCCCCGCACAACAAACGAAGGTTACCGTGAATCACTGAACGCGTTTCACATGGATGCATACATCTCCCGGTATGGGAATGCCGCGTTAAGCTTTCAGAGTCGTGTGTAATTGGTTCGGGGACTTACTTTAGCCTGTTTTGGACGTCAGAAAAAATAACGAGGAACTGAAATGACGAATTGAAACGGCGGTACGAGCATTGGCCACACGACCTAGGTTAGGGGAGGGTGCTTTTCATGTCGGGCTTCAACGCAAGGAGATGTACGACACGAGCGCAGCATGACCTACCGTATGCTGCGCGCTCACACAATATGGTAGCGTCGCGCTTCTTGCTTGTTTCATCGCCAGTATATAGGTCCTGAAAGGGTTACAGTACGGCAGGTAGTGCTTCCTGCTTACCCCTGATCCGTGGAGGTGTCGTCGAAATATGGCGGAAGGCTGTGCGATTCGCATTGGCAGCATCCGGGAGTCGTCTCGTATATTTCTCCTGCCCAAGAAACCAGTGCATTGGTTCATCAAGGTGTGTGGGGGAGGCAGCCGGCTTTAGCTTCCAGTTTGTTCGCCAAGAGATGTGAGGGGTTGCCGGCTAAGCTTTTAGTAACCAAAGAAAAAGAAACGACTCTTCAAATCGAACACATGTTTTCGGTAGTCTCGTATATATCTCCTGCGCAAACAACCACTGCAGTTGTTCGTCAAGATAAACCAAGGGCTGCAGGCAAAGGGCACTGTTGGCAAACGAGTAGTGCATGGTTTGGGCAATCTCATGTATATCTCCTGCGCAAGCAAGCAGAACATTGGTTGAGCAAGAACGGTGGAGGGCTGTCGACTTTAGCATTTAGTCGCTGGTGACATGGAGCAATATTTGTTGTTTGGCCAAGAAATTGGAGTTCACGGACGGCGACCGTTGTTTCGCGTGGTTACGATCATCGGATGTGGTCGCAAAACAGGTGGACGGGGTGTCACCTTCTCGGTCGGTCGGCGTGTAGAACCACGACTCTTCTTGTGCCGCCCCGGTCAAAGCATTCCCATCCTGGTCGAAAAGCATTTCCCACTCTAGAACCGGCCAGTCTACGTCATCGCAGAACGCAGGAATTTGACGGCAACGGAACCTACCGGGACGGACCATGTCAATTGTTGACGATTCGGGAGGCATCTTCTTAGTAGCAGCGAGGTGCGGGTGGAGAAACAGGACTGACGTATGCCACGATGGGGCTGGCGCTGAATGTTTATGAGGCTGCACGTGAGGAGATTTGTACGTCAACCAACAACCGATTTTTTCGATAAAAATGTCAGGTAAGCCTGAGACATAATTTTATGTCAAGGTGTGCAACAAATAAAACACGGTGGTTACCTCGATATAAGATCACACTGCGGCAAGCCGAAACGGGCACTCTCAACTATTCATCGCTCTTGTCTGTAGTGGGTAATATGTGCTTGTTGGTGTAGGAGAGGCATGCCGAGTTGACCGCTCTTAAGCGCCAAATACTCTTGGATCGGGGTACCCATTGTAGTAAAATACAACGGATGTTACCAACATATACATGAGTAGTTCTTGAGTTGGGGACATCCGTCGCATTCTACCGCATCGGTGCAGCAACCATTGTTGTTTCTGAGGCTCATAACCACTTGAGGAGCTCTATGCCTTATTGAAGCTAAAACATATTTGTATGGAAGCTGAAAGTGCAACCCGTCGAACAAACCCGTGGCCGAGGCATACAAAAAAATATACTGTAAAACAAGAATGGCAAGCATTCAGACGATGTTGGGCTAAGGAGCCCCAATATTCAGAAAAAATGTATGGCCTAAAAGTGTTACCTCTATCGTAGCACGCGTCGGTCAGAAGTATTTAGGCGTAACATTGCTATGTCCGCCATTGCACGCAGCAGCAACAAAATCTTCCTTCGCCACTCACCAGTCGGGCATTTGGAAGGAGTCGACGGCGGCGGCGCTGTCGCACCCCACGGTGGTGCCATTGTTGGTGAAACAGGTCGTCAAGAAGTATGTCTGTAAGCACCGCTCGTAGGCTTCGGTCTGGACAGCGACGCTGTCCAATTCCGAGCAGAGGATGAGCGCAGGGGAGGGGATCAAACAAACGAGCAGGTCGGCGCACCATGAGCTAAGGCAAGCAACTTTGCCAGGGGTGTGACTAGGCTAGATTTAACACGTAGCTATCCGTTGGTTGGCGTAGTAAGCCAGCTAACAGACGAAGCCAGCTAACAGACTCGTCGGCAACAATGAAAAACACGTGACACGCTAAGGTAGGGGTGCACCTAGTGTTTGGGGTCCCTCGATTAATGGGCTCCAAACCTCAGCTAACAATACATAAGGGAAAAATGAAAGTGAAACCCGATGAAAATTTCCATGGCCTAGATATAAAAACGAAGAATATTGCGAAAAAAAACGCACACTTTCCACCGATATCGGGCTAATGAGTTCCGAAATTCAAAAAGTATTTTCGGCCGAAAAATGCTACATCTATCGTAGCAGGCGTCAGTCACATGCCGAGCCACAATTGCGCCAGTCAGTCAGGTACGAAGACGCTGCACTCCACGAAATACCACACGCAAATAACTGCAATGCGTACCTGGTATCCAGCTAATAGCTAGTCAGCGACTCACTAATAAATATGGTCAGCTAACTCACAACCATAGCTGTTCCCCAATACCAGCATCTTACTCCCTGCACGCTAACAGCTACGTCGAAGACGTTACAACTAATGCTCTCCGTATGAAGCGACCGACCTAACACAACCCATCTCGTCCTCGCCAAGGAGTGCTCGAAAAAGGACGAAACAGATTTCCACAAGTGAATAAAATTGTTCTCACGGATCGAGTCATTTCTTGCAGGTCGGGTCGGTCTGGTCAGGGTGACCCGACCCGACCCGACCCGATCCGACCCGTGATATTTTGAGCACCACCTGACCCGGCCCGACTTGACCGGTGGTATTTCGAAAACCTCTCGACCTGACCCGCGGGTCCGGCCATGATCCGTGCAAAGCCCTGATAGGTCGCGTCGGGTCAGGGTAACCCGACCGGACCCGACCGGACCTCCTGATCCGATCCGCCGGTCGATTCATGGCTCGTGAAAAACCTTGATTATGATAGCCCAAAAGTTTGGCATCGCGTGTGGGCTGAGCCGGCTGGCTTGACGCACCTTGGAGTGGACCACGTGCGAGGATCTACCTTCCACTTGTATTGTTACCGAGTTAAACACTAATATTTTAGCACCAACCATATATTAATCGCCAAGGAGTGCTCAACGAATGGCAAAACTGGCTCCCACAAAATCCTGACACACTCCAAAAGTTTGTCATCCCGGGTGGGTTGATTGGGCTGGCTTAACCCCTTAAGAAATGCACTTACATCAACAGGGGAAAACTACTCGTAGATAGTGAAAGATAAGTTTTTCAGTTCTAACAGGGGTAACGCACTCTACTTGAAGCGACCGACCTAACGCAACCACTCTCTTCCCTGCCAAGTAGCACTCGAAAAGGACAAAACTGATTTCCACCAAAAAATCATACCTGGTAACACTCTAAAACTTTTGTTATCACCGGCGGGTTGAGCTGAGTCGGCCGGTGTAACCCCTTTTAACCGCACTCACAATGTCGGGGGCAACTACTTGGGATTAGTATGCGATATATGCTGCGGCGGTCGAAGCAATGAGCTCACGACGCGTGCTACGATACGGGTACAGTAACTCTTTTTGGCCAAAGTACTTGTGACTTACCGGGTTCCTCAATTACGCTAAATATAACCTTGAAATCCCTCTTGTGTTTCACATTATTATCTTCATTACTTAACCCCAGGACTTTTCACGGCTCATGACCCCTCGGGTCAGGAGGTTCCCAAAACCTCGCGGGTCGAATAGGGTGGGGACAGGAGGTAATTCTGTCTCATGGGTCGGAATGGGTCGGGCCAGTTTCAAATCTCACGGTACAATTCGGGTTACCCTGATCCGACCCGACCCGCTAGAGGTAACCCGTCCCGTGAAGTTCCATGCTTACTCCTAGGGCATGAGCTTATTCCCGATGGGGCGCATATTTGTTTTGTCAAAATCAGTTTTTGAATGGGTTATCACAGAGCTCCTTAAGCGGGGAGCTCCGGAAATACTAGCAGCACCCCTACCGAAGCAAACGCCTCACCTTTGACATCTTGGGCAAGACCATGTGGGAGGGTCTACCTCCCACTCGCACTGATACCGAGTTGAACACCTTTTGTTTTGCGCACAAAACACTTCTTCGTCGCCAAGGAGGGCTGAACAAATGACAGAACTGGCTTCCAACACCTGGCTTCCACAAAATAATGAAAATACTCCTAACGCTCGCCATCGCGGGTGGGTTGGCTGGGCTGGCTTAAGCCCTTGAGAACTGCACTCACATTTTCGGAGACAAAGTACGTGGAATTAGTGTATTATATTTTTTGTGCAGTAGTCCAAGGATGAGCTCACCTCGGCGAGGTGCACGTGGGAGGGTCTACTTCCCACTCGCACTGATACCGAGTTGGACACGGTTTGCAGTCAAGGTAGACGGAGAGCTTGTAGTGTTGCCCGTAGGTCATGTTGCGGGCCAGACCGGAAATATCAAGTGTAACCACCGCCACCTACCGGGGTGAGATAAAACAAGTTATGCGTCACTGTGTTGTTTGGAGGACGCCTCATACATTCTAGAAACATAGGGCCACCATAAAATGGGGCAAGGAAATGAGGAGGAGGAAGAGTAGGCCGCGGGGGGGTGTACTCATTTCATGCATGGCCGTAGTCGTATGAGGGGGGAAGGAGGGACGTACTCGTTTGTTGCTTGCCTTAGTCATGTGCCCATTGACCACACATCCCTTTCGAGACGGAGCACCGTTCCCATTTTCAAATACACACCTCCAACATTTGGGCGCTCATTACGCTTCTTCCATATATTACATAGAAAGTGTTTGCTTATGCTATCCCCGTCCTGTTTCGACATCTGCGGCCACCATCCATCTTCAAGGATAGCGATCGTTTTCTCGCTACTCTCTAGTCTACCAAACTCTTCCATGTCACATACGTCTAACTTTCTCATCTCCTCCTCTAACGCATCCCGTTTCTCCTTGCATATTTCACATTCTCCTACTATGCGAGTCCTACTCTATTGTTGTGCCACAAGGGCACATATTTGTAGCCATGTCCTTCTCCTCCCGACTACTGGTGTATCTCTTTCTTCTTCCTGGTAGGTCCAGGTCCTCTACACGAAATCGCAGTTTCAGCTTTTTCGCGTAGTCCAGTGGGCCGTGCAGATACGTTTTCATTCCAATATCTCCCCTCAACCCCCCGTATATCTCTAAGTGCTCATCCTTTTTCACCTTATTTCTTAGCGCTAGCCTTTCCCTTTCTTCCACTATTTCTTATACTTCTGTCTTGTACCCGCCAAACTTCTCTATAGACAGTACCTCTTCTTGGCCTCCCCCTAAATCCTTCCATATTTTCTCGACTACGTTATCCCCTTTCTCGACTATGTTATCCCATCTTATTCCAGCTCGCCCTTCTGTGATCGTATTGGGGGGGGGGGGGGTCATTATCGTGAGGAGGATGCTCCATACATTCTGCATAGTTCTAATCGAACACGCGCGGCCGGCGTGTCACGCAGCTTTCGAAACTGAGCATTAACTATTCACTCGGTCGACCTCACAGCTGATGTGTTTGAAACGTGTTTACAAAACAAAATATAATCTTGTGCCTTGTAGGACGGCTTGACACTCGCTTGTAGTTTTCGTTTTTTTTCGTCACAGGTAATATTTTCATCAACGTGCTTCCTTCTTCATTGTAAGTAACTTGATACCTCAGTAATCATGCATCAAAAACATTTTAGGGGTACTACCATTCCGGTTTCTTGCTTGTACCGCCGCTATGACGTAAGCTGACACATGGTAAGTCCGGACGCTTCGTGCATTGCTGGCGTCATTATCTTCGCCCGAAGGCTGTCGCACAAGAAGGCGCCGCGCATCACCTCGAGAGAGTCGATCCGTAGGGACCCTAGCGTGAAGTCGTCCCTTCCCGTTAGTTCCGAGTAATCGCTGCCGTTGACGACATGGTGTGAGTAGTTCGGGCTGAACATGTACCGGTCAGGTACGGCGTTTAGCCTCCGCAGCACGCTCCCGTCAGCCTGGGCAAAAAATAGACACGACGGACATTCACTGATACTACGAGGATTGACGTATACTACGATAGGAGTAGTATCCGTTAGGCCAAACCTCTCTGACGAACGGAGCTGCTCAACTCGAGCAAATCTCCGGTATCGTTGAGAGTAAAAACGTTGGGGAACATCAACCCGTCTCCCAAGTTTTTATGGGACAAACCACTTGGAGTTAGTGTGGGATACTTGTTTCACGGTTCTAACTGGATTGGATTTGAACCTCCTCAGCACACGTCCTATCGGCCTGCACGCAATGAACAAGGTGGAAAATCATTATGCTACGGTGTAAGATAGCGCCCCTTGAGGTGAACTTCAGAGTCGATTCCCTCCAGCGTTAGGAGGCACGAGCAACGACAATGGCGGGTTTCGGGAGACCTCGTCGAGAATTTTCCATGGACGCGTCGGTCGACGTTTGAACGCAACCATGGTTGTGAAAATCGGCCCTGAAATTCATCCGAGGGTGTGTGTTATACGGTGGCATGTACGGTAGTCAACTACGCTCCCATCGCCCGACACACAATGGACGTGACTGAGAAATCTTCACAGACACTGCGAGGCTTTCTTCTGGCCTTCACGACATGGAATTGCCATTTGGTATTCGCTTGAAGAAGCTAACTTGAACGAACGAAAAGTGACTTCATTCCCATTTTGGGGTAAGATTACTGGGAATTAGACTGGGATGTATGCTTTATGCACATCGCAGTAGTAACACGGTTAAACCACACCCTTGGCGACAGATAAAACTAAGGAAACCCACCTCGCAGCTATAAATATCTTCGCTGCCAGAGGCTGAGATAGTTCCATTGGGACAGTGGAGAAGCCTTTCGCACTCGCACATGTCAAGTCTTCCGGGGTTCCCCTCCTCGTCGATCCATACGAGATCCTCCAGTCGCTCTATTAATAAAAATTGAAACACACCGTGTAAGAAATTTGAGAGCCAGAGTGACTATTAGCAATTTCTCTGGTAGGATCATGACACCGTGTCAGACAAAACGAGGGCAGGCGTGACAACACAAGGTTCTGCGCTAAATCCTGGCGTACCGTAGAGGCCATAGGAAGTAATTGTACCCACTGGGCCTTGAAAGCACGATGGCACAGACTTAGTTTCCCCTGAGCTCAGGGTTTAGGACGCGGTTCGTTAAAAATATCCACAAACAAACTTTTAGAGCTGAAAAACGTATCCCTCACTAGTGGAAAAAATATTGCCCTCAAAAACGTGGGGCGCAGTTCTATTACAACGAGGTTACTACCCGTGTAGTCTGAGGGTTTACTCGTTACTCGGACAGTTCCGTTAAATGCTTTACATCGCCTCCCTCTAAGGTGGAAACTAATAATGAGGTGAATAATTACTGGTATACAAATATTATTTTTTGAATGTTTTTGGTTTGTAGATCTATGTCTCACCTCCGAACTCTTCGACGTAGCGCACAGCCTGATACAGGTCGTACACGTAAGGGTCCATGGCGTCTCTGTCACCCCCGACTCGCTCCTCATACTCGCTGTCGTATTCGTTTTCCACCTGTACCCCAAAAAATAAATGTTATGTCAGGCACATTTCACAAGTCAATATTTCGTGCCCAAATTTTTTCCGTACTGACGACGACTTTCAGTGTAACTCCACTAGTATAACAGCCCTACAATCAGAGAGCGCGTTGTATAAACAACCAAAAACACCCTAATTTGTTTCCTGTTGGCTGGATATTGACCAGAACCAATCAGCCAACTGTGTCTCTAGCAAGTAAACGAACACCCCTCATGCGTGGTGCTGCTTGAGAATTTTGGTATTCTCGACGGCCTTGTCCTAACCCCGAGGCACGTAAAACTTTCGCACTACCCTGTGCCTGGTCGGCGGGAACCCGACTTGCTCCGCCACGGCATTGTAGCGATGCAAGGGTCTATGGCCTTACGACTACGCGACTACGCGTGAAATGAGTACATGACCCTCGCTACTCCGCCAGTCCCGTTCCCTTAAGGATATAAAAAAACAGTTCAAAATCTGTAACAGTAAGTGCAGCGAGTGAGAGGGGGAATCAGGGGGGAGGAGGGGGGGGGGGGCGTGAATACCTCGAGCTTCAGCTTAGCATATGAAGTGTAGTTTCGAGCTTCAGTCCACACGAACTGGACCCCGAGTCCCGTGGATGTGTTGAGGCTGAGCGCCCCACCAGAATGCTCCGAGATAGATGAAGCGAGATCGGCCTGAAAAATGCCGAAACACAACGAACACCATGTTCAAGCCAAGGCCGTGGTTTCCATAACCAACAATGGTTGCACCCAGAGCGTGAAAGACAATTAAGCATAGCTGTAACAAAAGATCGAAGGGCATACAAAAATGTTGCTGCACACGCTGACGAAAGGAGGGGGTACTTAATAAACCGACGACAATCCCCGATTGCAAGCTTAACAAAATACCTTTAATTGTCCGTGGGAAGGAGGGAGGGGGTAAGTGCCCCACGACGTCACCCATGTTCTTCCTTTTGCTCCCCACAAAATATACAACTACACGGCTTACGATGATACTTCGTATGTCTGAACCTGATTCACCAAGGACATCGGTGCCCCAGACCGTCACAGCGGCACAACACACTCTCTCTTTCGGCGCAGAAGCACACACCGACTACCAGATATTATGAGGGACCAGAGCAATCAGAATCCACGGTAAACACGAAAAAATATATGTTTGCCCCTACTTTTAGAAATCATATTTGATTCTGATTGCCATACTCCCCCGGATAGTACGCGAGCACTTTTTGTGGTGGGTTATTACCCGCACTATACTTCCGCCGCAGCTGCTGCCGACCAGAAATAACGCACCCAGGTTGGCGACAGTAAAACATATCCTGCTGTGCGAGTTCCTCGCGACAGATGCACTGTATTTTATGAGGGTGTGCTCCACACCAAAATTCGTGACGGTAGGGTGTGTGCGGGATACCAGATTTGGTTGGGTAGGAGTTGGGTTGGAAAACATGCAACACTATCCAACAATAATATAGTAAAAGATGATAATATAATCATTATAGGGTTGAACCCGTTGAACGTCCTCATAGTAATATCCATGTACTCCGGAGTATATAATAGTATTGAAGCCCCACACCGAAGTCCGTGACGGCAGGGTGTGTGCGGGATACCAGATTTGATTGGGTAGGAGTTGGGTAGGAAAACATGCAATACTATCAAACAATAATATAGTAATAGATAATAATATAATAATTATAGGTTTGAACCCGTTGAACGTCCTTATAATAATATCAATGTATATAATAGTATTGAAACCGTCGAATGTCATTAGCCCAAGGCCA
This sequence comes from Undaria pinnatifida, assembly GCA_012845835.1. Lineage (NCBI taxonomy): Eukaryota > Phaeophyceae > Laminariales > Alariaceae > Undaria > Undaria pinnatifida. The sequence goes on along the minus strand of JABAKD010000015.1, from coordinate 2,165,194 downwards.
ACCCAACCCAAGAAAAAATCAGTTAGAAATAATTTTTCCAACCATTTACTTAAATTATGACTTTATTGATCATGGGCTGGTCGGGCTTGGGTTGTGGGGCTCGCCGTTTTCAATTATACTTTCATATGTTTTCTACCCCAACATGAATTGAAAATCGCCAACGCCCAGGTATTCCGTGCCTCTGCGCCGACGCACGCATACCGACCACAAGGCAGCACACGAGCACATTTTGAGGCGACTCACACAATTTTACGACAGTTACCCATATCCTGATGCGCGAGTTCCTACAGACAGTACTACAAAAATATTATGATGAGAGTGCAGTCCTTAATGCCAGCAAACATGCCCCTACCGTGGCGTTCGTCGACATGCCTAATTTTATCTACCACTCAACCGCATTTTGTCGGTTACTTCGCTTCCGAAAGCCACACCTGGGTGAGATATCGGGCTCTTCGAGTGAGGAGCCTCAGAAAAACAGTTTCTAAGAAACATCCGTTAAGGTGAGATGCGCAATGCTAGACATATCTCCTTCTCACATCGGCGTAGTATGGTATGGCTCCGTAGGTGAGGTTCAGCGCCCGCCCAGTAGTGTCATCCATCACGTCAAACTCGCACACCCTGTCTGTCAAGTGTATCCGCTTAAACCAGAAGTCCCGACCACCGTGGTATTCCTCGTGGACGCTCGCGATGCCCAAATCGTCGAGGTCTCCCCCCGTGCACTTCCACAGCCGGTACACACCAGCGATAACATAGATCTGTGCATACAAAGTTGCAGGGGAGTGGGGAGAGACAAGAAAATAAACTACACATAAAGGTATACGTATAGGGGTAGGCGTGGAGGCAAAATATGTTTATTAATTTAGAAATTCGAGCGATACGATAAATCGATCTATGGTAGTTGGGGGGGGTGTATTATTTACTCATTTACCGCATTCAAGGCGTTAAAAAAAAATCAAGTGTGGCGGGGAGATGTATGAATTATTTGTCACATTCAAGGGAGGCGATTTGCGTAATATTTCGTGTAGGTAGTAATGTGGAGGAGGAATGCCTAGTCAACTTTCAAATTCGAGCGAGACGATGGATGCACAAGCTCAGCGTACACGTCTCATTGGTACCCACCTGATTTACGCAGTCACATTCTTGCCTATCGATCGCTTGGCTCACGAGCCGCCACTTGTGATCCCGTGCACACGTCAAATCCAGCGCCAACGCTTCATTAATCACCGACGGCCGTACATACCCTCCATAATCATTGTGCAACGTGGCATCATCAAGCCCGGCCGCTGCCGCGCGACTTCGCTCGTCCGACCCCAGTGCGAGCGCGGTGTTGTTCGTGTATGGGGGCTTTCCTTCGCGTGCTACACGGAGGTAGTCGACGGTGAGACTGTTGGGAGGGTGTGCGTCTACTCCTAGCCAGCGGGTGTCGTGTCGCTCCAGGTGGCCCGTGTCCGTGCCGGCGAAGCAGCGGACGTCGTGGGCGCTTACTAACCGTACGTCCTGCAAGGGCGATTATTGACAGTATCGAAATTGTCGTTGGTAGTATGGAAATAGTCGTGAGTTCTCACCAGAAGTGTATCCTGCAAATATGATGATTGGCAACAGCTGTGTTGTTGGTATAACATTAACTCATCGCCATAGTCTAGTCCGTGGCCACAGGACACACTCCAACAACTCTGGAACGGAAATATTTCCTCAGTTTGTGAGACAAGCCAAGAGGCAGAGGGCAACAGGCTGTAGAGGGTGTGGCCTCGTGAGGGTAGTCCACCAACGGACTTCATGTTTCAGTATCATCTTCGCCCCAAACTAACTTTATGGGTGATTACGTAGCAGCAGATTGAAGCGATGGTGTTACCCTCGACGCATGCCACGGTAGATAACACACCAAATTATCTGAGGCTCTACTCTACATCCCACCCAGCCCCACCCAAAATTGGCCTTGGGAGAAGTGGAATTACAATCCGACTAACAACCCCACGGGCTACGGGTACAACAAAGACTACCGTAAACCACAAATTGGACTTGAACGATTTTGGGTAGTTGCTTAGATGAGGAGCACCGTCAGTCCGAAACATTCTAAATACCCCTAGCATAGCATGTATCGATCATTCAAACAGAGCGGAGGGAATAGCAAAGCCTGAGCTTTTTCGATATAAGGCCAACGTATTCACCGATCGAGGCAGATATGTACGTCCAACAAATCGATAGTTCGAAGGCCGAAGCACATCGACCCACCTCATCGCCGAGGTACTTGAGGGTGTTCTCATCCAGGAAAGGATTCGCCTCTTCCGCCAGCAAGCCTCGGTTTACCGCATCGTCTGCCATCTGACCCGTGCGAGGGTCGCCAGTGCCCGTTGGGCAGAAGTGATTCTCGTAGCAAGCCTGCAAGGATGCGGTTGGTAGCGTAGGTCTACATTAGATCGGAAATACAGCGACTTGGGTATATTGTTTTTTCTGATAATTTTGATTGGCTTTCATTTGTTCCTTAGGAATTGTTCCACTCAAGAGTTGTTGGGCCTTGTCTTGTGGCCACGGACAAGATTACGGCGACGAGTTAATGTGAGCACGAAACCAACAGTTCGAGCTCAGTAGTGACACTGCTTACATGCATGGCGTGAATGCAGCAAGAAAAAGAAAGGGCGGGGGAGACTGAGGAATACATTTGAAGCGTGACAGACAGAGGAGATCCAAGATTTTCTGAGGCTTCACACTTAAACATTGACTTTGAACAAAATTGAACGTACTACAATGATGCGTATCGCGGCTCTGTCTATGTGATGAGGATTGCAGAGGTGGCGCCGAAGAGTCTGTAAAGGTCATTTGCGATGGAGGAACAAATATTGGGTAGTTTGGAAACGGGTGCTAGCGGCGAAAAGATGAAAACCAAAGAACAGAAGAAAAAGTAGAAAGAGGATATTAGGAGGAGAAAAAAAGAGGAAATAAGGAAAAGGAACGAGTGATCGAGGTGGGGCTGACAGCCACCTGATCCGTACGGAACAATGCCCATGCTACGGGCAGATGCACTCTACGGGTTGTCGTATTGACCGACCGTCCGTCCAATAGTAGCGTTCCGTGCAATAACAATCTATGAACGATGGTACGACCTAGATAAAGACCCAATAATACTTCCAACGCCAAATGACAATCCAACAGGATTGGGTACAGTTAAACTCGTTAACCAGAAACGATTTGGGTAAAAATGCCACCCCCGTCGGAACACGCGTCGCAGCCCTCTTAATAGCATACCTGGCGGTAGGCCTGTCCCAGTCCGGTTCCGTCGGTGCACACGAACCCCACAGGGCAAAGACGCGTGAATTGACCCTATCACAATACATGATGTGACGTAAACAGGCACAGGGTAAGCAATAGGCAGCATTTATTTTCTCGAGAGCCATATTATTAGACCCGGTGATGAAACAATATTTTTAATCTCCATAGTGCCGACCATTTAACACAAGTGTTGAATTGGGTGAGGCCTATTGCCCCGGTATGCGGCGCACATTTTCTCTGAGCTTACAGTTGCCTCATCCTGTTCTCGCCAGCTGGATGGGGGTTTTCAGGCAATGCTCGAGGCCATCGTACCCAATACCTGATACAATAGTGATCGAGGGTGTTGCAATAATTTTCGTTCCAATCCCGGGTCCATCTGTTCGGATCCCGACGTTTTCTCACCTCGGGAGCCTCAAGATCCGGGTCTGGCGTGGTGCCGAAATCGCACACGTAGCCCTGAGTTATACAAACCAAAAAAACGATTGAAGCGAGAGGGAAAGCTGTTCCTAAACATTTTCATGGAGCAAGCAAAGGGCAAAAACACTGCTCCTAACTTTCTATCACCGCAAGACGACGCTACACCAACATCACCTAAAAAATCACAATCCAACGAGAAGTGTCAGGCAACAATAAATCAATTAGCTGCTAACCCCTTCGGGACGCGTGGTACGATAGAGCGACAGAAGGTAGCAGTTTTTTTTTGCTTTTTTTTTCTGAATGACGAGGGAGCCCCCAAATCCCTCCCTGTGCTAACTTCAAGTAATTTGTCCCCAAAAAGGCTTTCCAGTTGTAAAGGAAAGTCGTCGGAAGGACAGTCTTGTTTTGCAATATTCTTTGCTTTAATATCTAGGAAATGGCCTCATTTATCGGGTTGACCTTTCCGGTGTAGAGCTCCTCAAGTGGTTAGGAGCCTCAGAACACACATGGTGCACCTCTTCCGTACAATTGGTAGCGTGTGCCTTGGGAACCCATTTATATCAACCAAAACAAAACGAGAATCCCATCTTATCAAACTGTCCAGGGACGAGCGTGCGGCAGCACGAGCATCAGCATGCTGTGCGCGTCTCGTGTGATTCCTATCGTTGCGCTTCGGACACACAACCTCTACCCGGCAGAAAGACTGCTTCGTGTCATTTTCGACGCTTTGTTTTTTTACATCGAACCCCTAAACGAGTTAGTAGAACGTACAGGTAGGCCCCCAAGATCACCTGTCACCTACCCCTTTGAGCACGACTTGTTGATCAAGCACCGCGTTGAACACGTCAATATTACCACGTATCTGATTTGCGGACTTTCAACGCAATTGTCGCGTTTCACACCAATCTTCATCGTTCAAGACAACTTTCTCCTTTTAAGGAAATCTTTTCCGTGCAAGATAACTACCGTCGTTCAAAAAAAGGTTTCGTCGTTCGAGGCCATTTTCGCTACAAGTCCATCGCACAATACGTCACACACAAGCGCCTGGCCCAGCAGCTGCTGCCCAACTACTACAGTAAAAGCACACTGTCTGTTTGAGTGTTCGACCCCTCTGCCAGCACCGTCCCGTGCGGTATCCACTTGGTATTGCTATTTACGCGATAAACCAAACAAGCTTAGAACAAACCATGCCTAACGTACGCCTAATTTCTCAAGTCTTTACGTTCTGGTACATGATCGTACATGTTGATATTCTGTGACATACCTCCCTGCAGGGGAAGTGTATGCTCTCCTCAGAGTTGGATGACTCCTCGCACACGTACCCTTCCGGGCAAGCCTCAGCCTCGGTGCTACCCGTAGCGTCGCATATCACGTCGGCCTTTTGGGATCGTTCGGGTTCCATTATTTGTAGAGTCAGGTCCATAATGGGTGAAACGGGACATACAGCAGTAGATTGTGCAGGAGGGGGTGATTCGTTAGTTAATTAGTTTCAATATTATAACACAGAAGGTATAAAGGGGGTAACTGCCAGGTAGCTAACAAATAAACGCCAGGTATGAAGCGTGTTTAGGGGTTCGGGGTAATGGCACCCTTTCGGGCAAGCCTTAGCCTCGATGCTACCCGTAGCGTGACATATAACGTTGGCCTTTATTTAGCCTGAGCGAAAAGGGAAAATATATACATACCGTGTGAGGCAAGTGCAGAGAAAAGGGGATTAGTTCGCTCACACTTATGTTGCAACGGAATAGACATACCTATTTTCGGAAATGGCCGTCATTCTCTCTTAACCCCAGTAGATCTGCACGCTCGTTTTTTTCCAAAATTTCGTGGAATTTGTGTGTTTCAAAGTTCGCAGTAGTAAAAGGGATACGTAGCAACTGTCCGGGCGCCCACTGGATTCGCATGCTATCCGGATCGTCACGCAGCATTATGCTGCTCAATGGCATCCTAGAGGCTCCTTCCAATGCAGAAAATATCAAGTTATTCACCTCCCTCACAACTACTTGTTTTTGTTATTTTCTCTACCTCAAACATATGTGGAAATTTATTGATTACTTCACCTCCGAACTAATCAGTATCAGGTCTGGTTTTTGAACCTGTACCGACTTTTCGGGAACAAACTACTTGGACTTAGGACTGGACATGCTTTACAGCGGTAACGGCAAAGAGGTAACCCTTGAATTAATACTCGCGTTCGGCGTGGGCTTGCTGGCCTTCACGCAACATCATCTCCAAGACTGCCCAAACAAGAACTGCTGCTTCTCCCATGATGTGTTCGCTTGCAACCTCTCTCATTCTGAACCCCGTGGCCGATACAGACATCCCTAATTCTCTATACCAATATACAATGACTTGACCGTTATTCCGTATGCGGAGGCCGTTACTGCATGTGCGGACAAATCTACCCTCGTGCAGTAGTAACGGCGGGCAAGGCCTAAACATTTTAACTAGAGTTGAACATGTTGTGAAGGGGTAGAGGGGATACGGTTCACTCGGAATTAGAGCTGGATGCATGCTACGATAGAGGTGCATCAACCATTGTTTTTTCTGAGGTTCCTCACGTCATGAGGAACTCTATGCCCCACCCAACAACTGAAATCGAGAAAAATTAAAGCGCTGCGCCCAAAGAACAATTCCGTGGCCTAGGCATGCGACAGACGTTTCGCCAAACAACAACGATATTCCGACGGTTTTGGGCTAATAGGTTACGGAGCCTCGTCACTCAGAACACTTTTCAGCCAAAGCCTGATACCTCTATCGTAGCACGAGTCCTGGTATACGCATTGCAGTGGTGATAGGAATAACGCCTACTTGGAAGTAGACCTGGGTATGTTCTGCAGTGGTAAACGGAACAAAAAAAATAAAATTGAACATTAACACCACTACATGGTCACACCTCGCATGTACCAGGGTACCAGGTGTCGCTGACCAATGATATCTGCCGCTGTCCTTCCGGGTCATGGTCCGGGTCTGTGTACACGGTGACCTCGTCGTCGGACGTAGCCCAAACACTCTCATTGTTCATCAACTGACCAAGCGGTGGACAAAGGAATGAGGGAATAAGGGTGCGGTACGAGAGGGCAGGCGTAAGCGGGGTGGGGCATGGGAGGGCAGATGTGAGCAGGGCGGGGTAAGAGACGGCTAGAAGTATTTTACAACTAATTTTCAAGGACGTCAGCCGTGAGTTTGACGAATTTCAGGTCAATACTCATCTTTGCAAGCTGCTGTTGTTTATTTATCATGCCCTTTTTTTAAGAAAATGAGCAACGGCGAAGTGGCGTAGAAAAATTGACGAAATGTATGAGAAAACGTCAACGTTCCAAGTCAAGCTAAACACGCGACGGTACAGAATACCCGACGAAAGGTGTCCCCACATATCGATGTGGCAAGTCCAATTCCGACCGCAGACGAAGGCTACGGTGTTGTAGACCAAGGCTACGGTAGGAGGGGGGGACATGTTTATGGGGGCGTACTCATTTGTTGCTTGCCTTAGTTATTTGACCATTAACCACGCATCCCTCTCGACACGGAGCACCGTTCCTACTCCTAATAGAGACACCTCCAACATTTCTCCCAAATTACTTTCGCCGGTGAGATAAAAAGTCACGCGTGCGGGTGGCGAAAACCCGGTGGCGAAAATAGGGGTATTGTACAGCAATACCCTAGCCTTCTTCTGTTGTGCCAAACATCATTTCACCTCCGTTTCCACTACCGAGGTTAACACACTTGCGCGAGTGACTACATACTTTACACAGAATCAACCGAAAACGCATGTTGCCGGCGCAGCACAGCAAACAGTGCCATGCCGATGTACATCGCGAAACCGAACACCAGAAAACGAGCCCCGAAGACTAACCCCCCTGCTGTGGCTCCGGTCCGTAATGCCTGAAACGGTACGGCAATGTATCATTATGGTTGATGGCACCAAGCACGAAACCACACGTCATCACGCGGTTTGTTTGCGCAGAGTCTCTTCTTGCCTGGAATCCTGGAGTGCAGTTGAAGCTCGCATCGTACACTCTGGACCGCGGCAGATCAATGTAAAGGCTCCCTTTCCCCCAGAAACTGTCGTAGTTGTCCTCGTCACCGTATCCCTGGTGGTACACTCCCGTCTGGATGTCGTACTGCGGGCCGTAATAGTCGCGCATACGCTGATAGACCTGCGCGAACATTGCGACGGGGTGGGAAAGGAACGCGTGTCAAGGGACGCATGAAACTACAGCGGGTGCACCCAATTTTAGTGAGGGTCCTCAGCTAAGGCGCTTCATACTTCATCCAAAACTATTCCTAAACGGTTGGTACATCGTACACATCGTTTCTGTGGTCGCCGTACATGGGGCCCTAAAGAGTCAACACACGACGGCTACGACGTTTTCGCATTATACCTATAATGACATATAGTATTTTACCCCCATTTCCACTACCAAATTGAGGCAACTCAACAAACGGACTCAAACCATGTTGCTGGCGCAGACAAAAGCGGTGGCTACTCATTCGAGTGGCCCTCAGTCGCTCAGAATGAGCCCTAAAAGTGACGCCCGTACCAATCGTAGCCTTGGTCGTACGTATCATATATCTGCTTTCACGGGCTCTATTCCACAACAACACAGCTGGGGGAGCCGATAACTTGCCTTACTGCCGAGGCTCTGTTGATTGCGGTAGCACTTGGCTTCCGCCTGGTAGAGGGCATTGTCCGTGTCTGTGGGCCGTAGTAATGCCCCACGGCCAAGCTTGTCAATGTACGGCGGCACAAGCTCTCCATAGAAATACACCTGGTCAAAAATAAGAAGTTGGCACAGCTATAATTAACGTCGCCATCCGACAGTGTGCGGATTGAGATTCAACGTCGACCACTCGCAAGCATCCCAAGAAGTAATTAGTAAAAAAACAAGAAAATCCTACATAGGGAAACCCATGCATGATGTCCAAACTATACATGTACCTACTTCCGGCTTAACATGAACCTAATCCACACAACAGTCACGATCTTCATGTTCAAGATTCACTAAGAAGAGATAGTCAACGTGGGGCATGCGTATGCGACAAGTGCGCCTGATCAAAAGGAGTTGGCACAATTGTCACGAGCTTCATGTGTGTAATCGTGAAGAATTTCCTCAAGAACAGATACTCCATGTGGCCAATATGCATGCTAAAAGTACACACCTGGTCAAAAGCAGTCGGCTTACGACACCAATGATTTTATATATGCTGTTTTGACGACGTCAGCCGACACAGTAGGAGAGTGACTGTTACCTGGTCGACCGGGTCAAGGGTGCCATCAGCGTAGCCGTCGTTGAGGTGAAGACACTCGTAGCCACTGAAGTATGCTGGTCTTGAGAACTCGCTGTAGATGTACCTGTTTCGTTTTCATGCGGTTATCATGGGCACACCCGGCACAAAATAACGTGAAGAAGTGAAACACAAGAACGACTTACACGGTTGGCGGTTTGCGATGGACTAGCGATGGACTAGCTCTGACGACGTATCCTCCCCCAGCAACTGGGAATAATTCGTATAGCCGACGCTGTAATCGCCAGTTTTCTTTGACGCGTTTTCGTTCCAAAGTCCCGAAAGGGGTTAAAACGGGGTTTGGACGTACTCCAATGACGGGTTTTGGCCTCACTCTAATATCTGGACGTCGTTGACATTCACGACCGGCGCAAACGGGCATCCCCAGAGCAAACACTGGAGTCAAAGACTACCTCTCACGAAAACCAAAATCAAAACAACGCACATAGCTGACGCAAATCGTGGGTCTCGGACAAGAGATAACTGTGAAATAATATATAAATCAGCATACGTACGTATGATATATATACGTGTTATGAATGCGATTGTACGCTCGTGACAGGTGCTCGAGGTTTGGTGACGGATTGTGATAAGACAGCAGTACGGCCGCCCTAATGACGCGTGCTAAGGTAAAGGCAGCACTTTTCGTCTGAATTGGTTTTTGAACGACGAGGTTCCTTAACCCCAAATCGTCGGAAACACATATTTTGTTTTATGGTTCTCGTCGTGTACCTAGGCCATGGGATTTTTCATGCGGTAGCGGTTTTGTTTTTCTCCAAAACAGTCCTTGGGGGAGATCTTAAGCTCCCAAATTGAGGAGTAGTATTAAGAAAAAAAGTGGTGCACCTCTATCGTAGCACGCCTCTAACCACCTGGTAAATTATAAGTAGTGCACTAGGGAACAGCACGGCTAGTTGGCGCTGCATTACAGTAGGTACACATGTTGTATTCGCGGTCAATACGGGTTTTACACTCACTCTAACATCGGGACGTCGTTGACATTCACGACGGGCTCGAACGGGGTTGGCAAATCATCCGCAGAGCAAGGGTTAACCATGCCTTCCACCGAACACACCACTCCGGTAGGACACCACTGGCACTCCCCAGCTTCCCTGTGCAGCAGGCGGTAGAGGGTAACGGTCATCGGATCTCGCGGTCCGGTTAACCGCAGGGACAGCAACTACCGTGGCACCGTATTGCCAGTGTTTGGGCAACGTTCTACGTGCCCAATTGCTGACACAAATGCCAGAACGGTAAAGATGATCATGCAGTAGGCCTTTATATATCTCAGATGGGTTTAGATTGCGTGCGTGATCTACGTATTCGGAGTTGGGGGCCGCTTTCGCGGATTTTGACTGAAAAATACAATGAAAATCGTACTTTCTGTCCCCCAAAAGCCGACCCTATGGCGGGGTGTGTCAAGGGAGAACGTGTATAGCCATCTACAGATAACAACCATTCATTCACCTGAGCTCCCAGTTCTTGGACCACGTCCCCTGGGGACATGCTGCGCAGGGAGTGCCATCCTCGTCCAGCGTTGACCGGTATGTGCCGGGTGGGCATATGTCGGCAACGTCTGTCCCATCCTCCGCGCAGGTGGTTCCAGGCGGACAGGGGTAACACTCCTCGGACTGCAACCGAACAAACGGGCGTCGAAGGTGGCGAAGCGGGTAGCGGGGAAAGATACTGCATATTTGACGTATTTCGTTGTTTTCAGCACAGATTTTGGCGGGTAAAAACTGCAGAGTGGATTGTCACCAGAGGCAGATCAACTGCGAATAGTTTGTGTGAGGATCAGGGCTACTGTACGGGGGGCGCTTGTAGGGCCTTTTGTGCCTGTGGCTCAGTGTCACTCGCGCGAGCGGCTACCCTGTTTCGCGATATGAAAAATAACTTGTTTGCAAAGTTGCGCCAAAATGCGCCAAAACAACATTTCCCAGTCCGGGTTTGAGCGAGGTAAAGGGCCGTTCACGCTAGTGGCCTACACGCGGTATTCAGCGAAAATGGAGGTAACTCCCCTCCCGTATCTCCGGTCTTGAGGGCGGGGTTATCTTCCGCCGGAAGCTTCAGAAGAGTATTACAACGTCTACCATCTCTTGTTGCTAACGTAGTTAAATTAAACGCGTACATACGGCGAACGCGAAAACAATGCCTCCTGATCTATAGGCGGATCCAAAATGGCCGACTGGCTACGATGGACTTAAAGCTTCTACGTATCCACTTTAATATGCCCTCCCTTCTCGTTTTGAACCATTGAAATCCAAGACCCCCTCTTCTCTTATGAGCCTTTGACCCTTAAAAGGGTTTTCTCTACCCACAGTGCATCGGTTAAATTGGAAAGTTGAAACCGGCACAACATTGTAATATTGTCTTACTGTTGACTAGTTGAACCAAACGAAATGTGTTATGGCACATCGCCTTGCTGTTGAAAACGTTAAACCGAATTAAACTATAGTTCATCGTTCTTCACGCGGCACCCATGATCACCTCGATGGTTGGTGAGTAGAATCCAGGCAGACAGGCTGATGCAGACACCATGCCTTCCAGGTCGCTGAAGTACCCTTTTGGACTTGGAATAGGAACCGCTGTGCCCACTGGGCAGTAGAATCCTTTAGGACACAGCCCGCTCCCTGTTGGTCCGGTGCTTGAAAAGGGGGATCAGACGGGCGACAGAGATACGTTAAACGACGATATGTGCACTGCACATCACACGGCAAGGGTCGCAGTCGTAGTATCACACGCAGGTTACAAATATGAGTTTCGACGAAAATGTCGATCTCACAGCTGAGGTGTCCTTTTAATTTAATAAAAAAAAACAGTTGTCAATCGCGAAGATGGCTCTTCATGTGTTACTCATCGCGCTGTCTCGCAGAAAAACACAGCTGGACAAGTCAGCGCATGAATACAGTTCCCGCAACGCACCTTCAAATAACCAGCGCCTCCCCGGAAATATGCACATTCTCCGGAGAGCAGAGGTCGTGATCGCGCTGCAGTATCACACGCAGCTTACAAAGATGCCCTTCGACGAAAATTGTGATCTCACAGCCGACGGATCTTTTTGGTTTTTACAGCTAAATACTTGACGACCTCCCAAAATCCTTTTCGTTTTGCTTACCTTGCAGTCTCGCAGAAAAAACCGGCAGGACACATCTGCGCATATAGATAATCCCCAGACCGGACCTCAGAGTATCCAACTCCGCCCAGGCAGTACGATCCCGGAGAGCAGGGGTAGGGCCGTAAGGTTGTATCGTTTCGGAAAGGATCCGACGTCACGGTCCCGGACGGGCAGTAGAACCCTACACAGTACGCCGTTAAGGGACTCTTCAGTTGAAGGAAAGCGTCGCGATTTCGCCGGCAAGGGCGAAGGATGACCAGGTGCTGCACAATATTTGTGACGCTCGGCAGGAAGGATAAGTCTGGTCTTACAATAGCCTCCGTAAACGCAGTAGCGGGCACAAGCACGGTTCGTTGGTGTAATGAAACAGGGATGCCTGCGTCGGGGATCTGCATCACAGTGGAATTATGCAAAATCGAGGACTCCAGTCTTCGTAGGAAAAGCGTCCCGCGTAGGCAAGGAAACTTGCGCCCAACGCGAGTGAGTCGGGGGTACTTTCTGAGAACTTGAAAATTGTGGTAGTATGTTTGATATACGTCAACGGCAATACGTTTTGGCTTTTAGCTTCTGGTCAACATGCACCTCCTTACCAGGGGGACATCGCTCATTGGGCGAGGTTAGAATACTCCGGCTGCACACCATCCCGGAAGGACATGGTGCGGGGTCGATGCGACCAAACCCCGGGCATATGTACCCGCGGGGGCAGGAAGTGCATGCCTCCTGCCCGACCATTGCGCTGAACTCCCCCGGAGGACAGGGCATTGGGTCCCAGTGTCCTTCGCGCGGGCAGTACGTTCCAACTGGGCACGCAAGACGTATCCCTGTTGGGCAGTAGAACCCTGAAGGGCACTCGCCCACGCCGGATGGTCTCGAGCTTCCCTCGGGACAATACATGCTCTGGAAACAATGGGATGGGTGGGTGGGTGGGTAGGTGGGTGGGTGGGTGGGTGGGTGGGTGGGTGAGTGGGTTGGGAGTGTTAGAGTTACAATTTACGTAATCATGTGCCCAACTAGAGCACTATCGATACACGCTACAGTAGAGGTGCGTCGTTCTTTTTCCGAGGCTGCTAACCACTCGAGGAGGTCCATATCTCACCCAAACACTGTTTTGGAGGCGAATGCAAGTGCTACCTGACGAAAAAGTCCATGGCCTAGGAGTACAACAAAACATGTTGCAGAAGCAAGAATGAAACTTCAACGATTTGGGGTTCTGGAGCACAGCCATTCAAAATACTTCTCAGCAAAAAGTGCTAGCTCTACCCTAGTATTCGTCTGTAGTAAAAAACCAGTGGTACTGCACCGGTATTGGGTATAGCATGTTCGGTGAGGAGGCCCGTCTGCCAAAAACATTTTGGCAAAAAAGAGGTACTGTACCTTTATCATAGCCCGCGTGCGGTACTGATACAACCATTTACCGGGCAAGAGTTGTGGCATTGTCGACTTATACGTATGCCACCAGCATATTGTCAAAGCTTGGACTTGTACCGCCGGGATCACCTCAAGGCACGGCTGGGGCATGGTAAAGTTGTGCATCCCGAGGTCTTCTGATGCCGAGCCAGGGTGACAGTAGGTGCCCGCGGGACACGGCACCGGACGGCGAAGATTGAACGAGGAGTAGTCGAACCCTGACGCGTCTGTAACTCTGCGTGAACATTGCAAGCAAGGTTGGATAGATAAGACACGCTGCTAGTCGAAGTTGAGGCGGCAACACATACTTACCCCATCACATCGGTGAAGGGAGTCGACAGGAACTGGAGGAGCGCATGAACATGTGTGTGCGTGTTTTTCCCCTCACTCCGTTACTCTTACCCATCGGCATTCTTTATATCCAGTGTTCGTTCCGATGTTTCATCTTAGAGAGATACAAGTGGAGAAATTACAGCGAAAACCAACACAGTGGTGCGCAAACCTTCAAGCAGCCATATATTTATCGATATTGAGCACCACTGTATCCCACAGTGTATTTAAGCAGTTTACCACCGACCGCTTGCCTCTGCGGTCCTATGAATTTCATTTCACCTGTAATCGCTCGCGTCCTCGAGCTTCGCACACGAGTCGTCTAGGCAGTATCGGCCCCGCAGTGGCGTGAAGGGGGAGTTGTAGGACAGGGGGCGGGCGTGCTCTTCCATCCAGAACCTTTGAGTTGTGCAAAAAAGTGGGGGCAAAAATGTGGGGTCAACCTAGTACTCCGCACTCTTCAGAATGATGGGTCAGCTCAATGTCTGACGCCTGAGCTCTGTATGTCACCCGAAAAACGAATTAAATAAAAAATATATATTTATAATTTCATAATTTCGACGAAAATCCCATGGACCAGGTATGTACGCATTAGGTTAGTGATCACAAATGGCATTCCAGCGATATCAGGGGTAGTTTCTCAGTGGAGGCGGCACTCCAGTCATATCAGTTTAAGCCGAAAAGGGTCACACCTATCGTAGAACGCGCCAGCTCAACGTTGTACGCTGCGTTGGCTACTGGACAATGCGTGAGAAAACATGAGCCTGCTTGCCCCTTCGTCTTGTTGAGGGGGGGGAATTTCCGATACTCGCAGCTTGGGATAACTATCACGTCAAGGATTCGCTATCGCCTGAAACGATCAGTACCGTACATGGCACCTATTAATAAAATAGAACTACTGATCCAGACTGGGATTCTTGTCTGGGAGAGGATGCTGTTCCACATTAACTTCAGTGTAACGACACCCGGGTTTATCACAATCTTGCAATCATTTTGGCTGCCTTTCTTAATACCCTCTTTGTTGTTAGGTATTGTACATTGGATCCTTTGAAAACGCCGAGTTAGCACCGTTGGCAAACGAGCGGTAGACGTCCGTTGGTGGTCCACGCCACCCCCAAAACTTGCCTCTTGTATAGTGAGCATTCCAGCTCAGCACCGTTTGCAGTGGGGTTGAAATTGGAGTTACAGCTGACGACTGTCAAACGGTTTGATAAAAATCGGCGTTACGCACCTGGATAGCATGTCTGACATCTGCAGTCCAAAATCTTCAGTTTCGTTATTCCAGCAAGCAACAGCCCTGGACCCGAGAACAAGGTCGCTCCCGAGGGCTTCGTATCCGGGTCGGAGTGTCGACGTTCGCTCGGCGTGGCTGGCCGTAGGAAACAGCCGCGAACTCGGACTGAAACGCGAGAAAAATTTCGAGAGGTCATAGGGTCGTGAGATATTGTTGTAACAGTATGCCGTCGCTTCGATTAATGTATTGTTTGAGATCAATGACGTCTCCCTGCTGTGTTCACCTAGAGACTGTCCGCCAGGGTTACTACCTCCGCATTGATTCGCCGGTGATCAACGCGGTACCTCGTTGCGAGAGTAGCTAGCCCAGTAAAAAAACAACACCGACCGCGAAAAGCAACATAGCCATGCTGCCGCACATCATACCTCGGGTGCCCACATGTTGTGGCTGTCGTCGCAGTTCCTTCCAGACAAAAGTGACCTTCCGGGCAAGGCTGATCCGGTGTCGAAACACCCGTTACGTCACACACGCGTCCCGCAGGACACACGCGGGGAACGGGCATACCCCTCTCGGGACAGTGAAACCCTATTGGGCACCGCAGGCATGCACTCCTACCCCGGCTCGGCTGGTATGTCCCGAGCGGGCACAGCGTGAAGTTGGAGTTGGAGTCCCCTGGACAAAACGCTCCCTAGAGAAGAACGCACAATGGAATTGGCATAGCCGACAAGGAAAAGTGTGTGGTCAATCGATGGAGTCATTGGAGGGGGGAGGAGCAGTAGGAGGAGGAGGTACGGTGCTGATATCTTGCGCACGCATTATTGTCAGCGTTCCCACGGAACAACCTACAACTGCAGGACCCGGAAGGAGACAGGCTAGAGTTTTGAGGGTAGCACGGAAAATAAGCAACCTGTAGGGAATAAAAGAGGCACCTAAGCGGCGAAATAGATATAGTCGTGAAGTGACAACAGGTACGGGTATGAGCCATAGCAGAGGGGCTTTATTGTTCTTAAACTAGATATTCGTACTTCAGCTACGCCGCGGTTTTAAACCAGCAAAACACAACTGGTATTCCAACGATTATGGGTACCTCTTCAGACTAAAGAGTTTCACCAGCCCGGACTATTTTGACCAAAACGTCAACTCTGTAGTAGCAAGCGTCATGGTTTAACATTTTCCGGAATATGTACCAGTCTTACCTGAGGACAGGGCAGGATCGATGTGGTACTGGGCCCTACGCAGAAACTGCCTCCAGGACACGACTGCTCCACCGAATACGAAACACGATCCGCCGTGAAATCCAGCCCGTTATTGGAAACCTGAATCATTCATCGAAGAGAAGCGTCGACGTGATATTGGATGCGTTTCGTTGTATTAATACACCAAAAACTATTTCCAAGGGAATCCTACTCGGGGCCTGGGTGTCAAATGGAAAGGGCCTACTGCGGGTCAATGTGCATGTCGATACAGGGGAATAGGTGGCGTTAACAAACTGACGCATATCTGTCGTCGCAGTAGGAATTTTGAATTGGCCCCTTGGGGAAAACGTCTTCATTTGTCGAGGGAGCCCCTACAGGTTATAAATATCGAAAGGGCGGCGCTGTACTTGCTTCCCCGTCATATCAACACGCCGCAGCCGTGCGTCGCACATTGAATATTGCTGTTGCCGGCGAGTATCGAAAGCCTTGAAACGTAGCAAACGCTACGTTTGTGACCGCACCACCGCGGCCCCGCTAAATCCCAGAAACGGCTGGTTGTCGGTGGTACTCAACACTGTCTGCCACCTCATCAACCGAGTGACACTGCTTTGATGCTTCGACAACAAGAAACGCATTGTCACAAAGATTTCGCGCGGCAGAATATTTGTAACTGTCCTCAACTGGCGTGCGTTGGTTGTAGGCTTCATGCAACTCGAAATGGGTCCCGATTGTTTGGTGCGGTCGAGATTTCGAACTTGTCACAGCACAGCTTTACGTATTCAAGCTCCTTTAGTGAAACCTCGCATCCGCTTGTATAAGTAACAACAATCATTTTCAGCGCGAGCTCACCTCTACGTAGAGTTCCGTGCCATCTCCGTCGTACGGCCCAAGCCATACCCCAGGGGAGGACCCATCACCTTCGCGGGGGCCGAGTCCGTAGGTAACATCCTGCCCATCGTCACCCTCAGGGTAATTGATTGTTGCCGTCCACACCGCGCGTCGTACGAAACACAAGACAAGACTGGGCAACAGAAAAGTAGCCGCGGTGTTGGAGCCTCCGACGCGACAGGATAGAGACGTAGAGTTTACAAAATTCTCCCCTGAAATAAAGAGCCCGAACCCTCCGGGGTCAAGTCCGCTCATGAGAGATATGTTGCGTACGGACGCATCGGCTTGATACAGGAAGGTGATGCCGCTGTCCGTGTAGTCTTGGTCGTTGCAGGTTACCTGTAACGAGGCGTTGGATTTATGTAGCAATCAATGGATTACGGACAGGTGATCGAGCTTGCATAGCGCTGTTTTCGGTTTGTTTTCCCCACATTTTCAGAGAAAACCAAAGCAGCTCCAGCGGCTAACCATTCCAATTTTTGACAGTGAGTATTCAAGCGTCCGTGGAGTCCGCTTTTCGTATAGTCTTGTTCGTTGCAGGTAGCGTGTAGTGGGGAGCATAAAGCGCTAGATATCGTGCATCAGCCAATAATTTGAAGTTATATGAAACTGGCACGACGCTGCTTTTTCGTTTCGCTCTCGAGGCATTGAAACAGGAACCTGCGTATACTACTCGTAGCATCCTATCGCCCTGCAAGAAAGAAGCAACCCCCCAAAATACCATTTGGTGTTTCTGCAAATCCGGTCTTCGCATTGTATTCCCCAGCACCAGGCCTACACGGTCTTTTGCAATGAAGTTCTGGTTTACGTGCAGGACCCTTGCCGGACATGTCCTTAGTCGAAGAAAACCATGCAAGGTCTGGCGAGGGGAACCCTTAAGAAGATAAATTGGGACATCATTGGTGGAGTTATAGAGGAGATGCCATTACTTCACGGAAGGATAGTCGATTAACATCGGAATGACATCTACGCCACATTATCGGACGGCAAACGCAATACGAACAATAGCACTTACCTCGACCCCAACAGCTCGTTGTGAAAAAAGGGGATAGTAGTGCGCGTCCGGGAACAGCTGTCTAGAGCCCGTCAATGGGTTAGGGTCCCGCTGCCAAATCTCGCTCAGGGATGACCATCTCAATCCTCCCACTCCAGAACCCAAGTCTTCGCCAACCGCCACAACGAGGGGAGGTGCCTCGCACGAAATTTCGTTCGGGCTGATGAACGTTGCCGGAACTGGAGGTGCGAAAGCGAATCGACACGCCAGCTTTGAAGTGTTGACAAAGCCGCGACCGTAAAATGTTACCGCTGTCCCTGCAGCCTCTGCGGGCCCAGATATTGGCGTTACCCTTGAGAGCACCTGCCGCGCTCGTTCGGAGAAGACGCGTGGCAGACCCAGGTTTGGGAGGTGAGAAATGCAAACCGCGGTCAAAGCATTATGTGCAACATGTGTTTTCTATCTCTTGCAGCGAAACTCGAGTAGCGGCGCGTGCGACGGTAGGGGCAAATAGCCAACATATTTCTGGCTGACGAGGAAAACTGAGGAGCCATCCAAAACATAAGAACTCCCTCTTGAGAGTGCCTAAACTTTGCGGCCGGAGAAGGCACGCGATATACCCTGCCTTGAGAGGTAAGAACTTTAAAGCGGAACCGAGCTACGGTACGTGTTGGACATTTGGCGTAATCAATTATGACAGACGTGGCTCCTCATCTAACGAGCTGCCTTATATATTTGGATTCGATGTGTCCTCTTCAGTGTCGTCCGCGAGATACCTATATTTCGTAGCCCATCTCGGAAAAAAGTGTATCGAACACACTGTAGTTAGATCAAGTTTTACCAAAGTCAAATGTTGGTGGGGGTGTAGAGCCGCTCAAGTGAGGCGCCTCAGAAGAAATAGTTTCTACTCCTACCGTTTTACGCGTCTACGGTAACAGCATTTCGTGAAATATTGTGCTCTTCGGTATTTCAGCGATGCTCGAGTAGCCCATACCCAAAGGCCTGAGAGAGTTTCATACCGCACAACAACTATGACCAATAACAACAAATTCTATACGGATACATGATAGGTCAGCCACAAAGAGCTTCAGCCATGCTCGAGCGCAACCCACCACACCCCCCCAACATGGCTGACATTTCCGGCAAACGTTCATGGGGCAACATGCGATCGAACTACCACACGTAACTTGCAACGACGAGTCTCGACGAACTCCTCCAACTCCGAAGAGAACTTTTATTATATTTTCATCAAAACACCTGAACCTACCTCGTCATCCAAGTACAAAAAGGGAACGGCTGACATTTCTGGCAAACGCTCATGGGGCAACATGCGGTCGAACTGCCACACGTAACATGCAACGACGAATTTCGGTGAAATCCTCGATTTCTGAAGAGTACTGTCATTATGTTTCAATCAAAACACCTGGACCTACCTGGTCGTCGAAGTACAAAAAGGGAAAGCGCCTGTCTGTATAGTCCTGATCGTTGAGGGATATCTCCAGAGGGTACGTGCCGGCTTCAAGCGTCGGTGCGTAGCACTGTACCTCGGAAGGCGATAATCTAGTTGCCACGACAGCTATCCCTCCGAAGCGGCACCTGCAGCAGGACAACGATAACGGTCGCGTTTTCTTGAACTTCACCCTTTTGGAATTTCACAGGGAAAACGTGTCGAAATTGTGGTATGACGATTACAGCATCTGTCACAAGAAGAAGCCCGGGATACTGGGGCAGGGCGCGTGTTCGGACCGCAACGAAAGGGGATGTACGACATGCGCGTGGCATGCATGACCATACTTTTACTATTGCATGCTCTTCCAGGGTTGGATAAAATCGCACTTGTCCCTTTGTCGGTCGCTAGACCTACTCGTAGATCCCAAATAAGTTGGTGTAGCACATTAAATAAGTACCTGTCGTTAAGCTCTGTGCCTCCGGGTCAATGGAAAAGGGTGCAAGAATCGTGGCGACACACTAGGTGGCGGAGGGACGTCAACACTGGGCTCGTGCTTCTGGCCAAATGCTATATTGAAGCCCAGCACAGACCGTTCGACGGCCCAATATAGAGAGCTGTTTAGTTATTCAAGTTCCTATTGCCCAGGATGATCCCAATCTGCCTTGACTATGAATATATCGTCTCTCTCAGACGTAGAAATTAATCGTTTAAGTTCATCCCACACAAACACCCACCAGGTATGATACTATTAGTATTCAATCAAATGTAAAAAGTTATTTTCACTGCCAATAGATAAACCGCCAGTCAAGAGACATGCACCTTAGCTCCAGCGTGTCAGGGAACGGCCCGCCAGCTACTCGCACACTGAAGTTTCCCGACGCAGGTCCAAGGTGGGGGATAACATCGTAGATCTCCGGAGATGCCTCATACCGGAAAGATGCCCCCGATCGCGAAAACGTCGACCAAGGTGCTGAACTCCCCCCAACCGCCGCATTATTTGTCACCTCGACAGCAACCACAGTGCTAATTGGGTAGTCGGTAGATGATGCCAATAGTCTTGTTGGAGAAACGCACAAAAGCGCCGAAGAGTTTAGGAAGATGGCGGGAACGACCACCCGAGGGTCTATGGTTGAGGGGCCGAACCGACACGCGAGGCGGCTGGAGTGGCGGAAGTTTTCCCCGAGAACAAGGACCTGTCAACATATACAACGCGGTATCGGCAAAACGGTTTAATTAAATATGATATGTCGTATATAAACACAAATTTAATGTAGGTACATACGAGGAGTCGCGACAAATTGGATTCCGAAAATACTGTTGTTTTACTGAGTTCTGTCACCGATCATTAAATACAAGTATTGGATTGGATGAGGCCTCCTGCGCCGAGGCAGGAGAGTTTCTCCCGGATTCTACCTCCGGCCTCAGCACTCCGCATGGTGTCTAATGCCTCCAAATAAAATCATGGCCAATACCGCATTCGGTCTCGCTGGGTAGCACATAGAGTCTACACGATGTATATCCATTGGTGCACTTGGTACCCTCTATGAGCCCAATGTCGTCTTTAGTCAGCCATGATGTATGCGTGTACCACTTTTGGTTTTGTTTGTGTTTTATTTCCCTGGGGTATTCCTCAGCTCCAGAGTGAATGGAGCCTGTCCTGTGACCACGGATTTATATGCGAGTTAATGTGAGAACAACAACAATATCCCTACTAAGGTCGTTTCGTGAACTCGAAACACCCAAGCGCATACTCGAATGTGCTTGTAGGGACGTTTTCTTGCGCAACACAATGACTGGCGGAAGGTGCGGGCACGTATTATCGAACGTCGGTGAAAATCTACGAGCAGTGGACAAGCTGAACCTTCTGCGCGACACAAATGAATCGACGTGCGGGGGAGCAGAGAAGAACCTTGTCACCACGGTTGGTCCGGAATTTGTAAAAGAAAAGCGAGATCAAATAAAAAATATCCCTCACCTCCGTTCCACCGTACATAGGTCCATGGTCCGGAATAAGCGCGTCCACTGAAACCAACGACTCGTACGCGTACACCACACCGCTAGATGTATAATCTCTCCCAGCATTTTGCGATATTTCCAGGGCCACGACTCCCCCAACTTTAGTGGATAGCCCTTTCGTGACTTCTTCCACCCTCCCGGCAGGGTGCGAACCCGCCATTCCCGACAAGTCGACGCCGAGCAGCGGCATATCCCCCCCGATAGCAACATCTCCACTCCACTCTGTCGCCGCCGTTTCCGGTACCCATGTGCGACGCCAGTACTCCGCCACAGCTGAATCCGACGCGTTGAGGACAATTGCGGATAAGGTCACCCGGAAACGCCTGCCTGCAGAGGAAACTCCGAAACCGTCAGGGGCCGTTTCGGCAACTCCATCCCAGACGGGGTAATTGCTATCACTCACGCTAGCGTTTAAAATTGCGGGTAGAGCCTTAAGCGCCGTTGTCACTTGACTAGACGAGGAGGCGATATCTAGCTTGGCTGTCTCCGCAATTGAGCAGTATACCCCAGCTGCCCTCTCCTCACAAGTTTGGCCGAACCGTAACGAAAAATCGCCACCAATTGCACTTGCTGTGGAGTTTCTTATCAACGTAATGTTGGCCTGACGGTATGGTCCAGACAGGAGGTCATCATCGGGCACAAGGTGGCTCGTGTTGAGATGGACCGTACTCCAGGTACCGTTAATAGTCTCGGCAAATAGAACCAACCAGGTGTACCCACCGCTATTGCCGCTTGACGACGAAACAGCTGACCGCTCTACGTAAACCCGCTTTCCGGTTGCTTCAAACATAGCGGTCTCAACGTCAGACGCGCCTGCATCCCACCGAATGGGCGCTGATGACTTAAGTGTTCCATTTACGGAGCTTGCAGAGAAATTGGAGGCCGATGACCCATCGTGTTGCGTGAAGAAACTAAACGTTCCATTGAAGCCGTCGATCGTTATTTCTTGAACATCCGCGGTCACCCCCTTGGACGTCTCATTGACGAATACCTCAACTCCTGTACCCGTTAGAAGACCAGAGCTGTTAAATATTATCATGGGGACGTCCCCAGCGGCAGCCAAGGCCGAAAAAGTTATAGTCCATTGTCTACCACCGTACGAATCGCTGATCCAGTCGGTAACTTCTTTGGAGGTAACGGTTACATTTCCACCAGAAGCAGAAAAATGCGATATGGCGGTGGAAATTTCGGTGTCAGTAGCATTGTGGGCTAACGATACCCAATGCACGTCGTCTTCGAAGCTGATGTTGAACGTACCTCCGAGCGGAGCAGCCCCCACGCTTACGAGAAATGTGTTCACGAAGACCCCCTCCCCCGAGAGGAGAGACGCGTTAACCGCAAGTTCTCCGACAACATCACTACTATCATTGCTCCACAAGTTCACGCCTTCTGCTAAGGTTACTGTCCATGTATAAGCTAGATTTTCGTCGAGGGGTCCCGCGCGGACAACGGTTGTAGTCTCAGACAGGCCGAGGTCTTCGACCAAGGCCAGACGAACAGCGGCTGCTGATGCTCCAGCCGCGATAGTTGTTGAATTTATCGCATCATCCTTTCCACGAAGGTGCAGTTCGTACGTGCCACCGATGGCCCGGGTTCCATCCTGGACAGTGTTGGCCTCTACTTTAGTCCCCTCGCCAGACAACCGAGCCCTCACAACGTGGACGGGAGCCCGATTGCCAGACTGTCCAGTGGCAAAAAAGTCGTCCTCTCCAGTCCCATCTTGTTTGGATACGCGCTGGCGGTGCGAGAATGTTATATCCCACGCAATCGGCCCCACTGTGGGCAATGACTTGTTCACGCTAACATCGACCGCCCGAATTCCTTTGACCTGAAGTAACGCCTCCTCAACTTCGCTGGCTGACGCTCCGATTGATATCCAACTAGAACGGTGTTCTGGCCACCCTTGAGGAGCAGTGTCTGTCTCTAACATGAAACGTCCGGCCGGCTCATTTCCGTGGGTTGTTTCGGAGACAACCGCTTGTACGCCGCTTCCTGTGAGGTGCGTCGTGCTAATCCCCAGGAGGTCGATGTTGCCTTCTACGCTAATTCCGGAGAAGGTGACCAGCCACTGCCGCCCTCCGTTTGGCCCGTTGTCGGCTGCAGACACTGTAACATTGTCTATGCTTGGTAGATACTCAAGTGCCGTTTTGACCTTTAAAAAAGTGTGAACGGCAGACAAGTAATGAAGCGGCGAGAATGAAAAACGGCGGATCCGAAAATCCGAAAAGGGCATAGACACGTCATGTTAGGGGTCATCGGGTGACTCAATGTCTTCTGGGCGCTGCTTGGGATGGCACAAAATCTTAACTGCTACAGTCGAGTGGAAACAAAGGTAAATTAACGACGGCGGTTTGAACTAAAGCGCAGTTTCTATAGGGGGTCAACGGTAGTACCACGTTAGTGCCATCCGAGGAGCAACGAATCCACCAGAACTGTTGACGGTAGCAGCATAAGACAGGAGACAGAACACGTAAAATATCAGTTTTGCACCTCCAATGCCGATGCGTTGTAAGCAATTTCTTCGGTAGAGTTTCCTTCGAACTTCAGCACGAAGGTTCCACCAATCGCGTCGCACGAAGCATTCGCAATGCTTGATACAGCGGCGTCCGAGCCGCAATCCAGCTCCGGCAGCCGCTCCGCCACATTTTCAACGAAAGTTATATTCCATACACCGCCTCCGTTACTTGAAGCCCCGTCGCGAGACACCCACACTTCCCCAAGCGTGCTTGAATCAACAGCCGAAAACATGTCTTGCACGGAAGAAGCGTTTGCATGGACCGAAAAAGCGGGAACGGCGTGCGTAGCACCGCTATCCCAACTAGCAACGACGACGCAGTCATCGATAAAGCCGGAGGAAATGAGAGATGATAACTGTACCACCGCCTTGACGCACACGCGTGACAAGTCGAGCTCTCCGTCGCTCGTAACAGCAGATACACCGGCAGCATCCAAGTGCGCCGCGGCTCGGGTACCGGTGAGGCTCTCATCCCCGATCGTTATCACTGGGGGTGTTACCGTACGGTTCGGGTCATTCCAATCGTGGAAAGTAATGATCCACGATCGCTCGCCGTTGTACCCTTCTCCTCCCACGCTGTCAGCGACGCTGATATTACCAGCGCCGGTAAGGTTTGCGATTGCTCTTGAAACTTCTTCGGCGGATGCCGAGGCAGCTATCCGCGTGCTTGCTACGCCGTCGAGGGAGATGTACCACGTTCCGCCAAGACGTTCCCCCGTGCCGGGTGAACTGCGAGATGCGCCTATTGAGGCGTCGCCGGTGTGCCGAGACCTGAGTGTAGCTGCTGGTGTGTCGACACTGGTGCCGTCGGACTCGACCTCGCCGCAGCATACCTTCACGCAAGGGAAAATCGAATCTTAGACGTAATAGCAAAGCATTTGGCCGCTGAAGGGTGTGTCATGGGATTGTTCACCGGGTTGCGTTTTCATTTTTTATGTATGCGACAAAATGCCACAATAAGTTAGCATTTTTTTGTGAGTTAATTCACTCCTAGGGTTCAATATGCATCGGGTACGCAATAAAGGAAAGGGTAAAGGCGTCAGGATGTCGCTTTTCCTAACGAAAAATACACTGGTATGCAATAAGCGCACGTGTAAATGTCTTGCATCCTGCACGCTAGCGTGACCCACCTGCAGTAGGGGCTGCTCGCCGACAAGCCCCGTGAAGGTGATGAGCCAATCAAACGTTTGTACGTTCAGACTTTTGTGTAGATGAGACGAGGCGTACCAGCGGGTTGCAGCGTGGTCTGCTGGATAGTAGGCCAAGCCCTTTGAATCGCCGCGACTAACGGTAACGTTTTCAAGACCTGGGAGTTCTTGCAACGCGGTTTCGACCTGCTCACGAGCGATCATGGGGAAAGGCAAGCAGGTCGGCAATGAGGATGGCGATGATGCTCTTGCATTATATCAATTCCCTAAAATTTAGCCCGTGGCCACAAAAAAGCTAAGTCTTTCTGGTATGCATAGCTGCCTTCGAAACCATTTCGATGTTCAGGATCACGAGCAAAATAATGAGAAGACGCTTAACTGCCTTTGGAACATGCTTTGAACTTCAGAGGGAGAGCGTGACAAATGCGTGATGATTGCGGTATCAATGCTACGAGGCAGGTTTAGGCGAAACCTTTCGAATCACCACCACCAACCATCACGTTGGCAAGGCCCGGAAGCTCTAGCAAGGCAAGTTCGAGTCGGAGATCCACACGTGGAATCATCCCGCGCACATTATCAAACCGACAACTCCAGCGGACGTCCTCACCTCATCGGCGGTGGCATTGTACTTAAGCTCCTCCGTTGTCCCATTTTTGAATCCGAGTGTGAAACTGCCGGATACCTCAGACCCTGCAAAAGTCGACACGCGCTGTATTTCAGGTGCCCGCGCAGTCTGCACCTCGAAAATATTGCCAGCTGCACCCGCCATTTCTAAGGCAGCACCGTCGACGCCAAGGTTGAAAACGTTCCTCGCGGCCAGTGGAAATGTGATCATCCAGCTGTATCCACCGCCGTTGACGTCTCCCAAAGAGGTGCTTGTGCCTGAGGAGTTAGTACGGCTGACCACGATACTACCTGTAGGCAAACATATCGGGAGGCATGTCAAGCAGGGCAAAAAGCGCGCTGTCAAGGGTATAGATCCCATTGTTTCACACTAAACCCTAGTAGTGTGGTGTCACTCCAGATAAACAACGGAACGTTTACGTCTGTGAAAGGGTGAAACTGCTGTTTCCGGGCATGTTTGTCTGTATGGGAAGATTAACAGTGATGTTCAAACAAAATGCTCAAGTACCTGGATTGGCTGGCCAATCCAGAGACTACCTCATGTATGCCCACGTTATCAGCAAGAGCCCCAACTCGTGTGCGCTCGGCGTGCCTTTGCTAGCCTGCGCGCGACGAGCTGCACCCGAGACTGGTCCTGGGGTGGTCGCTTACCTTTCCTACAATCCCCTACAACCCAGAATCTCGACACAGACATGCCTCATACTCTCTATAGAACACAATAAACACCACATAGTTTGTTACTTTGTTTTCTTGTGTTGCAAACAAAACTATCATTTCTTCCGACGGGTTTTCCGTTGTACTTCATGTCTAACATACGATTTGCTTCAGTTCCTGGACGCGTATTACTTTGCTTCGTTTGCCCTGAGGGATAATCTTTGACTCCAGAGATATTAGAACCGGTCCTGTGACCATAGACTACATTATGTTGCTGAGCTAATGTGAGAAACAAATCGACGATAACAGCAACAATCAACAACAAAAACAAAACACCAACACCAACACCAAAAACAACAACACGAATAGCTCGTCGATCGTATACTGGTAGCGGTTTGGTGCGTATACTAATACACTGGGATGAATTCCCTACGTTACTAGGATGAAGTCCCCATTGTATCCAAATCGACGGGGGCCCACACAGGAAAGCCGCTGCTCGCCCAGATATTTCCATAGGCGCATTGTTTGGAATCTGCACTTTCCCCATTGTTGAGAAAATCAACCTGGAACTTTGTCTGAGAGTGTGTGTTAATCTTTATTCAGTACCAGGTACCAGGTACGTTTTACCAACGTCACCTTGGGAAGCAACCTCCGGCAGTAAATCTTCGACCGCCATCCGTACATCATCCGTATCCGCATTCCACGCTAAAGGTTCGCTGCGCATGCTACCATTATTGTCCGCGCTCCCCGCCCATAGGAACATGCCATCGTCATCTAGGGGAAACCCTGACGAGAGACCACCGGTAGAGTAAAGACGGAAATACCCGCCCAAGGTGCTTCCCTTGACGTCCTCGTCCACTGATGCGAGTATGTTCGTCCCATCTAGACCGGACGAGTTGATGTTCAGAGAAGGAACGTCTCCGCTGTAGGTAGGGAACGTGACCGTCCAGACGGAGCCCCCGTTGAAGAACTTGAACCGCATAACGTCGATGTCAGACATGTTGTATAGGGATCTCAAGGCAGTCCCAACCTAAGCGTGTTTCACGGACAACGTGGGGGTCATGAGTTAAGGTTTGAGAACGGTCCTTGCGTGTGTTTATAAGACAGATATGATCCTTCCTAACAAACACAAAAAAAATGGAATCGAGATGAAAACGCGACAGTTTCGCGAATGGTGATAGTTGTCAGGAATCCTGATGTTGATTAGTTTTTAAAAATTTCATACATATTAATGTAATGCTCGTTTGAAAAAGAAGTGATTTATTTTAACATGACATCTCAGAATTTCAAAATGTCAGGACGCGTGACTTTTTGTCCGAAATCGTTATTTTTGCGCTTGTTAGGAACGGGCCTCAGCATAAATTCTATGCAAATCGACGAGCAGTGGGAATGCTGAAGACTTCTAGGGTTTTCAACGCTACCTCGACCTAATTATGATCCAACGGCAATAAGGGCGGCACCCGTCGTGGTTTGATTAAAAGTTCAGAGTCTGCAAAAGAAAGTTAGCATTTATTCTATGAAATCGACGAGCAGTGGAAATACTGACGACATAAATGGCTGTCATAACCTGAGCATGATTCAAGGATATAGAAGGTCACCCGAGTCGTAACTTGAGAACGGAAGTTGAGCCTCTGTACGAGCGAGTTAGCAAAGGTTGAGGAAAACCGACGAGCAGTGGGGATACTGAACCTTCTGAGCGATAGAACCGAAGGCACATGTGTCGAGGGGGAGAAGGGGCTACACCTGTGCCCAAGGCTTGTCCAGAAGACGGAAAAATATTGGTGGGAGAAACCACAAAATATAATCATTTAGGTACTTACCAGAAGCCGGCAGCTTCATGATAGATAGCCGCTGAATGGACAATTAAATCAAAGGGGTGATATTTCTGTACCACGTATAAGTTTAGCAAGGGATGTTTTGTGTTCTTTCCTTTACTTGCTCTTACTATAGTCCCGCCCTGGCTAGAGTACGTCTCGTGGGGGTGTGGCTTTTGAGGGTTTTTCTGATACCCCTGATTGCCTGTACTGTATGTTTCTACATTATAGTGCAGCATTATCCCAAGAACTTGCACACTCGTGTTCACCTCAGCAGCAGAAGCGTCGTGTGAAATCGTTTCGCTCTTTGAACCATCCTCCGATACTGCCAGCTCAAACGAACCAGACACCGCCTTCGACGTGCCCGTCCTCTCCTCGACAACGCCAACGGTTACACCTCCCCACATGGCCGAGTTGTCAGCGACAAGAAGAGGAAGATCTCCGGCGTTGTTCATGAAGGTTACCATCCACTCCAACCCGCCACTGGTTGCTGAAACGTTTTTCGAGGCCAATACTTCTCCTACGAAAGAAATAGACTCGAGCGCCACGCGAACCTTGCCAGAAAAGAGTTGTGGAGGGCAAGCGCCATGCTATTCAAATGAAGGTCTGGACCAGAGCGTCGACACGGCAATTGTTAAAAAACGAGTTTATAAAACTGCGTACCAGGCAATCAATTGTATGCGTTTGTGCTGTGCTCTCTGTTGTCGCATGAAGGATTATTTACAGGTGTACGAACAGTAAATGCAGCTGAATTGCGTCCACCAGGCTTAACATGAAAATATATTAAGAAACGTAATTAAAAAAAAGTACACCTGGTTGCTATGCCCCACACGCATTTCCGGATGAGTTGGGCATTGTAGTTGCAACCAGCAAAGTGAGCTGACAACCGGTATGCTTGAACAGTAGAATCTATGATACAGTTCCTTGGGTAAGTTATATGACTTCATGTTGTTTGCGATGTATGTCTAGGTGGTTACCTCCTCGGATGTCGCGTTGTAGGCGATGTTCGGCGCACTTTCGCCGAGGAACGAAAGCCCGAAGGTGCCCCCAGACGGCTGGCCACTCTGATAAATGCGCTGGATCTCCTGGAAGCGATCGGGGACGTACACAAGGGTTGAGCTTGAGCTGTTTACAGGTAAAGCTAGGTGTACCCGCGTTGCACACAGACGGAAGCAGGCGCGGAACTCTTGTTCCTGAATGCGACCATTATCTAGGCAAATTATATACGCGAGGGCCGTACGAGGTATACCAAATACATAACCCTGTTACGTGTTGTTGATGTTGGCGCTCGAAGTACAAACTCACGTGCGGCAAGGGCTTCGTTGACCCTTTTAGAAGTGGATCAAGCGATCCACATTGAATCCGAACAACTTCCCCCCAAACAGTGGGTACGTTTCTAAACGGGATAAAGAAAAAACATCGCTTTCTAAAGAAAAGCACCGCTTTCTTCCGCCACCTCCCTGATCGTGCCACAGCAGTCGGAAGAGCAGCGTCACTGGCATAGCTAACCCATTTTTTCCCATCATTCAATCCGCGCAGACTTTCATCTTGGGAGTAAGGGTTAGTATTGGGGTCTTATACTTGCTACTTAACTACTTAACCTTACAACTATCCTTCCGTATCGAGGACAAAGCACTTGGAATTGCACGTTGGTATGCGTATATGTACAGCGCGGTTGCAAACGGGTTACCTGCACGCTCCCTTGTATTTTTTCCAGGACGGTAACCGACAAGACTCCGCCATCACCGTACCCCACCATTGCCGCCACGTCTCCCACATCGTCAGGAAACGTCACCAAAAACGACCTTGTCGTAACCGATGCTTCCTCCAGCGCAACCGAGGGGCTTCGAGAGGTGACAACTGGGTATGTGAAGTTGGCTCCGATGGCCGCCAGCAGTAGCCCCGCTCCAGCGGAGAAGGGAACGGAAGCTACCCCGCCGTTGTACTCGAGGGAAAACGTGCCGTCGCCCGAACCATCGCCCTGTCAAGCGTAGCCACGAGTTGTCCCAAATACAGGCGAAAACACATGTTGTGGATTAACCCCTTCACGACTTCAGAGGAAAAAGCTGAAGATAGATGGCGAACACAGCATCGGGCACCGCTTGGTTGGGAACATGGAGCATGCTACGGTAGAGGCAGGACTTTTCGCATAAATATTGTCTGAATGACGGGGCTCCGTAACCTGAAATAATCGGAACGTCATTCTTGCTTCGCAACTTGTTGTATTTTAATATCTAAGCCATGGGGTTTGTGCACCGGGTTGCACTTTTCGTAAAAAAAAACTAGTTTTGGGTGAGGTATAGAGCCCCTCAAGTGGTTAGGAGCCTCAGGAAAAAAAAGGTGCGCCTCCACCGTGGCATGTGTCGCGTGATAAACTTATCGACCAAAGTGCAATGCAAGGAGGTCTTCAACTAGGGCTCCAGCGTGATCCTACTTGTACTGCTGCGCGTTCTTCCTGCTCGCAGACAGTTGATGATGAGGCAAAACGTATATGTTGCACTGGTCTGTCTCTGGTTCCCTAAACAATTAACAACGATGACCATCTTAACGGATCTGCCTCGCCGTCTCAGACATACTATATATACGTTCCGACCTTCCGGCCTCAGCCCCGCAGCTCCTCACTTGGCGTGTGCTATGGTAGGAGTAACACATTTTGGCCGAAACATCACCGACTGACGGGGTTCCCCAACTGGATAAACTACCAAACAACGGTTTTTAAATTGTTATTAACCAGATTCCCGAGCCATGGGTTAAGCGTATGACACCTAATTTATCAAAATCAGATTTTGGGGGTGTTGATTTCCCCGAGTGAGCAGCCTTAGAAGCTTTAACCCTTTTAGAATTGCCAAGAATTATCTTCCCCACTAATTCAACTACTCTCGTGCCGGAAAATGTGGGTACAGGTCTAAATGGCTGAAGCACTACCCCCACCGTGGCATGTGTCCCCACCCACCTCGACAGTGACAAACTGCTGTTCCGCAACCTCTGAAGTCAGTGCTGACGCTGATCCATCCACAGCGAAAGGTTTCACAACGATCGACTGAACTTCGCGCGTATAGTCTGCCGTTAGCCGCAGCTCCTGTATTTCTGGCTGGGACGCCTCCACCGTCAGAGACACGGTTACCTCCACCGGCGACAGGAGGTCCTGGCATTGACAACGACACGTTGACAACGACACATCAGCGAGCGGTTGATACGTTCAGCAATAGACGTGGGCCCGTGGCATGATGGCAGAAGTACCAAAACAAATCTAAGGTTTCTCACTTGAGCTTGATACCTCACCCAGAAACTGATGTTGAAACAAATCGTACGCTTTACACGATGAACAACTGTATAGCCTAAGCATGGAAGGAATACTCGTGTGAAAAGCAGAAATTGTATTCTTATGGCAATGGGTAGTTTCTCAATTGAAGAGCCCCGACGGTCAGAAATGTTACGGCCAAAGCATGCTACTGCTGACGTGCCCAAAAGAGCGGGACAAAGTCTCTACGCAATCATACTCTTTTTTTACGAAGGGCAAGAGATTTGGGGTGACGTACATTTTTTTACGTGTTATTGGTTTCCAATGGGACACACCACCACGGGACATCCATCGGAGACCCATGGGCCACCACTTTCCAAAAACACTTGGATGACCCATGGACGACGCATGGGAGACCCGCGGGTCAACACTGACCAAGGCTACGATATGACAGTACTACACCCCTATTGTGCCTACCGAGGCTCGGCCACCTACGCGTGTAGGTCAATACCTCACTCAAACACGGACATACAAGTATTAAGTTTGCACCGCGTAACAACTGTTACACGGCGGGGGTGAACATCGCGAAGCCGAAACGCACAGAGGTATACAGCGCTCGCGTTAGTACCTTTCGTAGCTGAAAAACAATTCTGAAAGTGCTCCGCCTACCGCAGCCCTGGTTCACTATGAATCTGTGGGTGATCTATGGGCCTATTCAGGGTTAGAGGTTATGGCTACGTACCTGCCGCGTCGTAATCGTCTGGACTTCGTCCACGTCGTCGTACGAGACTGTCACCGACTGTACTTCAGGAAAAACCTTGTCGCTGCCCGTGGTTATGTTGAAGACTTCGCGGGAGGGCTTGTCTGCTAGCACTGAGATCGTTTGTATCTCGGGGGCCCACGCTAATGTCCAAACCTGGATCGAGGAAGCCCAAAGAAAAGCAAAAGATAATGATGAAAGGTAGCGGGTTGTTTTTTTAGTTAAATGGTCGTATCGTGTACGAAAATACCTACCACATGTTTTCCAGATTTTTTCTGAGTCGCAGACTTTGGGGTCTTTCTTTCCCAGATCTGGTCTGTGGAAACCCCGGTATGTATCGCTGGGTTTACACGCCGTCTCGAACCAGATACTAGAAGCAAGAATAATGACCTAGCTGGTTGGATACCGACGGGGACCGCTAGACAAATAGCTTTCAAGATAGGATGCCATCACACCTTGACAGCGAATGACACAATCTTATCCGCAAAAAATATTTTCGTAAATTACAGTGCCAAACACCCTAGCACAACCGGCTCTTGCACCTAGCCCCCTTTAGAACCCCACGCACGTTTTTGAGGAAAAATAATCGACTTTTTTTTCGTTAATTCCAGCGGTACCATCAAATTCCTTAAATCGACCTATTAATAGTACTAACAGTACTTGCAGCAGAAAATCCCAAACGATTGCCGGTACTAGCAGTATCCGCGCCCGAACTACAAGCAAAAAAAAGCCCTGAAGAGACCGCACCTCGATATCTTGCTGCTCAGGCACAGACGTCATGGGCGGGGAGCGGCACGATATCAACCCCGTCGTTAAAACCGTCGCCCCAACCTCATGATCGCCGAACCTGCATCGCACCATTTGCTCCCCACCCTTCATTCCGACATCCTCATCTCTATAGGTACCTCCTTCGACTCGCACGAGGTTTCCGCCTGTGACCGGTCCGTACGCTGGTTCGACACTATAGACGTACGCTTCCGGTCGGTAGTGGAACTGAGGCCCGTTCGGCGTGAAGTCTTTCCCACCATTTAAGGAGACTTTGACCGCTACTGCGGAAGGGAGGCCATTTTTCGCGGGTGGGGATGCGCATAGTATTCGGCCAACCCCGGTCTCGCGTCCATCTGCGTCGACAATGCCGTCCCACTGGAAGTTAACTCCAGATGCGGCTACGGCAGTTTCATTGCCAAACAGGCACACTACCGAGGAAGGGGGTAAAAGCGAAGGGAAATAGCTGCTGTTCGTCCAAGAATCGTCGCTGTTGGGTGCTTGCGATAAGAACAACGCCCCTGCTGCGGTAGCGATGTGGCGGCTGGAGATCTCTACTAGCGTACCCCCTTTGACTGGCCCAGATGCCGGAAATAAGGCCATATCTTCTTCATCTGGAAGGTAAAAGAACTGTAGAATGTTCCCCCCGGCATGGCCCGCGGTGTCGTTGGAGTCAGTGACGGATGTGGCGGAACCGCCCAATACCTCCGCCCCGTTAACGGACACCCGCACAAAAGAAATACCTCCTCCAGGAACCGTGGGCGGAGCGATACATTCCACCGAGGAGTTTGAGACCACTGTAGCCGCCACAACCGTGTAATTGAAAAAGCATTTTGCGGAAGCATCCCGGATGGGATCAAACGAGAACTGCCACGTTGACCCAACGTCCGAAAGGGTACCGGCGCTGCGGGATGTACTGTTGAGACCACCAGTAGCCGCCGGTGTGACATTGACAGTGGCCATCGGTGCAATCGAGACGGTAATCACAGTCCCGCCGATTGCAGGGCCACTAGGCGGGTCCAAGCTTCCCAGCAAGAAGGAAGGATAGTACTCGAACAACATGTTTTCGCCGTCACCGTCGTTTTCTCTGTCCGTTGTAGTGTAACTTGCGTTAGGAACGGTGGACCAGCCTAATCCCCCATTCGAGCTGACCGACACGCCAACTGCGGGACCATAGCCAACCTGGATAGCATCGACTATCCCCATAGCTCCCGTCCCCTGAAGTTGGCCACCGTCGATGCCTAAGGTCTGTGAGAGGATCAGGGAAAGCGCGTTCGTAGTTTATTCGGTCGGAGTAACTGCTCTCTGCGACGAGATGCCGTGTTGATCACGGGTGAATCAAAGCTGGTGTAGCAGCCCTGGGAGAGAGCCTCCGGCTGATCATGTCAGAGAATGCCTCATTGATCCCCAACGTTACGCACTAGCTAAAGCGACAACAGAATGATTCCACAGCGACTTGTTGCTGCATACATTATTTTCATGGTTCGTATGTGAAGAACACATGATGAAGTTTTGGGGTCGTCGTGACAATATTTTTTGTGCACGTTCTCTTCCAGCTAAGAGCACTGCTGAAAGAACAGGGTGGACGTAATGTATGCGTATGTCGCTGTTCTTGAGAGGAAGAGCATATAACAGGGGGGGGCACCAAGGGCATGGCGTTCCGCGTGAGAGCGTGGCGACGATGTATGTAACGTTTTCAGTGCTAGAGTACCATCACTATTAATACACTAGGGTTGAGTCAGGGTCAGAAACAATACAGTGCCTCGACTTGTTTTATCACGTTTAGCATTTTCTGTGCGATTCTCGAGTTCTCATGTCACGCTAAGCCTTGACTGTCAGGTAACCAATGCGGGAGCGACAACCCTGGGTGAGAGTATTCAGCAGGTCGCAGCAGAGAGACATCAGTGATCCCAAACCATACTCGATTTCAGCTACGACGCAATGTCACAACAGTCTTTTATCGGATCCTCAACTTATTCCGTACGGCACACGGCAGAAAACGAAGAAGTTGTCACCTGTATTGAGCCCACGTGTGCGGGGCTACCCAGCGGGGTAAAAGATATGGTCCATCGCCGTCCTATCCGCCCTTCTTCTCTGAAAGAGCTCCCTTGCACCGTAACATTAACATCACCGATCTCATCGAGTGCCTGGCAAAAATACGCCGGGTACAGCGCCGTCATGCTCACCCAACGAGGTTAAACAGCCACCGAGCGCTTGACCGAAT
The DNA here is from genome assembly GCA_012845835.1 of Undaria pinnatifida. Classification (NCBI taxonomy): domain Eukaryota; class Phaeophyceae; order Laminariales; family Alariaceae; genus Undaria; species Undaria pinnatifida. Next base: position 2,129,846 of record JABAKD010000015.1, on the reverse strand, counting down.
ACCTCTACTGTATTTCAACAGCCACGAGATGCGTTGCTGTGCTGTTCCCCAATGCCCCAGCGTATTTCTTTACGTTTTAAGTTGGGGATTCGTAAGAGGAGTTACCAAATCCAGCACCAATGATTTAGATAACAACGGAAGCGTTACTGAATACATAACATCTCTCGCGTATTGATGACGATGTGACCGTAGGTTAGCAGCTGCTGACAGGTTTCCTTGGTAAAATGCCTAAGCTAGTCGACGTGGGCTAAATACATCCTGGAATCAAGCTCAAATAAGGCACACAGTGAATGAATGAATCAAGTACCAATGGGCATGGAGCCCGGATGCGGATATTAAGTACTTTGGACTAGACTACAGAAATACCGGATACCGACTAAACAAACGCCGGAATAGGTCTATATCTGAACAAGAAAACCGCATCGGTTTATACAGAGTATTTTCTTGTTTGAGCCGCGTCACATTTAGCCAGTTCATGAATATGACTTGAGGCTATATTAGGGAGGTCTCGTTCAAGGTCCCCTTTTTCGGTGGATTAGAACCCCTCGCGCGAGTTGGTACCCAATGTGTCTTGCATTTTTAATTTTTCGGTTTCGCGATAGACACTGCTACCAAGTACCAGGTAATTGTTTGTTACGCTGCGCCAACAAGGCGATTTAAACCCCGTTTTTGACTGTAAGATACAGAGATATTCATGCGGTAGTGAACTGGGGGATACAATGCTATTATACCATAGCCTTGGTGATAATGGATGTGGAGATTTTCTTACCTCGAGAGCACTCTCAACCTCGTCCGCCGTGGCGTTGAAGGGAAGGGGCCAAGTGGCGTTTTCAACCCCATACTGTAGAGTGAAATTGCCAGAGAGCTGGTCAAATGAGCCGTTGACAGTAGTGTAGACATCTATCGCGGATCCTTCGGGCCCCGTGATGTCGTCGTTGAATATCTAAACAAGGCAGTAAATGGTAGTTAATCGTGAACGGGTTAATACGGCATGGTTTTATCATTGAATATATAACCACGGTCGCATATGACTGAATGTTGAATGGCTTAAACTGGCGCGATATCATTATTGAATATGTAATCAAGGCGTGTACACAATGGAATGACGAATTGGTAAGAATGGTAAAAAAAATCACGGACTTGATGGTTACCATAAGGAGATCGTTAAATATTAAACTAGGTGACAGCTGAATGAATAATGAACGAGTTGAAATCACCGCGGAGACTATAACTACAATAACATAATTATTGAACACCTAGACAAGGTGGCAATTGAATAAATGATGAATGGGAAAAAGGGGCTCGGAAATGACAGCTATAGTAAAACTATATATCGTCGAAAATCAAAAATAAAATACAGCCGAGAAAACGAAGAATGGGTTAATGTTAGCCACCTTAAAATAATCGTCAAATCAGTAAATAAGGTGGTGGATGAACGCATGCTAAAATGGTTTAAATGGCTTATATAGATGACAGGTATCGCAAAAATAGTACCATAACCAAGCGCTAGCAACTTGGTCGACGACAACCAATCATATTTGCAGGACTTCGACATTGTTTCACGCCCCCTCACCCGAAGCTGTTCCACATTTCCATTCATGGGAGAAAATGTCAGGTACCATTCGAACATGTCTTCCTCGAGGAGCTCCCGACGATCGGCAAGTACCAGGCCTCCCCAATCTTTCATACCGTTGACGGCTTCAGCCAGTTCTGATGCCGAAGCATTGTAAGCTATCGGGGCTGAGGCGTTGGTTCCTGCGACAAGGTAAAACTCGCCTCCCACCGTACCCGTTCCGTTTACCGTCTGTTAATGGGCAGGCGCGCGAGGAAGTAATTGTAGACGCATGCTACGGTAGAGGCGCACCATTCACTTTCTAGTACTACTCCTCACGTGAGGAGCTCTATACCCCATCCAAAAAGTGGAGTAGAAAACAACCAAAGTGCAACCCCATGAATAACATCATGAATGTCCTACAGTAAGGTATAAAACAAAAATGAAGAACAAAATGACATTCCAGCTATACTAGGTTAAGGAGCCTCAATTGTGTTTTTTTTATATCGCCAAAAAAAACTACATCTACCGTAGCACGCGTGTGTGGGCGGGGGGCGACATTACCATTCGCGATGCTTGCAGCCGATACTTGGCTTTCGACAACGTCCGATGATACAAAAAAAGTAAGGGACTAACTCGAAAGAAGGATCGAACAAATCATCGCGTCTCGGCGTTTGGCTGATTCGTACGGCCAAAAGGAGCGGCCCGGTCTATCGGCAGGGACATTGCTATTGCCTTCAAATATTTAGAACACGTAATGTAGTAGGCGCGCAACTAAACTTTTCTGGGGCTCCGCGCTTGAGGAGCTGAACTTCTCACCCAAAACCTTACGCGGATAAAAATTGTACGCTTACCTCGAGGAGCAATCTCACGGCCTAGGTATACACCCGGTAGCGAATGATACTGGGAATCACATCCACATTTCGACGGCATTAGGTAATACCTCAAATGGCGAGCCTTGTCTATCAGAAACGGTATGATCCAAAAGTGCTACCCTATCGTACCACGCATCGCAACATCATATCACCAACCTCGTTCACGTATGCCACTGCTGCTTCGGATTCCCCAGCCTCTTCAGCTGTCGGGGTCAGTCCCGACCCGTTAACGCGAAGCAACGGCACGTTCCCTCGACTCGCGGGCCACGTCACCGTAAAAATCCGACCACGATCTCCACCATCCAACAGTTTCACACCTACGGTCACATCGCCGACGCCGGACAGAGCCTCTACCGCCACCTCCACCTCACGCGCAGACACATCGTACGACAACGGTCCCGTAGACTGGGCGTAACCCCCGATCTCATCCTCACCAAACGCGATGTCGAACGTTCCACGTATCACCCCCACCCCATCCGTTACGGTCTCGACCTTCAAGAGGAACACACCATCGCTTGCGCGGGTTTCCAGGGAGCTGTTGGCGGTAGCGACTAGTTGGGGGCGGTTCCCAGCCTCAAGGTCTTCAAATGTTACCGTCCAAGCGTACCCGCGAACTCCTGTACGGGAACGGGAAATTGTTACCTCCCTTCCGATGTCGGAACCCAGCGCCCGAATGGCTGACGCAAATACTTCCGAGGAGGCGTCATGCGCGAGGGGTTCGGTGGAGCCGATCCCCGGGTAGGTGACCGTGAACGCCCCTGAAAGGGCTGCGTCAGCTGACAAGGTAACCACTTGAACCTGCCAATGGGAGAAGAAAGCATCTGGTGATACATTTATATATGATGCTAGAAATAGACCCCAGTGGTGTATTCTATCAAGGGTCAACAGTATACACAACCAAATCTAACACATGATATTGAAAAGGTGTACTGATGGCTGAGAATTCGCCGAAGAAAGCAGCGGGATAAGCATAAGACACGATTACACGGTTGGACGGTGGTGGATATACATCTCTTGTCGCGCGATTACTCTTGCTATGGCCAGTGTAAGGTGTTGTCTCAACTTGAACGCAACGAACCACCCGTTTGACCGAATGTGACTGATTCCGCGAATGTGCAGTGATATTTCTGACCTCTGCAGCTGGCGACCCATGTGTCGCAACCGTCACCGCTTGAACCTCCGCCAACAGTCCCGACCTGTTCGTTTTCAGCATCTGCACCTCGCGAACGCTTCCATTACCACCGTGTCCTTCCTCCACTACGCGTATTAGCACTTCGGGTGTAAGCACTGGTAAACCTCGTGCGTCTTCGGCCGATTCAGATTCACCCGCCACAGTATCGCCGAAATAGTTCAACCGAAGGTCTGACTGGTCGGCCGAGAGCATCGGAATGTCCCCACTCCTAGTGCTAAAATAAACATCAAATGCCGTCTCGTTCCATGAGAGTCCTGCGTACGGGTCAGAAACTGAGCGGCTGTCCGCGGTTACGGTCGCATTGCCGATGTTTGGCAGCGCCGACAGCGCAAAGGACATATCACCAGCGGTAACATTTGCCTCCATAGGATCGGTTTCGAAATCTTCGAGAGAAAGTGTCCAAGTCCCCGATACCGACAACGGCGAAAGCGCGGTACCATTTGGGGGCGTTCCCATCGGCGAAGGGATCCTCAGCAGCACTTCTTGTTTTTCGTGGAAAACGAACGCGCTCTCTACCGCGACGGACATCACTGCTGGCACGTTGGTGTGCGGGGGCGACGTGCATTCTACGGCACTATCCGATATATATCGAGCTGGCGTTGTAGTCGTGTGACCGAAACGGCACAACAATTCGTTTGCGTCGTAACCTCCTTGCGGCGGCCGAAATCGTGCTCCGTGCACGATCACCGAGGTTCCACCCCCAGTCACTCCCAGCCTTGGCTCCACCGCAAGCACAGTAGGCATGGGAGCGTACGTAAAAATTAACGGCCCCGTAACGTTAACTCCCCCGTTTCCCGACAGACTGATGAGGGCAAGGGCACCCCAATCTCTGTCTAGCCACCCATCAATATTTATTTCTGGATGTATTTCGTCGAGACCCGGGATGTCACAGACGTACACCTCTTTGTTCAAAACGCGTTGTTCCGTTTCCTCCAAGGTAGAAATCCATCCAGGTGCTTTTGAAAATGCCGAAGCAAAAGCAGCAACCTCGTGCGACGTGTAGCCGCTGGTCGTATTACTGGGTAGTCGGATTTCGGTGATACACGTGGGGTTGATTCCCTTCGCCTCGAACGAGCCCCGACCGATAGTTACTGCTATCGCATAGCCTCCGTCGTTGGATCCGCGACGGGGAATGAGCTCCTCAAGCGTCACGTCTTCGAAGTATGTAAACACCGCTGTGGTCGACGATAGATCGACCGATCCCGGCCAGCGAAGAGCAACGGACATGGCGCCCTGCTCTAGCCGTGGTATGGCCGGGGATGTGCAAATCGCCGCCGTGGAGTTAACCTTGACCGCATGTGACTCAATATGGCCGCCGAACACGCAAACAAAGTCGAAACCCGCTACAGTCGTAGGCAAATCGAATCCGGTACCCGATACGACGATGGGTGTCCCACCCGAAGTAGGGCCCGCGTTTGGCGTAACTGTGTTTACCACAGCCCTGTCCTGGTAGCGAAAGGCGCTGCGGCTGACCTCGCTGCCGGAAACACTCGTGTAGTCTGCACCACCGTTCGCACTTACATCCACGGCGCAGCAGCCAGCGCTCACTTCTTCCACTTCTACTCTTACCGCGGTACCTGTCAAAAACGACCCGTCAGCTTCGAGCAATGGGATATCTCCTACGTTACTAGGCGTACCCAGGGTGGTGAACTCCACGAGCCAGGTTGCTACCGCGGAGGGTGAATTGTTAGCGGCAGCACCCGCATACCCGCGAACCGTGACATCTCCCACTGCTGGTAAGGACTCTAATGCCGCCTCGACGGCTATGGCGCTCGCGTTCCAGGGAAGTGGTGGGCTGGTCTTCCCGTCGAATGCCAGCGTAAACGTCCCTCCTGGAGGGTCTGCTGCGTCGGAGACGCGATACACTTGTACCCTGCCATCGGTTCCGTGAAGTGCTGACCACGCCACCTGCAACACGTCGGACAAAAATTATGACGTAACCATCCCTTCGCTTTGATCAATATAGCTTGGGAGTCAATGATGCCTCTCTGCTGTGATAACCAGATACTCACGCAGGGAAATTACTGCCGCATTTATTCGCCGATATTCAGCACAACTTTCTCCGTACAGCCAAGAGGCCTTCTTGAAGCCCGGGGAGACATTCTTTGCGTCGCCGCCTTTTGGTTCAAATACTACTCATGCGTTCCAAGCCGTTTCATGGACCCTGTGCATACCCGATAGAAGCCGCGTGGCGGTATGACGTTGCCAACAACGCGGATTGCAGCTCCCAAATATTTCATTACGAACAGTGGGGCCACCGTAAGCGGAACCGAAGCAACCTCAAACGCGTCCTACGACATGAGTTTCACTTTCTGGCCACACTTTTTCTTACTGACGATACCCCTCAACCGACAAGCTCTACCCAACATTGTTGGGATACCATTTGCGTTTTACAATGCTATGCGTTACATACCTAGGCCACGGAGATTGCTCATCGGGTGACACTTCCATGTTTACACTTTTATATATTTTCAACGTCAATTTTTGGGTATGTGATAGAGTTCCGCCAATGAGAAGCCCCAGAAAAAAATGATTCAAAGCTGCCGTAGCGTGCGTCTCGTTTTTATAAACATCGGTAGAGTGCTACGAATAACATATGTTCATAAAGCATACCGTAACCACCATCCAACCGCTACTCACCTCCATAAGATCCATGTTCCCACCCACACCGTCGCCTCCAGAAAATGTGACAGCCCAGCGATACCCCGCTTCCACCTCCTCTCTCTGCACTGTGACACCCCCCGCCTCCCCACCCACGGAATATATCAGAGCGTCGACAACCTCTTGCACGTCTTCCGCATTCGCGTCAAACGGCAACGACGATCCTTGCAAGCCTCCAAGAGAAAGCCCGAATTCTCCGCCCCACCGTGACCCTGGGTACACTTCGCGCACCGTCGCGGCTACCCCAGTCCCGTTAAGACCTGCTGACGAAGCCGTCACAGAGAGGCCACCAAACGGGGATGAAGCCCCCGACGCACCAGGAAACGTGACGAGATAGGTACTCCCCCCACCACGGCTCCCCGGTAGAGACATTAGGAGTTCGACGTCGGCCGTTGCAACGCCCCCCAAAGCTTCAAGAGCCGCCCGCACTTGGGACGACGTTGCATTAAATGCGAGAGACTCAGTTGTCTCTGATGCCCCGCCATAAACGTATGCATCGCTTCCATTTGAGGTTGACACAGTCGTGAGAGTAAACGAGCCGGAAACTGGGGAGCCACCAGCTGCTGCCGCGATGATGGACGTTGTACAAATTCCCTTCCCTCCCGTGTAGACGCCTTCCCCGGTGTAGGCAGCGGTGATGTTGTTTCCAGCGCAGGAAAAGTTAGCGCTCTCCATTGTGTTCCCGGGGATGGACACCCACGAAATATCCCAGGCACGGTGGTCGCCAGCAAGACGAAGGTCGGACGCCCCGACAGAGGCAACAATTGGCTGAGCCCCGAGCGAGGAAAAATCTACCCGTAATACCTGTAGTTTTGGACGCAGGCGTTGGAACACGGACGGCGCGTTTGAAAAAATGTCAGCAAGAACAAAAACGATTACAGCATCAACAACGTGCACTAGCCCGGGTCAATGGGGTAGGGGATGTGTCCGACGTGGGCACCCTCTTTCACCGGTTTAATAGTAATTGATAACAGGAGGTACGAATGATCCGAGCTCAAAACACCGTAAACACACTCACGTTCTGTAAATGGTACGCTGATGTATCCACGGAAATAGGACGGGTCACGATTCCTTCCAGGGTCAGCTCAAATGAGCCCGTTGAATCCAACGTCGACGCAGCTGCAATCAGAACTCGATGCACCACGGGACTAGCCGCTTCAACAACTCGCTCGACCGAGACCCTTCCGTTGGTCGTTGCATCACGAGAAGCGTTAATGATTGGTGCACCACCAGCTTGCGCGACCACGGAGTAGTCGTTAAAGTTTAGGGTCCAGAGTGATCCACCGTCGAGCAGACTTTGATGGTCGACCGTCACTGAGCCCCATTCATCTGACAAACGCAGCGGGACGATGGCAGGAAGCTAATGGTGATTGACTATTAAGCTGCGGTCTGGAAAAAAATTACTTCTTATAGCGTTGTATTTTTTAATTCTGCCGGTGACTTTTTAACATAAGTGTTTGATTGAATGAGGCCTCCTGCTACCAAGTTACCGGCCGGCAGAAGCCTTCACTGCTACATTATTTAGCTCTGCCGCGGACCATTTTACGTGCGTATTGGATTAGATGAGGCCTCCTGCCGCAAGGTAGGCGGGTTTCTCCCCAAATTTACCTCCGCGCTGAGCATTCAGCGCGGCAGAAACTTTTGGAACTAAAATCACGGCACAAACTTTACCTGGCAGCAAGCAACAAGCTGACAGAAAAACAGTCATTCCACGGTAGGGGTTGCACTTTTTCGGTTACAAAAGGTATCTGGCCGGCTGAGCTCCTCAAGTGAGGGACTACCGGTTGGTCTGATACTTTTACATGCATATTTTGTTTAAAATTGATGCATGGAAGTGTTGGTCGGGTTGCGCGGCTGAATGCTTTAGAATTCTGCCCCTAACCCTCCGCCGCACCCCCGCGTCGGAACGACTCAGATATTTGTTCTGCAGCCTTGGTTCTCGCCGTTTTATGCCTTACCTGGAGATATCGCGTCTTCAAGCATCTTGCTCAGTTGGTCGCCCCGCGCCGTTGCGTTGTCATCAAGATCGATGTCAGAAACGAACATACCGTCAAACGTCAGCGAGAAGTTGCCACCGATGCAGCACCGTGCAGAAGCTTCTCGAACGGTTTCCACTCCTAGCGACACCACCCCGACCGCGCCAACGACGTTTTCGAGGGAACTTTCCTCTCCCCACAATGTGGCGTTAACAGAGAGTTTAGGCACGTTGCCCGCAAGATCCAGAAAGGTGACAGTCCACCTGTCCAAACATTACAGCAAGAACCAGGCACGAAAAAGTAACAGCAATGGTGATAGCAGGTGCATCAGCTATGTAGAGGGAGGCAGATACGTGTCCGAGTGGACACACGCAGGGAAGGACGATGCCTTGGGTGAGGGTGGTGGCATGAGGTATTGTGTCAGCGTTGGCGTTTAGAATTAAATAAACACTGCATACAGTCGGAAGGCAAGTTAAAAAGTACAACAGGAACACATAGATACAGATGGTTGGAAGTGGGAGGTATGAGAGTCGATGATGGGCACGCAAGCATAATCTTTCGACGTTTCCCTTGCAGGGGGGGCTGCTGGAGGGGACATGAGGTTCGGCATTGATGTCTTTGGTGGGCAGAAAATAGGTTGAAAGTACTATCGGACTTGAACTAGGAAAAAGCTACCTGGAACCACCACCTACGTTTATCCTGCGTGCGGTTGGTATTTGTAGTGCTGACGGGGACAATTGATAATAATCAAGTACAACGGCTTCGCCGCGTCGGGCTGACGCCCGCCTGCGGCTCCGCACATGCCCGTAATGGTCGAGGATGTATTGTCATAGGCCGTAAATGTGACAAGAGTACTGCCAAGAGCTGGACTAAACACAAACCAGCTTCGAGCGAAGAGAAATATAGCACAAAAAAAACGAAAGGCAAAGATCACCATCATCTGCTAGGTATAACCGTGCAACTCAGCTCAAACCATATTTCTACCTTGATGAAGTACCGCGATGGAGGAAAGCCGGCCCAAATGGCTCAAATACTATCGCCAGCTGTCGCTCTTATCCAGTTCCTTTCCCGTTTCCCCCTCTTAGGCCTACTTTAATCTGGTACTCAGCAGCGGCAACTGCGAGTACTCGTACAGTACTGAATGATACGCTCGTTCGCCTATCTCACCACGACCCAAACGATCCCGTCTGTTCCAGCACATACCACCCAGTTATTGCACCAACAAACAACAGCAAGCAGCTGGAAGCACTAGCATCACAGCAGCAATACCAAGTGCGGCAGACAGCAGTAGTAGAATGGGTGTCATAACCATACTCGCGAGGATCAATAACGCAAAGATATCGCACCCTGACTAATCTGCTGATGTGCAAGTACTACCGTTTACAGTGATAATGAGGTGGTACCATCTAGGAGATAGAGAGAGATCGAAACGAAAAAAATTCCGCCACCACTGGAAAAACGAACAAAAACACGCCTCACCGCGATGCGGCAACATCACGAGCAAGGCCGCCCTCCGCGCAGACCGGTAGGGGAGCATGACGAGGGAATTTCGGACCGGCGGGTAGTTCTCATCGAACGGTAGCAAGGGAAAAGCTCATAATGCGTCTAAGAAAAGCCGAGGAGCGCAAAGGGCACACCGCCAACATGATCATATCTGTAGTTACATGTTTCAATTTTCATTCGTGTTGCTTCTAATACACCTGTATGACTGTAAACCCTCTGCTCCATTCGACTCCCTCGAGACATGTAAGTCCCCGACGAAACCGTCCAGGGATTCAGCCGCGAGAAAATTGATAGCCTCCTTCATTTCGTCCGCAGATACATCGTGTGCAAGGGCCAGTGTGGCCGATGATGCCACTGTAGAGGATGTGTTCTCAAAGGACAGGATGACCTGATGGAACACAACAATGGGCGAGAGGCTTATCGCATTTAAAATCGTTAAACTGTGTAGAATTCCACCCACATAATTAGAACACCGTACTTAGAATTAGGATGCGATAAATGTTGCGGTGGAAGAAGCGGTTGTTTTTCGGGGAGAACACTGGGTGGGTGTGATCATGAGAGCACCTGCGACGTGTGGCCTTTACGCTATACAAATCCTTTAGAACACCAACCACATTTTTGGGAGAAAGTACTTGGAATGAGCGCGGGGTATGTGGTAGTGAAAGTGTTAAGGAAGCATTGCTGCAGTAGATGTTCCGAACTAAAGCCATGCTTCGAAATTCAAGCAGGATCTACACGGCGCTCAACGCAACAAAGTCCTGAGTACCAGTCAGCCCCAAACAACTTGAGAGAGGGAGCGAGTCATTAGTTCCACGCGTACTCATATGGCGGTCGCAATAATCACGGGATCCTTTCGGACCCTCGAGCTTACTGCACTACTTGCTATCTGCTACCAGGTAATTGCGAGTCACAAGAATACCAATGAATGAAAAATAGCCAACAAACCACTCTCGCCCGTCTTATTACCAGGACGAAGATGATGCACGTGATACGGTGTAGGGTAGCACTTAACTTTGATGAGGCTCTTCACCTCACTCATTTTTTTTTCTTGAGGAGAGTGACACGCTCACCCCGATGCACGATCCCATGGCCTAGGTATTTAACGAAGCACATTTGGAAACCACATCCGTGATTCGAACGATATTGGGTTTTTCCTCAGTCAGAAAATACGTCGCCCAAACGTGTTTACCCCAATTGCAGCATGAGTTGTTCACCTGACCAGACAAGTGTCCCAATGTTCCCCGATGCACCCTGGTAACATTAATTTCCCCCCCTGCTCCTAACGTCTCGAGACCGAGTCCTGCATCATTCTCCTCGCCCCCGGCATACAGCAAAGGGAATGAGAGCTCCGTGTACGCTACATCATTCACGTCGCCGTCTTCGATGGCAACCCTGGCGATGTACGCCGAAGTGGCCGGTTCTGTGAAGGTGATGGTCCAAGCGTAGAGGTCATCGCCGAGGTCGTTCCGAGTAACATTGACGTTTCCGACGCCGGTGAGAGTCTCGAGCGCACTTTTGACGTCCGATGCGGAAGCATCAAATGCCAGGTCATCGGTTTCCTCTGCGCCAAGTGAAGGAAAAATGCGCGAAATTTAATGGTAAGGCGGTGAGCACACGATCGTGACTACGGGCGAATGGGAGTTTATATTACATTACCCGTGCCTAAAAGTAGGGAACCCCTTCGAGATGACTGAGGCGAGGTTTAATATAGTGTTGTGCGCGCCGCTGACAGAGATTCGCCTATGCGAACTCTTCTCCAATTTTTCGACCAACACACACAAGTTGTCAGCAATTTTAAAACGCCTCTGCGGGAGTTCGTAGACACCGGCGCCTTTCAGCTATCGGTCGCCAGTCAGATGAACACTAGCCGTGCTGCCGAGCAAGGTAGCTTCTATGTTGTTAGTGTGATCTCCCTCTTGATTAAAAACGGAAGGGTTATTAAATGCCGGATCGGGAGCATCCCAAACGCCCACAGTAAGCCAGTTTCTGCTGAATACTGGAGAGGATTTACTGATACATATGTTCTGATTCCGTAGTGCATTTCGCAGTCTTCTAGGCGCGTTGTACTACGGAGACGAATTCCTGTTCGCGGTACAGCTCCAAGGCTGGGATTTAATTATGAACATGTTGATGATGGTACAACAATTATTTACCAGGCATTATTTTCGCCGTCCCGCAGAGTGCAGCGCGAGCTTTAGCAGCGATCGCTCATACACATTCCCAGACAGAAGAAGAAATAAAGGGAAACCGCAAAAGGAAACAAACGAAGTCTACCGCCCCCCTATATTATCGTTGTCTATCGGCGCTTTTGGTTGTCAAGTCCAACCCTACCCCTTCCCCGACCCCCTGCCCTGACCTTCGACAAAGCCAAGGAAGAAGGACCCCGTGGGGGTACCCAGAGTCTCGATCACTTGGACCTCGAGCTGTGTCCCAGTAACCACCTGAGGATGTTACGAGCACGTCGCAGATGAAGCTGGGGCTGGACGAGCGCAATATTCCTAATTTCTGTAAGACATTACGGTATCCACCTCGTGGAAAAGTCGGCCCCGGTATAGTGAAGAAAATAGGTCAGGTCTTACCAACCGTGTAATGGGAGCGCGCAGCAAGACGACTAGGACATCTCCTTGTGTGTAGTTCGGGTGCATCCCGCACCTCAGCAGCCCGAATGGCTTCGTGCCACATACGCTGTACTCGTCAATAGTCTCCAGCGTTTTATTTAACTTGGAGTCTCAGACCGGTTACAAGCACAATACTGGGTGTGACAAAATGTATAATGTATAACCATGCTTGTGAGGTCTCGTCAAATTATGTGTCCGGCAATACAAAACTAAGGTTGCGATAAGCATGAGACGCATGTTACGGTGGGGGTGTACGTTTTTTTTCAAGTCTCCTCCCTCAAAAACTGACCGTGAGAAAAACTGGCGGTGAAGCTCGATGAAAAATTCCATGGCCTAGGCAAGTAACAAAGGATAATAGGTCGTTCTTCAGTTAAGGGGCACCCTCCGTCACAAACATGTTGGCCACAAAGAGATGCCCCTGTCGCAGCACCCGCCATGAGTGCCGAACGAGAGAATGTATTACGCCTGGTGAGGCAAGCCGAAAAATTCCATGGCCTAGGCAAGTAACAAAGGATAATAGGTCGTTCTTCAGTTAAGGGGCACCCTCCGTCACAAACATGTTGGCCACAAAGAGATGCCCCTGTCGCAGCACCCGCCATGAGTGCCGAACGAGAGAATGTATTACGCCTGGTGAGGCAAGCCCTCGGCTCAAACGTTGTCCTTCTTCACTCGGTGACAGAGGGCAGCACGGGGTGTTGCTTACCCACCTTTTCGAATAGATATTACCCACCGTAGATCGGATTTAGTGCACAACGGAAATCGTGTCCTACCTACCACAGAAAGAATGTATTCATGAATCGTGTGAGTAGTGACGATAGTCTAGACTCCTGCACTACTTACTTCCTCGACCAGAGCGAAAGGAGAAGTTCCCCCCATGCCCGATGCGTCAACTTCGAACGCTTCATGATCCTGGCCCTCGGGAAAAGTAACCAACCACGTGCTTCCTGCCGAATGGCATAGAGGGAGAGAGGGTAGTAAACAAGCAACCTAGCGATAACCTGAATGCAGTTATGGCGAGAGCGGAGGTAGCAAGGAAGCAACCTAGCCACAGTATAAACAACTGTCTAATTACGTGTCGACACTAGTCGACACTATTTGAAACACCTGAAGTCAACAACCCCGAGCCGGCTTGACGAGGAGGCGACGAAAATACAGGCCAAGTTAAGAGCGCTTAACTGTTTTAATGAATATCCCTACACCGTGTTCAACAAGCTTTGCGTATTTTGGGATCAATGGGCGTGACAATTTTTTAAGCTGGGGACCTCGTTACCGCATTTCACCCCTGCATATATAGCCCTTACCTCCATTTCTTGCCCGGTGCACGCCACTGTCAGCTGAAATGCTTACCCCCTGAAGAAGACCTCCGAGCTCACGCAACGCTTCCTGCACCTCGGACGCGGTAGCGTTAACACTGACAGTCGCAGTCTGAGAATCCTCTCCATCGCCATCGACATCAAACGTGATGCCCACAGTTCCCGAGGCGCGACCGCCACCCTTCGTTTGAGCCTCCGCCACCGATTCACCCCGCTGCGCCTCCCATACAGTGACCACCGCAGCGTCGGTAGGCCAGTACGCCATTGTTGTGTCGCTAGCGTAATTGTTATACCCGGTGCCGAGGGTGCGAGGTACAGGGGATGGTTCAGGAAGGAGCCCTTCCCCGTTGACTTCTAGAAGAGATAGGTCGCCCGCGGTCCCAATAAAGGCTACCGCCCATGTTCGTCCACCCAGAGGGTACGAGTTCGGGTCGGTCAAATTGACCATCACGCGCCCTACGGAGTCAAGGCTCTGGATGAATATAATTCATCGGCAAAACAATGGCAGAGGTCGCGAAGGGAAGGTGGATCAACGCAGCATCAATACGCACAACTGTATAATTATGGATTGCTTTAACGTAACGTCCAACTGCCTGCCGTCATATTCACGTGTTATCATGGACTTCTCAAAGCGGCGGGACTGTCTAATGTTGAGCATCGATGTGTCATGTCCTACTTCCTGCCGTCAAGTTTACGTGTTGCCAATAACTGCGTCGGTGACGATATCGGGGCGTATAGGTAACACCATAGGTGTATTTCCGCCCGATGATGAAAGAGCAGTCCATGTGGTAAGCTATAGTAATCACACACCCTCCGCTTAGTTCAGCCTTCTCCTCCCACCTCTAACGCAGCTCTGAGGGTTTCCGAGGTGGAGTTCCACATGATTGCTGCCGTTGTTTCTCCCCCGTACGTGAGGGTGAACGTCCCCCCCACCACACCTCTTGTAGATACTTCTTGCACTTCACAGGACCGTCCCGTGACAATCTGTTCGCGGTAAAATAGGTGTAGCACCGGCTAAGACGATTGACACGTAGTGTAGTAGCATGTGAGACGAATGTTGGATAAGTTTTGCTCCTCTCAGATGGCCGCCGTATGTACGCTTCTGAGTAGGCAGTCAGGTGGGGGGTAGTAGCACTGTTGGATGGTTCTGTTCGACACGTACATTACGTGGTAAGGCATAGGGGCGGATGCTCAACGCTGAGGTCGGCCACTTCCGAGCGTCTACTTATCGCGATTTGGTGTTAGCTACCACACAACGTTAGTCCCGAAACACGTTTTTAAATGGTTGACGGACCCGTTTACAAATGCCCACAAATATGTCACACACGCTCTATCCCCCGAAACGGTGGGGACCGTTCTACAGGCGTATAACGTGCTCTTGACGCCGACAGCAATCACATTCCAGGCATTAAAACTGATAACGTTTCGCGTACATGCACTGCGTGTATGGTATTGAGAACAAGTGTTAACCAACAGCAGGTCTCCCCTTGCTATACATTACCTCTGATACGGTGGCATTGAGGCCAACGCCTGATAACTCCGATGTGATCACGGTGAGCGTAGCCAGGTCGCCGATGGCATAGGCCAGAGTAACATTGTATCGTGTCCCGTCCAGGCTCGAGATCGGGTCGTGAAACTCCTCACGAACCACGATACCTCCTCCTAAGCTTGGAATACCTGCCAATGCTTCTTCAAGCTAAAAATCATGAACGTATACGCGAGCGAGAAATAAGGGATCTTAGAAGGATCTGCCTTAGTTACAAAGGTTTTGAAGCGGAGGAAGGGGTTTGCGTGTACACTCAATTGTACCTTGTCTCCCCATCACCAGGACGCCAGAGTTGTGAGTCGTTTAGAGTGTGCACCGCATCGACCTGCCACATTTGGGTATCCGAAAGGTGAACCCCGAAGCCACATCCCTATTTCCGAGCCCTCCACAGGGAGGCGACCTTATTAAAACCAACTGTAGAAAGTTAGAAAATATATGTTTGTAGTCCGTACAGAATTCCTACACCCCGCCAGGTTTGACTCTCATTTGAAATGCTTAGGAGTGTGGTGCCGATTTCTCATTTTGTCGCGCATCCCCTGTTTCAATGGTGCATGGGATTGGGTTTTACGAATATTGATCCCATTAAGGATACCAAGACTGCAGTGTGAATTTGCTCCTGTGATCAAGGCTACACAAATCCTTCACCGGGGTGAGTACTTGGCATTTTTCTTCCAAACCAACGCTTAATGTCTCATCCATCGCGCAGCAGTATATCTGGTGGCTTCGGGGAGCCACGAAGGAGCTAAATATTCGGGGACCCACTCAATACTGTATCTGACCTCTCGACAAATGTTTTCTTCAAACGCTACATATTTGGGAACGGGCGAATGACTGTATTTGTTCGCCAAATTTAGGAACACCATTGATGCCAGTAGTTTCTATAGATGCTAACCCGTCCGATAACTGCTCTGATCGACGACGTGCCTTGCCTGCATGGCTCGTGCATCTGCGTGCACTGTGATGATGATGGTGATAACGATAGCGTCCTCACGTTGGTTATATATACTTCATTCCGTGAAGTCTGGTCATGCTGATGTTATCACCCTGACTGTTTCCGTGAAATCTACGAGCCCGTGGCCACAAAAAGCGGAGACCGGGGAACGGGGGCGACGAGCGCAACTGCTGGTAGGAGTGTAGCAAGTATCCCACCTCGTGAGCGGTTGCATTAAAAGGTACCGATGACGAGACGTAATATCCGTGTCGAAGAGCAAACGACCCCGAAAGCGAAGAAGCGTCCATGGATGCCACCGTAACTTGCTGGACCTGAAAAACGCAAATATCACCGAAAATGAACCGTTATCAATAAGCATGGAAAAATTACGAGCTAAGCTGAGTTTCTACTTCTGACCGCGCCCAAAAGTAGGGGCCTCTTTCGAGTTCCCTGAAACGCCCGCGCAAATTGACGACAGTTTCAAACATGCTCCTAAACATAGATCCTTATTTTCAGTTGTCTGAAGCGTCAGTCGACCACCAACGCACACAAGTTGGCAGCTACAAATACTCTGCTACGCGAGTTCCTAGCGACAGCTATACCATAACGCCTTGTATTACCACTTGGCTACAACCGCTTACAAGCAGGCTACATTCCAGATAAATTAGAATGTATCGAGCGTCCACTAGATCGTGGACTGACACGTGGTACGACAGAGGTGGCACCATCGTCCGAAATATTCCTGACTGACGGGATTTTCAACTGAGGAACTACGTAATGTCGTTTGAACCTCATTTTATGTTTTCCTATGCTCTCGTTGCATACCTAGGCCAGGGGGTTGCTCATCGGGTACCGCGAAATTTTATTTATCATGAATAAGTTTATGGGTCAGATGTAGAGCTCCTCAAGTGAGCAGCCTACGAAATTTCGAGTGCTGCCCCATCCGTAGCAAGCGCATAACGTCACCCATAAGAGTCAAGCGACGGTAGGGGTGCACCGGAAGTTTTCATGAGCTCCCAACATGAGGAGCTTGTTATCTCACCCGAAGAATGTCTTTGAAGGCATTCAATCGCGCAGCAAGACCAACATTTATATGCCTTAGTCCTAAAACAAATATTCTCGTAAAATATCAGGCTAACCGGTAGTTACTCACTTGAGGACTTCAACCGGCCAGATACCTTTAGCAACCTCAAGAAATGCAACCTCTACCGTGCGATGACTCATAACAAAACATGACGTGTGGGGTCTACCACTCGGCTACAACCACATACCAGGTACAACAAAGCCGCATTCTAGATAAGTCCTGGTAGGATTCATCCAGCAGAGCATGGACTACTCTGCAACAGCAAATAAACGCATCCTACGGTAGGCGTAGGGCCTGAATTTCCCGAGGCTCAACAACTACTGAGGACCTCTGTACCTCACGCAACAACAGGCATGGAGAAAAAAAATACCGCAAGCTAAGAGCAATACACATTACTCCTCCCATGTGCCCGGTATCTAACGGCTGCTTCGGTAGGATAAGCAACGAGTCCAACTATGTTTCGATAGCCCCTCGGTTGAGAAGCCCCGTCACAGCGAGAAAGGTTCGCGCTCAAAGTGCAACCCCTACCGTAGCACGGGCCGATATTTATGAGTACGTACCTCGCTAACGTTTGCTGATGCATCTAAAGTTATGCGCTGCACCTCGCGTGCCATTTCCAGCGAGGTATAAATCACCTGACGGTTGTGAGGGGCAGTTCATGGCGAACTTTAAAATGTAAGCTGAAGATGTTATGCAAATATGTTGTTTTGAAGACATAATTTGAAGATATTTTTGAAAGATATACGTTGAACATGTAATTCGATTATGCTTCTCCTTGTTTTAAGCATAATTATTCCAAGTTAACTCGTACGAGGCTTTGAGCACTTTTTAGACGAGCATCTTCTTTAAAGTGTGTGATCATATGGAAACGTGACAGCTAGTTCACAGCAGGCACGTACCTGGACCTCTGTCTCGTTCGAAGCAGGCGCTGCACCGGCCCTAATCTGTTGGGTCTCTTTCTGCCAACCCCATCCCCGTATCGAGATTTCGTATACGGGATCTCCTTCGGGAAGGGAAAGAGCTTCGACGATCTGAACCTCCCCACTGTGGTTGGAGCTAGAAACTGACACGCGTTGGACCTGTGTGATCCGAGGCAAAAATGCCGGAGAGAGACCGCAAAGGGAGAGTACGCGCACACAGGCATAACCATTGGATCGTTGTAGTGTGGACCGTCTGCACGTCATGGGTTATACATCCCAGAACATGACAATAAGAAAGGTCCGGGGTTGTCGTACGTTGAGGTACGAATTTAATATCGGAAAACGTATATCGTCTCTGTCGAAAGTGAAATTTAATTGGTACCTTGATCTAGTATTAGTCCATCAAATTTCACCACCGCCGAACTATATACCATGTTGCCCGGGGTATTGTCCTTTTTGTCGTGTCCCTCGAACGTGAAAAACACATAAATGTCCAAAGCGATCCGAGTTACATCATAGAGTGCCGCATGGTCCCGCTTACGAAGAAGACGTATGGGCTAGATAGCTCCAAACATACCGTACAGTACAGAAAAACCTAGTAAGAATGAGGTACGGTAACAAGAAAGGCAGGCCGATATTTACAAGGAAATATTAAACCTGGGAGCCGTTACACTGAAGTTAGTGTAGAACGCACCCTTTCCCAAATAGGAAATCCTGTGTGGGTCAGAATTTTTGGTTCTGGTTACAGTAGGTGTCCTGTGCTGTAGAAGTTGCGGCGTGATCCCAACTACTCGCACGACATGGTAGGTCCTCTAGGGTGTATCTTGGCGTTCTACGCAATATCCAGAAAGTAACCCTGGCCCCTGTGCGTGAATTTTCCTATAGGAGTGTGCACTGGGTTGCCGGTTCCCCCTTCAGACACGTACTACGACAGGGATAACACTTTCTACGGCAAACGTCAACAAGTTAACGGGACTCCTCAACCGACAAGCTACCCAATATCGTTGGAACCATTTTTCCCTACCTGTCCGTTGTACCTATGCCATGAGCGTGTCCAGCGGGTAAACGTGCATTTTCCTCTAGCTCAGCCTTGATCCAAGATATGGACCTCCTCAAATGACGAGCCTCACAAAGCAATGGTGCCACCCCTACCGTAGCACGCGGCTGTCGACTCACCTCCTTGCCAGGATCTTGCCGAGGGTTGGCCGGCGCAACACACTGCACAGCGTCGCTACCCAAAACCGGCGTAGCTTTAACAACTTTTCCTCCGGATCCCCCAAACCGGCACAAGAGGTCCCCATCAGTGGTACCGGGATGGGTACCCGCAGAGGTCAAATTGGCTCCAGCAACCGTAATCACCGTCCCTCCGGTGGTTGGGCCCCGGTCAGGAGTGATAGTGTGGATCTGGGTTTAAAAGGAACGAGAAACGGTTTGTGCGTCATTGATTCGGTTTCCACGAGAGAGTGTGATTGGCGCGTAGAATATTATCCCAATATCGATATAATTTATGGCTTTTCTAGCATCATTAGCGAGTGATGTCACCAGCATCTGAACAGGCAGCCCACACTCGGCCAATTCCGGTGTGTTCACATGGCATACGCTGCTTCCGCCATAGCAATAGTCGCTTTCAACTATCGACACTGCACATAGAAAAACGTGTAACTGCCCGGTTTGACATGAACAAGTCAAGTCAAAAAGGCAAGTGACGCATTCGCCACGGTCGTTGTCGTATCCAGAGTGTCCTACCTGTACCGTGTACACATCGATCCACCTCACCTTCGGCGTGGGGTAGTATGTGAATTGCGCCATCTTTAGTCCGTAGTCTTGCCCATTCAACGTAACAGCTACGCGTACCGTGCACCCGGCTGAAGAAGTTTCGTACGTGCTCCATTCAAGCAGTTGTGGTGGCGTAGAGCAGACAACCTCCGTCGGCGATGTGAACGTCGCTGGGACATCCACTGCCGTATTCCCGAATGTTTCTGCTACATAATCTGCTAGCTCATCATCACCTTCTCGTTTGAGCAGGATGTTGCCGAACCGACACCCCAACTCTGGCAGGTCCTCGAAGCCTGACCCGGTAAGGCTAACTTGTGTTCCACCCGAAGCAGGACCAGAAGAAGGGAAAGCCGCCAGCACCTCTGCATCATTCATAAACGTAAATTCTACCCCACTATCGGTCCAAACGGTCGGGTTGTTATCGGAATCTGACGTGACTTCAAGCGATTGAAAGCCCCCAGGCAGAAATTGATGTGTGTTTGTTTCTGTCACGTCGAGATAAACGCGACCGGTGCCAACAGGAACTGCCGGTGACATGCACGTGAGCGCTTCTGTCGAATAGAAAATTGCGGTAGTTACTACCTCGCCAAACCGGCAGAGCATGGTTGACGTGTCGGCAAAGTTGACACCCGAAACATGCACTTTTGTGCCCCCCCGCGTCGGGCCCTTGTTCGGTTGTAGAATTAAAACAGACGCGCGGTCCGTATAGGTGAACATTGGTCCTTCTGTATATCCGTCATCTCCTACACCGACCATCGAGGACCCTTGCTCAGGGGAAAAATCTTGCCCGTTGACGGTTACTGAGACAAGTACTTTTGAGAGACGGGCCTGTGGAGGTGCCAGGCACGCAACCGTGTCAGAGCGCACATATTCCGCAGAAACAACTTGCAGCCCAAACCTGCAAGCCAGTCGTTCATCCGGCCGGAATCCAGATCCATGCACGAGAACTCGCACACCTCCTGTCTCCGGCCCGCGGCTTGGAGCAAGGGCAGTGACATCCATGTCGTCATCGTACAAGAATGACACAGATGTATTCGTGGGTACGAAATCCACCCCGTTCATTGTCACTCGCAATGCTGCCCCTTTTTCAACTCGAGACATGTTTTTTACATATGTGTCCTTAGCCTCTGCAGGAAAACCCATAGATGAAAACAGAGATGTGGTGGAGCACACGAGTGTTTGCGCATCGATAACTCGGGCTGGAGTTGGTTCCCCGACTCCAAATTGGCACGCAGTCTGCGGGAGGTTAAGAAAGCCTGATCCTGACACACGGACAACGGTGCCCCCCGAGGCGGGGCCATTCGCCGGTCTCACTCGGAAAATCTCGATGTCGTCGTAATACTGAAAAGTAAGCAAGGTTGGTGCGACGTCGATGTCGTCTTCAGTAGTTGTCAGGACAATACCCGTCGGTTCTCCGGTGAGGGTGATTTCGTAGCTGTTGTTGCTGCCCGACGTAGTAGGCTCATCGTGAACAACCCATACCTGAAGGACACCATCCCCTTCGTATTGACTGAAGAGGATCGGTGGCGCATTGCACGTAACGGCGGTAGAATTAACAAAAGTGGCGCTAACTGGCGTCTGCGAAAGCCCGAAAGCGCACATGTACGCTTCCTGAGGGTGAAAGCCTTCCCCCAAAATCGTAACTATAGTCCCGCCTTTAGCTGGACCAAGAACCGGCGATGACGACAAAATACGCAAGGCGTGCATATACTCCACCGTAAGTTCCACTCCGGAGGCCACCGGCTGATCATTAAATGTAATCGTAACCGCAACCGCTCCTGGGGGTCGCGATGGAGCCACACAAGTTAGCAGCTCTGATGAATGCCTAAACGCCAGCACCAGTATATTATCCCCAAACACACACGCGAGAGTGCTAGGATACGTTTCAGGGAAGCTAGTGCCCCGAATAGAGAGAAGAACGCCGCCGCTCTCCCTGATCACCACCGGATGTAGCTCCTCCACGAACGGTTCGCTTGCGTCATAGGAGAAAAGAGGGCTACTACGGCGCGGGACAAAGTCGAATCCATTTGATGATATCTCGACGAAAAACAATCCACCTTCTGAATCTAACGGAGAGCTCGGTGCCTCCACAGTCAGTTCTTCGGTACTAACAAAACGTGCTGGGACGGTGGTTGAAGTGGCTCCAAAAACGTTCTCTTTTTCAGTTACAGTGTTGGAAATCCCCGACGAAATGAAGCGTGCCACCAAATTTGTCGTGTTTCGAAAGTTTGACCCAATAACAGTCACTTTCGTACCGCCGCGCAACGGGCCACTGGAAGGACGAATGGCAGACACAAGTTCGGCTGCGTAGAAGTTGAATTGGAGGCTGCTTCCGGGTCCGTCTGAGTCTCCGTTTGTTCCGGGTATCAAATTGCGTTCGGTGTTGTTGTAGCTCAACGCCACGGTCACCGAGACAGTCCATTCAATCGGAGAGGCAGGCGAAGCGCACTCTAGCACCGAGTCGTTCAGCACATGGCCAGTGACCTTGGCATGAAAGGAGAAGGGCATTGGGCATACATTTGAGACATACGTATGCAGTCGAGGGGAACTACGCGTCAGATAAGTATTCGGGTAAGAAAAAAACGACGTAAAACTCCGACCGCAAGCAAAACAATGACGACTTTGCCCACGCTAACCTGAACTTCCCTCCTACAATTTCCAGAGTTAAATAAGTTGCCAGTGAAAAACACGGTACTTCAATGCATGTCGTAGTCGGCTATATTTTGAAGCACATGGCAGCTCACCTCAACATCCCCAAAGCTACAGAAGAACGCTTCTTCTTCGGGACCCGCGAAGCCCAATCCTGTCACTGCTACGAGCGATCCTCCACTCATTGGCCCCGTGGACGGTGTCAATGAATATGCAAAGCGACTTGGCTCATAGCGTATGTCGACAGGTAGCGTCAACCACTCTATCCCGTTCAATGTCAATTCCAATGAAAATAACCCCGGTGGTGAGGGCGGTGCTTGACACCTTACAGCATTTGTACTCAGCCACACTGCCTTGGCTTGCGTTTCTCCTCCAAACCGACAAGCCTCCAGACCTGTGCGGCTTAGATTAACGCCTGTGATGGTGACATCAGCACCCCCGGATTCCGCAAGTATGATGGGCTCGACGGTCAATATCTCGGGCACGGGGATGTACGTGAAACCCACGGTAGCTCTAATGTTCGGTTGTTCATAATCCTCGTCGCTCGTGGCTGTTGCGAAGGCATGCATTGTCACCCCCGTCACCACTTCGATAAAATAATCTCCGGGCAGGGCTTTTGGAGTCACGCATGTAAGATGAGTGGAGTTGCGCACGTTGGCGTCGGCGAGCTCTTCAGTGCGGACATTGATTGTGCCATTCAATTCCCGTACTCCAAACCTGCAAAAAGTAGCCAGTGGAACAAAACCTGTACCAACCATGTGCACGGCTGTGCTCCCGGCCGTGGTACCATGTCGTGGGAAGGCATGATGCACCCGAGGGCTTCCCGATATGGCGAAGGATAAGGCTTCTTCCACCGGAACAAAGTCCAAGCCATTGTTTGAAACTTCCAAGCTAAGAAGAATGGGGCCTCCATCCTCGTTCACCCCCACCCGCGGAGCTACAAAGGTTGCGGCTGTGTTGTTGACGAAGTCCAGGGAGCTCACATACCACGGACTGGTATCCGTGCCCCCGTCTGATTTCCTACGCCACCGGAGACAGAGAAGAGAGGAGTTGACGAAGCCCGTCCCATGTAGCGTAACCTCTGCGCCGCTAGCGATAACTTCGTAAGCCGGCGACGTTGATGTTATGCATAGGTCATCGAAGTATTCCAACAAAGCTGTAGAGGTGCTAGTATCAACTCCGTTGAATGTGGTAGATACTGAAGCAAAGCCCGGTGGGTGTGGTGGTGACACACACTCCAGCAAGGTCGACGACACCCACTTACCAACCCCCGGGGTTGCATCAGAACCGAACGTACAATTGAAGCCACCTGTTTCAGGGAAGCTTTCCCCTTGAAGCACCACTACCGATCCACCCCTGACAGAAACCGCTGATGGGCTTGCTGAGTCGATCTTAGGAGTTTCATAGTAGGAAAACATCGCGTCAGACGCCAAGAAGTTATTCCCGCCATTTAGAGAAACCTCAATGCTCACGGTGGTCGGCGCTGTTCCTGACAACGGCGGAGCGATGCAGAAAATATCGTCTTCTACCGAATAGTCCCCAGATACCACGACGATAGCGTCTGTAGCGGGCCCAAACCTGCATCGAATATCTGGTTCCAATCCAGCCGCTAGTACCAAATAAATTTCGTCCTGGATATCTAAAAGCACCACTCGCGTACCACCAGCGGACGGCCCACTGCTGGGATAAGTGTTCGTTAGCACTGCATCTCTAAGGTAAAGGTAGTTGAATGGTACCAAATCTGAAGGAGTCACTACCGTGGTGTTATCGTTGCCGCGTCTAACAATCGTCAAGGGCGCCAACCCATGCGTATCAGCGGTCGCGATGCCGAAGCCGGGCGGGGCCTGGCACGAAAGACTTGTAGACGAAATGATTTTAGCGATTACCGGAAACTCTCCGAACAAGCAAAACATTTGACTGTGTTCTTCGCTTTCTTTGTCTCCATAAATAGTGCTAAACCCAGTTCCCGTAACTGTAAGTTTGGTGCCGCCACTGATGGGCCCTGAGAGAGGAGAAACGCCTGTGGCAGTCAGTATTGCATCTACTATCAACATCTGGGGCGCCGCCACGAAGTCCTCGCCGTTGAATGTAACTTCGATAGATGCGTTCCCCGGGGTCAGCAATGGGGTAAGACAACGCACCGCCGTCGATTTCAACCACAGAGCAGGGGTTGTAGAGTAAAGGTCGCCGGCGAACCGACAGGCCAGGCTTCGGAGGTCCGGAAAGTTTGTCCCGCGAATTAAAATGCTGTGGTTACCCTGCTCGTCGACACGATCGGGGCTGAAGGAATTTAATACCACTGCGTGAACATAATTAACATACATGTTTGTCGGTGCAAAATCATCGCCAGTTGTGGCGAGAAAAACCTGGGCAGATCCAAGCTCCCCAGGGCCGAATTCCGAACGAGGAACGTTGCAAACAAGTTCTTCTGTTGAAAGCGCGTACGCGTAGGAAGTTGAGGACGGGTTGGATGACTCGTCCGCGGCCTCTCCGAACCGGCAACGTATATCTCCACGGCGTGGAAACCCCGACCCTTCGACGGTGATGCGCGTACCTCCGGTCGACAGGACGTACGTCGGCGACACGGAAGCAACCTGCGCCGAGTCTTCGTACAAGAAAGCCTGGTGGGATGGGTGTAATGGGACGATAACTATCAGTCCGCAAGGTAGAAATGAAATGACGCACGTGGAACAAGGGCCAACGGCAAAGCCCCCGTGCGTTTGTCGCAGAGCGTACCGTAGTATGCAAGTTGTTGAAGCATCTCCAAGTACTCCGTAGGGATTGCGATAATTAATTGGCAAACAGACACAACGTTCGATCAAGAAGGAAAACAACACTTAAAGGGTAAGCGTAACCACGTGTTTTGTGGATTATTTGGGGACGCTTGCACCCGACAAGTTAAACGAACAATCGGAGAAGTTCCGCACTTACCAATTTTGATCCTGAGGCCCCGCCTGCAAAGTCGGCCCCACCGTTCACACTGATGCTAAGCTCTGCCTGCGCAGGCGACCCAGCGCCCCTTGGAGGTGAAGAACATCGTATCGTCGTGTCAGAGATACGAGATCCCAATGTGACAGCCGAGCCAAACCGACACCAAACCACATGGGAAGAGACAGCAGCCGTCGCGTTATCGTTCTCTCCCGCACCGAGTGAAAGAAAATTAGAGCCACCGATTTCGACGACAGTTCCACCAGTAGTTGGCCCTCGGTCGGGTGTCAACGACGTAATCTGCAAACCTGGTACGTACGTGAACGACGGCGGGTCCCTTGAACCGCCGACGGGTATTGGAACATGTGTTAAAATACCATCTCCCAAGTCGACAGAAGTCACCAGTTCCATCTTTTCCCCGATTTTGATGTCGGAAGCGATACGTGGTGCGATACACGTCAGCTCTGATGAAGACATAACTGCAGCAGGTGTCTCCGCCTCGCCTGCATCTGCGGGTGAGTTTTCCCCCCGAAACGAGCACGTGAACTGAAAGTCTTTGCTGAAGCCCGTACCGAACACTGTGATGACCGTACCCCCCGTATCCGGGCCACTACGGGGCGACTGTCCTGTCACAAAGGGAGGCTCTAGGTACCGGAAATGGGTCACTGACGAACCAGAACCTCGGCTGAAAGACGCCGCGCCATCTATAGACACCGCGACTTCGACTGCCCCTGTTAATTTATGAGCAGGAGCCGAACATCGCAAAACGCCAGAGGACACGAACAAAGCTTCCACAACACTGTCGTCACCGAATCGGCACAGTAAGAGGCCAGTGCGGTTGATAAACCCAGCTCCGTATATCTGCATAGGATCACGGCGGCAAAACGCACGTTAAACATCGGGTGACAACTCGTATCAGGTATCCTGCAAGCGTCGCAGAAACTTGGTACAATTGGAAAACCTCGATCGAAATCCATTGACCCAAACACTAAAAGGTAGGGGGTTAGAATGAAAGAGCCAAGACAATAGATGAGATGGAAAACTAAGAAAAATAAACAGGCGGTGTCGATTTGTCCATTCCTAGAACAAGCATCCACGACCCACATATCGCAGAACGAGGGTATTGCTTGCCATTGAATTATGAAGGACTCATGTCCTATTGGTGCAGGTCAAAAACCGTGAAGTTCACTGCTCAGACAGCTCTCACCTCAACAGGAGTACCCGTCGTTCCCGTCATACCCCGCGCAGGCACCACGTTGAATATTTGTGGCAAAGCGTCAATCTCCAAGGCCACTCCATGCTCATCGAAGTCAACACCGTTGACTGATACCGCCAATAGCGATTGCCCAGGAGGCACTACTCCCCCAGGTACGAAACAAGATATTTCCGTGGTTGAGACGAACGTCGTCGGGATAGCCACCCTGTGATAGTCCCCGTCAACGCCGCTATCGTTTGCCAAATATGTCAAATGGCATGAGCAAGTTGAAGTGTTAACGAAGTTTGTGCCCATAGCAATCACCTCCGTACCGCTGCCAGCGCCGGATGCAAAGCTTGGCGAAACACGCCAAACCGTAGGCGACAACACATACTCGAAAGTAGCACTCAATGACGGCTCAGAAAAATGAACACCGTCGTTAGTAACAACCACGCTGCTATTCGTAACCCCCCCGAGCGTCCCTGATGTTGAAGGGGTTGAACATTGGAGTACCGAGTTCGAGATCCACACGGCTGGTACCGGGATAGCGTCGTACTTGTCGTGATCGACGAGGCAACTGAGCAACGAGCTGGGCATAAATCCAGACCCTGTGACGGTGATGATCGTGCCGCCAGCAGCAAGGCCGATCGGTGGGTGAACAGACTCAACCGTCGGAAGAAGACCGCAACGGAAGTCAACGTCAGACACAGTCCAGTGAGCACCTCCGTTTAGCGACACTTCCAAGCTCGCGCGGCCACTGAAGTTTCCGCACGCAACTTCGCACGTTGCGTGTGTGGCGTTAGCTACGATTCCTGTGTATACCTTGCCGGCTTTTCCCAGTCGGCAATCCAACCGGTCTTCGCCCGGATTCACGCCGCCATTGATAGCGAAGTTAGCGCCGGTCATGGCTACAATGGATTTTCCGCCGTTTGTCACTCCTCCCAATGGAGTGAGGGACGACACCGACGGCTCGTCGTAAAGCATAAAAATTGGTCCCGGAGGAGTAACGCTATCGGGTTTACCATTAACATCGAACCCGTGGTTGGAGAAATGTACCGACACCGGCAGCGACTCCCGCAAGGACACTAAGCGTGCGATAATAGGGGTTATACAGTTGGCTTCGGTTGACGAAATTACCTCAGCAGCAACCATATTTCCGCCGAACGAACAAAAAGGCCGGTCTAAATCGGAAAATCCAGTTCCTTTCAATTGAACCGACGTTGCCGCAGAAAACGGGCCTGATGATGGATCCAGGGCCGTCACTGTAGCCTCTGGCAGGAACACGAAGGTCCCTGCTTCCATAACATCTACACCATTGTTGGTTACAGTCATTTCGACAGATTCTGGAGCCATAGGCCCCATTACTGTGCAAGAAATGTGTGCGGGAGACACGAACGTCGCCATGGCAGAGACGGCACCAAAACGGCATCCGATGGAGTCGCTGGGAAAGAAGTGTTCTCCGGTTATGTGGACAGTCGCTCCATCTTTAGACGATCCAAATGTGGGTGTCAGCTTTGTCACCTGGAGAAAAATAATAGCGAGATTGAGTATTTGGACGCGGTGTTCACGCGGAATGGTGCAGACTGTTGTCACGAAGAACCATTAACTCGAAAAAAGGAAAGAAAACGGTAGCAGGTATAACTGCTATCAGTTGTTGCGTGCTGCGAATGTTCAACGCCCCCTTCCTGTGGTACGGCCATACCTGATTGATTCTACGATAGACCCCAATCAAAACCAGCGATATTGCTATCGAACGTTTCATAGCTGCTCGACACGAGAAAGGGTGCCTTCAAATAGTATCATCTTGTATTTTCTTGTTTGCAAAGGACTATCGAACGATGACGTCGGGGTGGCAAGGGGCGCCGTATTTCAGGAGATACGGCCTGGAGATAGTTTCAAAAGCAGCTGTTTCGTGAAAGAAACATTGGCGGGCTACCGTAGAACGGTTCACTTGGACAGGAAAATGCTGGAAAAAGACAAATGTCAACACACTCCGGCTTACCGTTGGTTGCGGACGATACCAGAATGAAATTCCTCGGTTGGTGTCAAACGTTTCCGAAGATAACAAGCCGTTGGAAACCTCCACCAGCACGTGGCCCACGTCAAATGAATCATGTTCTTGAGGCCAAAGTGAATCCAGGGCTGGCGACAGGCAGTGCACCTCTGTCTCTGAAACGAATTCCGCTGGCACGTCCACACCATCGGTTGTCTCAACACCCAACTCGCCTCTAGCAGACGCGAGATGAAAGCGGCAACTGAGACCATTATCGTTGACAAAGTTGTTGCCTACAACAGTTATCCTGGTCCCTCCGAGTGGCTGGCCGTGTGCGGGAACCAGTTGGCTGACAATCGGACGCATTTTATACTCAAACAACAGGGTCGCGTCATAATTGTTCGCGGCGTTGATATCGTTTGCAAGCACTGAGACGCGTGCACTTCCGTGTTGCCCGGCAGGGGGCGAAACACACGCTAGCGTGGAGTCAGACGTCACAACTCCCGGAGTCACCAGCAATTCTCGTGGATCGGGGCCAGGAATTTCCCATTGACAAACCACCCGTACCCCCTCACGTCCAATCCCAGCGAACCCGAATCCTTCGAGGATGATGGGAGTTCCACCACTCACGAGGCCCATCTCGGGCGCTAAACCGAAAACGCTTACCATCGGCAAAAAGTTGAAAGGAATTTGCTGTGCCGTATAGTCGAGACCGTTTAGGGTCACTTCCAGATATACCGTGCCTGGCTCAGATTCAGCCGGTGTAGGGCACTTTATTTTCTCGTTCGAAACGACCTGGGCAGGCTGGCTGCTGTTTGCGAGACCGAAGCGACAAGCTAAGGTCGGAACGCTCAGGAAACCCTGACCCGTCAAGGTAACGGTGGCCTGCCCCCGCTCCATTGAAGCCGTAGGAGATATGGAATAGATTATGGGCACCTGTCAAGTGAATAGAAGGGGTTGTACGTTTTTTTCACGCATTTTCCAGGCTGGTGATGAATATCGAACGAACCAGATACTATATCGGCAGTAGAGGCGCCATACCACCGATTTAGCCCGTGCACTGTGACAACATACCCGACAAAAACACGCATGTCAAGACAAGCGATCGTATTGGCACCACTCGAGACGGGAAACGCGGGAAGATAAAACGACAGTTTACGATAGAGAACCTAACGTGGTTAGAACTCGCGCTAAAGCCTTATGTGGTTAATATCGCCCTGCATTTCTCACCTGAAGATATGTAAATACCATAGCTGGCGAAGAAAAGTGCAGTCCTCCGTCAGTACTCACGGCTACTTCCACTCCCATGAAGTTATGTGCGCTGAGGTCGGGAACCTTGCAGACCACGTAGTCCTCCATATCTTCGATATTGGACAACTCCCACGTGAGGGCCGCAGATATATGCTGGGAAGCAGTTGACGCATTGCCCATTCGACAAAGTATGGGACCGTCCGTGAGCACTGGTTCCAGGAAACGTCCAAAAACCGACAAGTGCGTTCCACCCTCCAGTGGTCCGGTGCTGGGATGAAGCATGGTGACCTCCGGCGGCCGGTAGTATGTGAAAGTTCCTTGGTCGTCTGTGGTTCGAACATCCTCCCACTCCATTCCGTTCACGGTCACCTGTAAGACGACTTTTTTCTCCACAGCTGACTTAGGAGCTCGGCAGGTGACCTCCGTTGGGGATTCAAGATTTGCCCTCACAATTACTCCACCAAAGCGACAAGCTAACTGTGGTGTTGCAAAGAAAGCGCCCCCTTCAATATTAACCAGCGTTCCTCCAGAGAGAGGGCCGATGGTAGGATAAAACCGCTCCGGTTTCACTTGTGGACGGTACTCGAAAATCACCGACGACTCAGAAAAATCCACCAAGTTGTTCGTCACTGTAACAACGGCGTTAGTGGGACCATGCGGAGACGGGGGTGCAGAGCAGCGAACCGCATCCGAAGATAGGAATTTTCCCGGAGACGCCGCAAATGCACCGAAACGGCAACTGAGTTCCTCCGACGGGAGGAAATGTCGGCCGACGACGGTAACGGTTGTGCCCCCGCTGGTGGATCCCATGGACGGGAACAATCCCAAGATTTCGATCGGCTGGTAGTAAGTGTACTGCAGGCCTCGGCGGGTAAAGTCCACCCCATTTTGACTCACCATGACCGTAACCACCCATGGGCCACCGGTGTAGGCGTACCCCTTTCTTGGAGAAATTGCGGGCGACGAACAAACAGCCATACTGCCGGACGTTATCACTGCAGGCGACGTGAGGAATCGACCGTTCTGTTCGCTGAACCCGCAAGTGAGCATACTCGCATTGGCGAACCCAAACCCTCGCAAAGTTACGGGCGTGCCCCCAGAGGCAGATCCACTGCGAGGTTCCATTGAGGAAAGGAAGACGGCGCCCTGGTACTCAAAGGTAAGGTCAAAGTCGCGAAGCAAACCCGTGCTTGCCGCAGCAACTGCTCCCGAAACCGCAGACCCCAGCGGAGAGGGGGACCTAAATACCCGCAATGTGACCCGTCCGGGCGGCTGAGGTGGCGACTTGCACTGAAGGTCCCCGCTGGCAAGCTGTGTTGCCAGAACCGCAATGGCTTCCCCGAAAATACAGGCCCATGGACCCGTCTCGCCCAACCCTGTACCCATGAGCGTGATCTCGGTGCCACCGTCGACAGGGCCGGTCTCAGGCTGGCTCTTCATCACGGTGAAAGCCGGAATGAACGTGAACAGCAGCGACTTGCCCGCAAAGTCTTGTGCGTTGTTTGAGACGGACAGACTTATATCCCCCGGACCTGCCGGCGATGGCGGTGTCAAACACGAGATGCGCGTAGAGGAAATCCACGCCGCCGGCGTAGCGTCCTGCCGGCCAAACCTGCAGCTCAGAGAAGGAGACCGGATGAAATTATTTCCGGTGACGACCACTGTCGCTCCACCTTCTTCGCCCGATCGTGCCGGGCTCACATCGGTTAGGTGTATAGGAGCGACATACGCAAATGCTGTCAATGATGATACCTTGTCCACACTGTTGCTCGTAAGTTCCACATTCACAAGGGCTGTTGCGTTGTGCTCAGGCGTTGGGCAGTCGAGTTCGTTGTCACTGCGTATAGCCGCCAAAGACTCTCGTCCGCCGAAGATACAGAAGATGTTGGTCCCACCAGAGAAACCTGAGCCATACACTACGACTTTAGTGCCGCCGGTGATTGGACCACTCGCTGGCCACAAATGCCTGATACTTAGGGCAGGTACAAACCTAAATGTAACTGCACTGTTCGTGTAGTCTACGCCGTTGTTGGACACTTCTAGCGAGAGAGAAGAAGACGACGCCGACGGGGGCGTAATACAATGCAAATGTTCAATGTCAATGAAGACCGCAGGAAGACTTCTGCTTCCAACACGGCACGACAATGACGTCGAGTTGACAAAAGCAGCGCCCGTCACTTCAACCAGAGTGCCACCGTGTTGAGGGCCAGACGAAGGCATAATACCCAGCACCGTCGACTGTAAGAGGTACTCGAAAGACAGCCCTGTCTCTACGAACTGCTGTCGATTCATGCTCAACCTCAGCGGTACCATGCCAGGCATGTGAGGTGGAGAA
This sequence comes from Undaria pinnatifida, assembly GCA_012845835.1. Classification (NCBI taxonomy): domain Eukaryota; class Phaeophyceae; order Laminariales; family Alariaceae; genus Undaria; species Undaria pinnatifida. Next base: position 2,097,548 of record JABAKD010000015.1, on the reverse strand, counting down.
ATACATGAAAGAGTAGTCGAGTCGACCCACGTTCCCGGCACAAGCGTCTCCACTGGTCCAAATTCGCACAAGATTTCCCGAGTATCCGTAAAGCCCGAGCCGGTAATGGTTACCACTGTGTCTCCAGACTCCGGGCCAGCAAGAGGCCACGCAGACTCGACAGCAATGTCCTGGCTGTAATAGAACGTGTAGCTGTCCGGTAAAAAATCCACGCCGTTGCCGCTTATGTCCAAGGAAGAAGAACCAAGCGTCGGCGATGCTGGTGCAACACACAGTGCGACGCTTCCGGCGTCTGTGACCACTGCAGGCACCACCCTCAGCCCGAATCGACACGACAGCTTTCCCCCATCCGCTGCTGCGTCAAAGCCGGATCCGGTTAACCGGACGACCGTCCCTCCTCCCAACGGGCCAATCTTAGGTGACACCCCTAAAATCTTGATGGGAGGAAGGTATGCAAACATGACGCCGCTAGACGTCCAATCCAAGCCGTTATTGGTGACCTCAACGGCCACCCTACCCGAATTTTCTCGCGGCGGAGACGTGCACACAACACTAGTATAATCTAACACAGCGTCGGCACTGACGACAGTATCACCAAACCTACAGAATACGGCGGAGAACTCAACGAACCCCGTACCCTCCACACGGACTGCCGTTCCTCCGTCGGTCCAACCAGACGAGGGCCAAAGCATCGTAACGGTCGACTTGCCCGTCACCGAAAGAAACACCGTTGATACCGACACATCAACTCCATTGTTGGTCACACGTACCTCCGCATCGCCTACGCCCCCCTGGGGACTTGCGCAGGAAATCATTTTGTCCGACAGGTAGATAGCGGTGCTCGTAATTTGGGCTTTACGCCCACTAGGAGACAGCACAAACACACACGCTAGGGTGTCCGTGTCAGTGAATCCTGAGCCTGTCACCAACAGCCTAGAGCCTCCGCTTTCAGGTGCCGAGACCGGATACACGGAGGTAACCTCGACGGGCCAGTGGTACCGAAAGTTCGCTGCAGAAGGGCTCATTTCTGCTCCGTTGATAGTAAGCTCGACTTTCACTTCCCCAGCTTCCACGGCCGGGGGGGTTGCACACTTTAGAACCATTGCTGTCTCCACGAATGTTTGAACAACATTGCCATTTACCACACAGCTGACGCTTCCGGCAGTATCGAAACCCGCTCCATGGACTCGAAGCAAGGTGCCGCCCTCGATTGATCCGACGGTGGGTTCAATTGAATGCAAGTCGAACGACGGTAGGTACTTGAACAAAACGCCTAGATTTTCCGTGAAGTCGACACCATTATTTGCGAACCGAACGGCTGCAAATGAAACGCGGTCATCAACCTCGGCACGCGGCACTTGACACCGCACGGTCGTGGGGTCAACGTACGCCGCCTCTCCCAAACGGTCACCCACGAGACACGCTATGTCAGTTGTATTGACAAAACCGACCCCGCTCACGGTGATATAAACGGCCCCGTGCACCGATCCACTTGACGGGGAAATGGATGACACGGCCGCCTCAGGTTGATAGGTGTATGTTAATCCCGTGTCCGTGAACTGCTGCCCGTTCGTACTTACCGCTAAGCGTACGGTCCCTGGTCTTTGAGGTGGAGTGTGGCACACGAAGACAGTGCGACTTAGCCAGTGGCCGGCAGCGCGATAACCCGGCCGTCCAAACTGGCACACAACAGGTTCCAACCCTATAAATTGATATCCAGTGATAGCTACCGCGGTTCCACCCATTTCCGGGCCAATCAAAGGATAGGCTCCACTAACTTCGACGTCGGGCACGTAGTGGAAGCGCCAGCCACTGTCGGTCAAGTCCGATTCACCTTCAGCGATCTCAAGGCTAACTGAACCGGCCCGATCAGTCGGCGGGGAAACGCAGAATAATTCGTTGCCCTCCGCGGGTGTGGCCGCGACTAAGGTCGACCCGAAACGGCACGAAATATTGTTGTCAAAGTCATTGCTGCTGTTGCTCACGGGGAAGCCGAACCCTGCAGCACGAACAATGGTGCTCCCACTCACTGGACCAACCTTGGGAGTAACACTGTCCAGTGTGCTGCGTGGTCGATAGGTGAAGGTAACACCGTTGGAAGTCCAATCGATCATATTGTTCGACATTTCAACCGCCACAGTTGACCCGTAAGTAACTTGTCGAGGCGCTTTACACGTCACAAGATTGACGCTCTTGAACGATACAGCTACAATCGTGCCTCCAAAACGACAGGATAAACCTGCCGTATCCAAAAACCCTTCACCAATAACGTCCACAAGTGTCCCGGGAACCCCGGTTCTAGGGGCTAGGTGCGCAATAGCTGGTGTAGCGAAGTAGATGAATTCTGTACCAGCGGGGTCCGTCATCGCCGATTTTGGAGCCAACGATGTTGAAGCAACGGAAACGCTTACCAAGGCTACTGTTGTTCCTCCATCCATAAGCGAGCTGTCCAAATCCACCGATAGAAGAGGGGGGGTAGTACAACTGACGAACCCACGGCGATCGTATTCTGCAGGAACATCCACCTTTGTGTCGTTACCAAACTGGTACACGCACACTAGTGAGTCAACTTCGCTCAAGTTGTCCGCATACACTTGAACGATAGTGCCTCCGGAAGATGGCCCCATTGTCGGGAACAACGAGCCAACAATGGGTGGTGATACGATAGCTAGGGTTACGCCGCTTTCTGGCGCTGGAAAGTCCTGGCCGTTGACGCTTACAGTGACGACGACCACACCCACCGAGGTAGAAACAGGTGGAACCGGACATGTAATAACCGTTGGGTGCACAACGACGGCCAAAGCGTCACCAATACCCGCAAACCTACAGGTAGTGTTGAATACCGCGCTGTTGCTGCTGCTGTAATCGGTACCCAGGCCATGGTTTTCCTCAAAGTGATGGACGAACCCCATCCCATATACGTTAACAACCGATTCGCCGTTCTCAACATCCTCGACGGTGGCCACACGGGGGTAGACCGAAGATACAACTGGCGTAGGGGCGAAAAAGAAGTCAAGCGCCAGCTCCGAATAGTCTATACCGTTGTTGCTAACCGTGAGCTCCACCCTTACCGGTAAGTCTCGTTCTTGCGGCTCCTGAAACAACGGCGTCCGGCACGAAACCTGGCCGGAGTCAACAAACAGGGCAGAAGTAGTGCTCGTTCCAAACGCGCACGAGAGGTTTGGTGAGTCCAGAAACCCGTTGCCAAGGACAGTAACCGTCGTACACCCTGTAGTAGGCCCTGCTGCTGGCGTCGCTCGATGTAGAACGGGAGCGTTAGACAGAACTAGTTCTGTCCAAGAGCCGTCCGTCTCCGCGCCACTGTTAGACACACCGACTAGAACCGTGGACGGAGATGCCGTCGACGTAGACGACGATGACATTATTGCTTCCACCACAGGTGCAGTCGTGCAAGCCACCGCTTCAGAAGACACAAATCGCGCTTGTGCGACCAGTACGGTTGTCTCTTGGCTATTGGTAGAAGCAGTCGACGAAACGCTCGAATTTTCTCCTAAGCTGAAGATGCACGACAATAACTTCGACGGTGAGAAGCCGCTACCTGTTACGACTATCTCAGACACCGAGCCTGGAGGCACACTCTCCGGAAGAACTCCTGCGGACAGAGAAAAATACATCGTGCAGGACACATTCATTTATCTACAACGAACAATGTTGACCTGCAAAAGAACGGTGTGGTGAATCTGCTGCAACACCAAGGCTGATGCATCTCTTGGGGTTGCTTAAATAAGTTGTGATTCGTGTCACATGCTCTTACACCGCGCACAGTAAGGAGTATTTTTGCGATCCTGGGCAACCGTTTCCGGTCGCAACGTCCGATACCCCAAGTGATGAACCACATCAAGATTAATGTTATGCTAGAGTGGACCAAGGCTGCGGTACGGGGGATACCTCCATTTTCATCACTGGGTTTGAGTCACTCGCACGAGTGACTCTCTACCTCTCACGGGGAGAAAAAATGCTGGCGTTTTTTGTGGGCGCAGCGTAGCTTGTCATTCCATTGCGGATTCATATCGCCAAATAAAACAGCATGGAAGCGAACGACCGGAAAGGAACAGGGGGGTCACTCGCGAGTGGTCCAAAGCCACTTAAAAAACAAATCCGAAAAGTGACCCCCCTACCGTAGCCTTGGTCAGCGCACCTACATGTTCTGGGGCTCGTCACCTGAGGAGACCCCTATCTCACCCAAAAACGTGACTTTGAGCAACTATTAAAGTCCAGCCCTATAAATAATCCCATGGTCTAAAGGCGTGCTTGGAAAACGAACAAATAATAAAATGAAGCGCTTTTTCAAATATACTGGGTAGTTCCTCCGTCGCGGAGCCCCGTCAGTCAGAAACAATGCGGGCCTTACGTACTACCCCTCTCATAGCAAGCGTCTCAATACGAACACACGTTTGCTCCCCTCCTCGCTTACCTGATGTAGTCGCCGCCGGCATATACTGAAACGTTGCAGACGAAGGGCCGAAGTCCACTCCGCCGTTTAGTGAGACTTTAAGGTCGACCAACGAACCCGTAGTCATCGTGTTTCCGCCAGAAAAAGGCGGAGACCGACATCGCAACTCCGAGTCTGATACGACAGCAGCAGCAACCGTGGCGTCTCCGAACGCACACACTGTCTTTCCGGACCCAGCTGCCCCTGGCTCCCCAAACCCAAACCCTGACCCCTTGACGACTACGTCCGTTGGCGCAAGCTCTCCTCCAGCCGACGGCGAGGCGCTGAGAACCGCAGGTACATCGTAATACATAAAAGGAGCACCTGCGGCAACGCTCGCATTCCGACCGTCTATTTGAAGACTGATTACTGCAAAGTTGTCAGCGACATCGGGGCCATCATGAGCAGATATTAGGGCCGCCGACGGTGATTCACAACTGACAAAAATGCGTCCAGCTATATCTGCGGTTGATACCTCCCCTAGAGTGGACAGAGCTGTTCCCCACTGACATCTTACGGCAACTGTACCGTCGGCGCCTGCAAATAAACCCCACCCATCAACCGTGAGGTTGACGGGGGTTCCTCCGGTGAGGGGGCCCGCGATCGGCTGAAAGCTTGACAACACCGGCAAGGCATAGATAAGGAGTTGGCCGGCGCTAGCAGATGCATCGACCCCATTGTTAGCCACACGAACCGCTAGTGCAACGGACCCTCCCCCTTCAACTTCTAGGGCAGGGACCTCACACCGAAGCAACTCCGGCGACAGCCAAACTGCGGTGGTTGCGAAGGACGCAATATTGCCCTCATCTTGTTCTCCGGAGATTTCTTTGTCAAACTGACCACCGATCTCAGTTTCCTCAAACAAGCAACGGAGTAATCCCTCCCCAGGAAAAAACTTCTTACCAGAGATGGTGATTGTTCCGCCTTGTGACGCCGGTAGCATGGCCGGTATCACTGATAAAACCTCACCCTCCGGGTAGAACGTAAAGCGCGGTGCGGACGATGAAAAGTTAATGCCTCCGTCCGCTGAGACACGAACCGTGGCGTATCCTATTCGTGAGGCAGGGGACAATGTTACCTCAGGAGAGATGCAGGTTGCCACACTGTCAGAGGCAACAGTCGCCGGACCATCCCATGTCGAGAACCCCTCTAAATCGCTCGCACTGTAGCTTGAAGTGGTGGTATCCACTAGCTCGAAGCGGCATATCAAAGAAGCTTGTCCCATTGACATTACACCCTTGGCGAAATTGTTCCCGATGACGGTTACCTCGCTTCCACCAAAAGCAGGACCAAGGGAGGGCGAGACCCCCAATACCTCAGGGGTGTCAACATATGTGAACATAGCGAAGGGAGGGCCTTCCCGCGTAAAGTCGATACCATTTACGGTCACCGCAACAGTGGGAGAGTCTCCCGTCGCAGACGAGTACGTCGGGATGACACAATCTACTTCCGAAGGTGAAACATACGCTGCTGCCGTCGGTAGCGTTCCGAAACGGCAGGCCAAGCCGGTGGTATTGCGGAAATGTGCCCCATGGACTCTCAACTGCCGCGTCATCTGACTGCCGGTCACGAGGTTGCTTCCACTGTTGATGTGGAGAGTCGGAGGGCCTGTGGCCGGTGAAACGAAAGAAACTACTGGGGTATCGTTGTATTCGAATGTTACAACCTCCGACCCCCCACTAGCACCAGTGCCATAGTGAAGTCCATTGACAGTCACAAAAAGGGATACCACGTGCACGTCTCCTGCATTCCAGCCGGACACAGTGACCGCGGGGGACGTGCACACCACTTCCGTTGCCGATAGTACAACCCCCGGAACATCCACATCTCCGAACGAACAGGCGATGCCCCAGTAGTCGGCGAAACCAATGCCAGTCACTACGACACGGGTGCCCCCGTCTGACGAACCAAAATTCGGCACTGCTCCAAGAATGGTAGGAGGGATGAAGTAAGTAAACCGTAGACGATTGCTAGTGAACCCCACTGCACTGATGATGTGCAGGGAAGTCGCCTGAGCAACCAGGACACCATCATCATTGGCTGGAGCTGGAGGTATTAGGCACTCAAGGAGCCCTGGAGAGCTTTGGTACGCATCGGTAACGATGGCATCGTCGCCGCCAAAAACGCAGGCATAGTTAGAGACGCCAAAGTTTGTTCCCCGGATCTGATTAAATGAATCGAGGAGCGAGGGCGTGTGTGCGAACAGACAAAACCGGAAAAGTAACAGCGGTACCGTTGTAGTGGGTACGCCCAATGTCATTGAGACTGTGGGTGGTCTGAATGAACTACGTCGACAACGCCGCTAAGCATCAGGGCGTGCACTATGCACAAGGCAAAAGTAACTTCTTGGTTGTTATCGTAGACGGGGTGACAATTGAAGCGACACGCTAAAGGTAACCTCGTGGCATCGTCGTTGGATTTCACCCCGCAAGAATTGGAATATAATATAATACGTATCAGACCTTAGCGAACGTAGACCGAGACCATACTGGCGATTAATTGTGCGACCACGAAGCAGCGATAGCGGGGTTAGAGGTGTTGAATACCCGAAATACCTAAGATATCAACCATCAGTATACAACACCATGAGCATAAGCATAGAACTCAAAATACAAAAGAGGGTAATAAGAAAGGGAGGCCAATGTTTATGGGAGTATACATAATCTGGGAGTCGCTATACTGAATTTGGTGTAGAACTCACCCTCTCCCAAATAATAAATGCAGCTTTGGTCAGTATTTTAGGATTTTCGTAGGTGTCTTGCACTGTATTGCACACCCAACCACTACCCTCACCTCAATAGTTAGTCCTCCGGTGACAGGAGCAGCTGGTGGCCACACAGTTTCTAGCACTGGCATTGTTCCCATCCGAAAGTCAAACGTCACATTTTGCCTTCCCCACCCCCCTGACCGACATCCGTGTTCCCAGTCCCACCAAGCAGCTCGTCCTTCAACATTGGCTTCGTCGATCCACTCCCCCGAGTCACAAGCTCCGAGCGACAGCACCCCGGAAGCGGATACGGCACCGTCGGCAGTGGTCGTGTGAAGTGTCAGCTCCGAAATGGCAGCATTGGTATCGTCGAGACCGGCGACGAACGCCATCGACGAGTCTTCCAAACCGTCGCCAACACCGAGGGCAGCAAAGCTAAGGCCTTCTCTGCCCGAGGTAGAGAGTGAAACCGTCGGGTCGTGTGCGCCTGTTCCGAGGGTTTCCATTACGTCGAGAGATACCCGAAGGGGGGTACCAACGCCCTCCCAAGCATCAACGTCTAAAATTTCGTAGTCGTACAGAGTTATGTCCTGCAGGCGCAAACGAAGCGACCGCACATCAAAGGACCGTAGGCAGCCCGCAAGCAGGAAATGTCTTTGGCGTTACGATATATGGCTCAAACCGTTGGAACCGCGTAGCTTGCTGGATAGGAAACGCCTGTTTGGGTGCCGATACAGACGATAAGGACTAACCAAAGTGGAGCAACGAACTCTTCTCTCCCATAAGGGACAACGCCGTACTGCATAAATCATGCACGCAAACCGTTTTGCGTTGACGTGCACGTCGTTTGATATTTGCATCAACCTATTGCTACTCGAGCTGCTCATTTATCATAGACTTGCCGGTGCGGTCAAAATTTTCACGTGACTCCCATCTCGTCTCCCTCAAGTGTTAGAATACAATTAGTTAACTACATTACGACCTGGATATGAATATTTCATTGGTGTTAACCGAACCTGTTTTTTTGTTTCCCTGCTCGTCAGTAGCCAAGCACGTTCACTCACCTTCACCGGCCAGTCTAAGTGGGGGGCATTCAAAGCCGGGCGCACACTCAGCGCGACAACTACTTCGTTCGTCGACGCTTCTCCTCCCTCCGTCTCCACCCGATAGCTGAACCAGTCGTACGGTTCGCCTTCGGCTGCCCATTCAGAAACACCGGCGTATTCACCAACGATTCCCTCTAGCCAAGGGTCGTGAGCTCCCGTATCCGGTCGGTACAGAAGCTTGGTACCGACGGGTATTACATCGCCTATCCCAAGCTCCACCTGATCTTCGTTCGCTTCGTCTGTACCGACCGATGTGACCGTTACGAGGGACCCGCCCGATGGCACTGCCGTTAGCACTGCAAGCAGGGGCCGCACGTGCGCGTCGCTACCATTGACCCGCAGAGAAATTGGTCGAGCGTCGTCTGACCGTACGAAGCCGCCGACGGGGGCGGCCGATACGGCCCACGTAGCCGGTGGCGCGTCCAGGCGATCGACCCCTTCCGAACGTTTGGTCCAAACATTTCCCAGAAGCGACGCAGCGGTAGAATTTATCGCAGCTGCCGGAATTATTACACCGAAACTTGTAGCGCTCTCTTGAGACCGCCACGTCACAGAGTCAACGCTTACTGTACCGCGTCCTTCATCGAATTTCCAAAGGGCGATCAAGCCGGGCTCGGAACCCATAATGGGAACGCGTGGGTCACGGTCTCCATAATCCTGTCCGGAAGACCACAACTGGGGAATTGGGGACGGAAATGCGGAGGGGAAATGCGTCGCAAGTGTTTTCAAGCCCCTTCGTTTAGCCAGGAGTAACGGCTTAATTTGTGTAAAGCGCACCAGTCTTCCTCTTTCCTATGCTTCTGGAGCCCCCTCTAAGACAACTAATTTGGGTAGCTGCTTACGGGCGCAACTATTTGGGTGGCCTACTATCTACGGCAGTTCTGCGTGCAAAGTCCGGGAGAACGTCAGTGGGACTGCGGTGATCTTGTTGATATGTAGAGCCCTCAGCGGGGGTAAGTGGCGTCAGATCATGTTGGGGTAAGTTGACGATTTGTTTGACCCAGGAAACCGTTGACGTTGTTTGCCTATGCCGTGGGGTTGTTCGTCAGGTCACCCTTTCGTATTTTCTCAAGGTCGGCTTTTGGGTATAGGGTCTATTTTGTGAGGAGTCACCCCACGGTCGGGGATGCACGTTTTCAGCCAAAAAAAGGTATACCTGGCCGGTTGAGTTCCTCAAGTGAGGAATTACCGGTTATTCCGATAACTTGACGACGATATTTGTTTTAGGACTACGAGTACCCGTATGTGACAGTGTATAGTACACCCCCTCGGACGAACTTCGTATGCCCATTTCTCGACGACCGGTAGTGTCTAAACGCCGTGCGACACGTCTATGGAAGGATCTGGAGAACATCCTCCCAAAGCCGCCACCGTTGTTATTCGTGCCGCGCTGGTTTCGGAGGCAACCAGCTCAGCATTTCATCCCAGGGGGAGTGTTATACAATGTCGTCTACGGTAGCGCATAGAGGTTGGTCGGATTGCGCGAGCAAATGCCTTCGAATCATATTTCGGGTGAGATATTGCGCTCCTCATCATGTTAGGAACTCAGAAAATCCCGCTGCACTCCTACCGCGGGATGACTCTGAGGAGCCTCAGAAAATCTAGGCGCACCGCCACCCTAGTATGCGTCAAACTGGTGGCGATAGTAAACCGCGACGTGATGCGGGAGTGGGAGCATACCTCTGATTATTGAAGCGCAAAAATTGGCCAAGAGTCAGCAACTGCCGGAGTAGCTCAGTCGGTAGAGCGCAAGACTCTTAATCTTGTGGTCGAGGGTTCGAGCCCCTCCTTCGGTGCGTTTTTTTTAATAGTGCCCCCTGGACAGAAAAATAAGGACCGTTGAGGGTACTCGTATGAACACCAAACGGTTCTTAAATTTCCGTCCAAATTGTTGCTCATACAAACTAATTTAAATAGTATTAATAGTACTGCGGTTAGCTGGAGATCACGAATCATGACATATCCGGGCAAAATGCGATGGAGGTTGGACGAGGGCCCATAATTATTGTCGCGCACAACCCTCCTTAACCCCGACAGCAAGCCGGAGTAGCTCAGTCGGTAGAGCGCAAGACTCTTAATCTTGTGGTCGAGGGTTCGAGCCCCTCCTTCGGTGCATCTTTTTTCAATTTAAGTACCTGGTAGCACATTATCCATGATACGGTACAAGGCTTTCCTTCGGAGTGGGTTGAGATGGGTCGTTTCTTGTATGCATATATTTCGTTTAATAATAGCAATTGAAGCTTGCGCTGCCGGAGTAGTAACCGGGACCGCCGGTAGGGACAGCTCACGCTATCGCTATCGTGGGAACCGAAGGACACGCCAGAAAACCAGCTGGATTGCGAATGCAATTGAGTTAAATCGACACACGACGTGTATGAAAATACGTGAAAGTGTGGCGAGCTTAAGCTTTATTTTTCCCCATCCGCCGGAGGATAAAAACAAAAGCAATTGAATATAGCCCACAGCCACCCAAACAAAGTTGTATATGTGTACGAAACGGTTTTAATTATCCGCTGTAGTATAGGTACACATTGTCGGTATACGCGGGTGACTCAAGAACACGTTTTGAACCCGGCGTAGTAACCACCACAAGCAATAGATTTTAATAAATGTGGGAAATGATTCATGGCTTTATTTGGAAGCGAAGTTAGGGTCGTGAAACGCAGACGTGGACATAGCGCGTAAAGGCATGCGCCGTCGCCTGTATCGTCAATAGTTATCCAAGAAGGTTATCATCCGAGTGGAAGGCGAGAAGCAGATACTTTGGGCAGAGGTGATATTTGGCGGGCGGCATAAGAGGGCGCTAAAGGCAGGAATGCTCTTACCCGTGGCAGCTGTTGGCACGCGCAGATGGCAACGTGAGGAACACGTTAAGTCGTTCGGGTCGAACGAGGCAGTTAGACCCCTCACAATATATCTTGCTAAATCGCATTAAAAATATATATTTTTGAATCTGAAATCAATGAAAAAAACGATTAAATAAACAAACCCACGGGCTCCCAGCAGTCATACCTGGTCCAGCAAAAAACGCCAACACGCTCAAATCACGTACGCGGTAACGCTAACTTTAATACCTGAACTCTGGAGCATATCAGGCATCTTTATCTCTCGGGTGATGTGCTCATGATGTATGAACGGAGTCATTGTGCGTAAAAAAGGTGACAATTCACGGCCGTCGTACTCTTTGATAGACAAATTGGGTAGTAGGGCAGCACCTCGCATTCATACAGACCTACACGTCGAGCGCTGTACTCCGGAGACATTGTTTGACATTGGTATATCGACGTGTGCCCCAAACATCAGAGGTAGTGGGCACGTCGTTCGGCCGGGAGAATACTCGACCCGCCCGACAACCCACCTCCTGTGCTATTCCGCCCCTCCGTTAAGTAATGACAAAGGTACCCACATGGCGAGCGTGCAAAGATCCACGCACAATGCATTTCTCGCGATTTCCACCAACAGAGATTGCTCTGCGATTCATCATCTACAGGAAAAGGTATTCAACTCCCGCTCACTGTGCAACCAGCACACGAACGAGGAACAAGCCTCGGCTCCCAGCGGCCTACCTGGCCGAAGTCGCGCCAGGGAGCCTAAAATCGCTAACAGATACCGCGAGAAACGATTTCTCGACACATGCGGACAAGAATCAACCCCCCCAAATTTCACTGACGAACACACTGGAGTCATGCGGTCGTGTAGATTCCGTGAGGGGCTGCGATGGTGTACTTGTAGTGGCCGCAGATACTTGGTTGTTCCTCAAATCGCGTCGCAGTAAAGATGATATCGATCATTTTCTATGGCAAAACTACTTCGAAGTATTTCTTTGGTCTTAAGAAAAGGCTGCTTCTTGTTTCTTCCGGTGAATAAATTAAAAATGACAATTCTATTATTTTTTCTTCAAGTAAAAAACAATGTTTTTGCAAAGAATGTCTGATGTACTCCCTTAAATGCCAGCTCGAACCACGCGATTGTATGCACAGGTGCTCCCGCTGTAAATACACTATTAATAGCTGTCTCTGCATAACGCCGGTGCGCGCCAGGCCTATATGCCGGCATTATAGCATCCCAGCTCTAAACTTTACGTCATCCGTTATGCCAGGTTGTGCCGAGGTTTGGGGTGGGATCATGACTACCGGCATTTTCGTGAAAAGCTCCTGATTGATTATGCCGAGATTCGGGTGAGATCATGCCGAAAAATGAACTTATCGGGTACAGGTAGCACCACCTCACAGCCAAAGCTCCATAGTAGTATTGCCTTCATGGGCTGCTCGTCAAAACGAGCCCCTTCGCGGGTGTCCCAGGTTGTGCCGAACTTTGGTGGGATCATGCAGATAATGCCGAGTGGAGCACTATTGAAGAATCAATGAGGATTAGACTGCACGTTCGACACGAAGGGTTGAAAAATACAGCTGTACGCAAGCAATCGTCGGTTTAGATGTTGGGCGTTTGATACCATTTTTCGGTACAAGAGGGGTCCATCAGAAGAGGGACGTTATTTTGTTGTGGCAATTTTGTATCATGTTTATCGTCACTTTACGTTTTAGCTCAATTCATTGATACAGATTTTTACCCTCGGCAACCCTCTGAAGAAGCCGTGGCCAAAGGCGCCTCCCCTTTCCCCCCCCGACACGTGCTCCTTCATTTATATCACGCATTGCATGAGGTTCAGCTTTTCCATTGCTCGGCGATTTTCATCGAATTTGGTCATATCCCGGCGCAGGCTTGATTTAACCAATGAGCGCTACCGATATAAGATGTTTCTTGTGAAGGATTTTCCTTTTAGTCTACCGTCAAATGGTGCAAACACACACCCTGTACTTCAAAGTATATCTTGTCTGGATAATGACCATAAAAATCGTTTCGTGCTTTTTGCCGCAGTTGTTTGGCTGTATATGACACGACCACACCACCAGGTATAGGCGTGACGCCAATCGACGCAAACAACAACCAATCCGGATGTCTCACTGGAATGATTGTGGTGGGCACGACGCATCCCAACAATATGATCAGCCGGAGCAGCTCAGTCCGTAGAGCGCAAGACTCTTAATCTTGTGGTCGAGGGATTGAGCCTCTCCTTCGGTGCGGCATTTTTATATTTAAGTCACGACATTAGCCACAAAACGGTATACCTTGCGCGCCACTCCAGTTTCCGGTACAGTAGGAACCCGTCACACGACGCATCTCATGGTGTACCTTGGCGTTCAAAGATGGGTAATGACGGTCATAAGATGTGTTGATCATATAACTATGACCGTGACAGCGGTCCGTCAAGAGTTTATTTTTACCGACACAATATATGACCCCTGCCTCCTACATACAGTAACGCCACCACATCCCTGTCGAAAGTCTGCAGTAAAACCTCACCATCTCTGTGGAAACCCCGTGGACATGCGTTGAGAGCGAAAGGAAAGTGATAAACCACAAATTACCGGCCTTGTTTTCATCTCCCCGTCAGTGCTCATACTGTTTACAACGTAAGATTCGCACAGCTTCCCAAAAAAGCCCAAAACAGGCAAGTTTTTCTAACACATGACAAGGGCAAAAAAAGGGGAAGACAAGGAAGAGGGGCACATCCCACAAAAGCTTATCAGAAAGGGGGACAATGCACTTCGCCCACGGCGGGGAACTCGAGAGATATATGGTCCTCAACATCAACCGAACTGCCCACCACGAAGCACATGCTTCCATGGTAATCTATGCTTAACCTGTTCACCATCCTCCTGTACACAACTCTAGAGCCGTATAATATATTTATGCCGTATAATTCGTATCTACTCTACACCGTAATATAAAGAGGGTTTGCAAAATATGTTATCCACACACGACCTGGCGTCACCGAATGTGGTAGTCGCATAATTAGTTCAGGCCGGGCAGTGTAGTATGCTGATGACATTTAAACGGGTTTGATGTGTTAGTCTGTTCGACGTGGAACGTCATCTTACTCGCCATGCCACAACAACCAGCGCACGAAACGCCATTTGCCTGCCACATTTTCTAGACGCAAAGGGGCACACGGCACAGCAATTAGATAAAAAGGGGAAACCTACCGCCGAAAAGGGTACTTCCCAAACCTATTGAAAGACAAGGGGTATACCCCCTCGAAGTATGTTAAAAAGGGGCAAAAGGTCACACTCCATTTTTTATCACTCCCGTTGACCCCTCATGAACACCGGTCGCCCCGGTGGCGTATCAGGTTTTCCTCGAGCCTGGTATAGGTCAGTTTCGTGAGTTCGAGCCCCGCCGAGTGCATACTCGTATAAATCAGTGGGGACTTTTTCTTGTGCACAAGTTGACTTGCGGAAAGCGCGAGAGCGTGAGTTAGCAACACTCGATGAAATATCGACAAGCAGTGGAATTGCTCAACCCTATACGCGATAAAAATCGAAGGCATCAACCGGGGGTGAGAAGGGACGACACCTGTGACCACGGCTTGTCCAGAAGCTGGAAAGTATAAGTGTGAGAAGAAAAAGAAAATAAACAAATAAATACTCCTACAAAAATGTACATGCACGCAGGACAGTTGGAAGGGGTCATGAGAGCTCGTCCAACGTCCAAGATTGTGATTTGGAGCCGTTTCGTTGGAGCAAGCGTACTCAACGGCGAAAACAGGTGTCCCCGCTTTGGCAGTATTTCGGAGGGTGTATCCCTTTTTTTCAAATGCCCTTACAGAAACAGGGACGCTGGGTTTTCACCCCCAGATTTAGCCATCACATGGCGTCCGTCACGATATCTCATTTGCGGGCAGTCACAAGTATAAACTGCCGACGTTACCCATGTTCCTGGCGCTTGGCGTTGGCGGTTATATTGCGATACAGGAGTGTTTTGGCTGATAAGCGCTGCCCAAAAGAGGTACTTCTTGTGACGGGTTTTTCATGTACCGTCAAATATGGCGCGAAAAAAACAGATACACCGTTTTCTCGATAAATATATACTTTCAAATTCCCATACTATTGAATTGAGCGCAGTTCTTTTGCTGTATCATACACCACCGCACCACCAGGTATTGTGGCACCAGACGACGCAGCTGAAACATTTAAACCGGATGCCCCACGGGAATAATTGTCGTGGGCACGACATACACAACTAGTGTGATCAGCCGGAGTACCTCAGTCGGTAGACCGAAAGACTCTTAACCTTGTGGTCGAGGGTTCGGGCCGCTCTTTCGGTGCAGAGTTCTATTTTTTAGCTTACGTTGTACGTTAAGCGCGGTATTTTTTACACCATGGTAACAGTAAAGATAGGTTCCTGTCGTGACGCCATTGCCGTGGCGCCAGACGACGCAGTCAAAACAATAAAGCTAAATGTCCCACGGGAATGAGGATATGCCACGAGAATGATTGTGCTGGGCAGGACATGAACCACCGATAGTACCAGCCAGAGTAGCTCAGTCGGTAGAGCGCAAGACTCTTAATCTTGTGGTCGAGGGTTCGAGCCCCTCCTTCGGGGCCATACATTTCGCATACAATAGTTTTGTATCTGTGCAGCAGCATATATATACTTCGGAGTACACCAGTACACCATACCAGTACATGTTACCGATCAGCTTGGTCGTACTGTCGAGCTTGCTGTCAGTAGCGGCGTCTAGCACGCTGCCAAATTAGCATCAAAGATAAATATGAAAACAGATGGAAAAGCTGTACGTTTTCGTTTCACTATGAGTCGATCCTTTTCTCAACATAATATAGTGTCCGGTTACCCAGGGGTAGAATAGACGTTGGCGTCGTTAACGGTTAGGAACTAAGGAGTTTTTTCTAGCTTGTTAAGGCTACTCGAATACAATGTAGCGGTACTGGGACCGCACGGGGCCCACACACACGGTACTCCTCATTTTTTATATGTTTAGCATATAGAAGTACCAGTACCGGTATATATGTGCTAATCTGGTACTGCCGTACAGGCGGCTGGCTGCTGTTTACGGTAGTATTAGTGCGATGGCCTGTCTTCCTTAGGTCGATGAGCAACACATGTGCTATCTCCATCGCGCGACAAAAAACCAAGGTGTTGACCAAAGTGGGAAGGGGGGGGGCTGCTTCAAGGAGTGCCTGGTATAATTCTCCACCTTTCCCCCACAGTTCTATCGAATTTAGCGCTGAATGGTCATTTGATTTGGCAATTGGACAGCATGTGGTTCCATTATCACGAGAAGGGCTAATACGAAAACGTAGAGGCCAATATCCTGTATACACCCTATGATACCCATTTTCCTCCAAGTGATATGCCTACCCTACGCATAGAATTTTGCGAGCAGAAAACAGATAAATAAAGAAACGATGGGGTGGACCGAATCCCATACATTAGGACCCCATTTTGACATGGAACGTAAAAATGCAAGTAATTTTGCGAGCAGAAAAGATATCAATAAAGAAACGATGGTGTGGACTAAATCCATATATTACGACCCCACTTTGACATGGAACGTAAAAATGGCGCAAGGCCGATGCAGGTTGCTGGTTTGGAGCCAAGGGCTGAAGGGACGGTTAGACACAAAAAGAATGAATCGACTGTCCGCTTCGGCTCTGGTATTATTGCGTACAGTAGTTTAGGTTCCTTTTCTAGCGGACATTTCGTCACGACAGGTCTCCGTCGGCAACGTTCGGCGTAAGTTGAAACGCCAATACTTCGGTTTCTTTCTTATTTACGTGAACGATATTGTTTGTTATGGCACATAGTGTGCTTGACATTCAACAACGTGCAGCATGAGCCTCAATATCGACCACCCAAAAAACATTTATAGAATGAAGAAGCAGAAAAAGAGAACGTAGAACGTAATACGCATAACGTTTGCCATTCTACGATATCGAGCGAGGACTATACTAACGCTGTTTGTGTCGTACGCTTGCCTTATTGCCTTCTCGACCTTCGGAAATGTTACTGCATAATAACTTCGGGCTATTGCACGATTCAGCGTACCAACCAAGACGATGGCAATTGTCCCCAACCCCTCGAGATGCAAACGCAAGATAGAGCGAGAAAAATGACGCAGGAAATGTGCAAAGAGGGTGGCTAAGTGAAGAGGGTGGTGCCACGAGGTTATTCCAGGCTGGTTATCCCACGAAAATCTGTCGTGGCGTTCGTCTTCGCGCGGACCGCCCTGCCCTGCTCGCGTCATACAGTATTGGCCTGCCTGACACCAACCTCGAGCAATCTTAGGCATAAACATATATAAAATCATTCCTTGAATATTGAGCCATTCCTTGGTGTCATGGACTTTGGTCCGGAGTTTTTTGTCTCGGCCTAAGTATGCGATTCGCGGAACTGGAATTCTCGGTCGAATATGGCTTGGTTCGAGCGCCGCCTTCGGGGGGCGGCTCCAACGCCCCTCGCCCTGCCGTGTCCGTTCCGCACATCGACGTGAACGCGGACGGGCGCCGAGCGAGACGAGCGAGTGTCGAGGAGGAATTTTGGAAAAATTGTTGAATCTTAATGGCTGCAACGCCTGAATGATTTACAAAATTGGCATCATTTCCAAACGGTACGTGATAATGTTTGGAATTTTGCGTACCGGGTGAGAACAGCAGTATGTACGACGAGCATGAACGCCAACTGACGGCATTGGCAAACACACAACATCAGGTGCATGCAGCAGCAGTAGCCGAAGGGCGAAACTTCTAGCACATACTGCAGCAACTAGTAGCAACCAGAACCACAGCAGATAGCTCAAAGTGCAGTACGAGTGCAGTTGGCAAGTTTAGTCGTACACGCATCACTCTGTCCAATAGTCTATATATAACAGCATCTCAAGCAGGTAGAAGAGCCGTCTCTTCGGCCTTTGGCCTTGGCTTTAGCACGGCCGCTGACACTCCAGGCAGCCTCTGCTGTAGGCATGAACGAGTGCGGTTGGTTCGCAGCGAACTATCCCGCTGTGCTCGCCTCTATGTGGCCATTGTCCATGCCATTTCATGTCACCTCCCTTCTGTTTTGAGCTCGTCGTCGTGCCGTCGAGGTACGAGGAAACCCGTACGTACTGGGTGAGAACAGCAGTATGTACGACGAGCATGAACGCCAACTGACAACATTGGCAAACACACAACATCAGGTGCAGCAGCAGTAGCCGAAGGGCGAAACTTCTAGCACATACAGCAGCAACTGGTAGCAACCAGAACCACAGCAGATAGCTCAAAGTGCAGTACGAGTGCCGTTGGCAAGTTTAGTCGTACACGCATCACTCTGTCCAATATATAACAACCGTTTTATGTTCATATTGATGGAGAAAAAAATACCAGGTCGTATTACATTTATTTCCTGTAAGAATGATACGTCGTACGAGCGGACGTTCTGATTCTGGTGCCGTGAGACCATCGAGCACACCGCATGTTTTACCCAAACAAGAGCCAACAAGAGGCAGCGCACAGGGGCCCCCAACACAGAGACACGTGACAACCACGGCCAGCTGTCGGTCGCGTAATTGTCCGGTGGTCCGTGCTTCGGTGGGTGTATCGGAAGTCGTTCGTAGTACTGCTGTAGATCGTCGAAAAACCACGTGGCATCGTGCTGGTGGCAAGACTCGCCAGTAGACCCCCCAAAAATTATTAACCTTTTCTTTTTCTTGGCCCCATGCACCCATTTATTTCCTTTCCTTTCTCTTTGTTTGTTTATTTTTCCAATTGACTTGCGTTTGTTGTGCGCATGCGTAGTGATAGATACCACGTGTAATATATACGTGGTAGTCTTTCTTGGTTGGCAAGCGGTATAGTCGGTTTTCCCAGGCGCGAGTAATGAGACGTATGCACCGGTATGGACCTGGCACATCGTAGACTGACTCCCGATTTCACTTTTATATGTTTCTGGTGGAGGCATGAATTGCGTCAGCTGTGATTTA
This sequence comes from Undaria pinnatifida, assembly GCA_012845835.1. Classification (NCBI taxonomy): domain Eukaryota; class Phaeophyceae; order Laminariales; family Alariaceae; genus Undaria; species Undaria pinnatifida. Next base: position 2,078,463 of record JABAKD010000015.1, on the reverse strand, counting down.
TGCGTGTACCACCTTTGGTTTGTGTTTTTCCCCTGGGGTATTCCTCAGCTCCAGAGTGACTGGAGCCTGTCCTGTGACCACGGACTTGATTATGCGAGTTAATGTGAGAACGACAACAACAACAACAACAACAACTGAAATATTGCCTGTTTCTTGACCTTTCAGCTGCTTCCTGCAAACTTGGTTTTTCTGCCAACACGATTTTGAACTTTTTCGCGATTTTTTCTTCCTTTTTGTCTAGTAAGTTGAACTTCCTACTGCCGCTAATTGCCGCCTGACAGCTGTGCATTAGTTGCGGAACGGTCCAGCTTTAGCTTTTCTTTGATTCGCACCATTTGTTTTGTACTTGACGAAGCTTTAGCGGCTGAGATCTGGGCTTGGCTCATCAGCTCGACACCGCCGAGCACCCCATCGCAGCGCTATAGCTTACAGCAACGAAGCGCCGTGCAGTGCCCTGCGATGCCCTGCGGCTCAGCTCAGCAGCGCACCGCTAGCTCAGCAGAGCGACGCGCTATGCTTTGCCGTGCTCTGCCATCGCGGTCGTTCGTTATTCATGATATCTAAAACTCCGCGTACGCTGATATTTAGGTATTTGGCGCTTTATTCTATACATATCGCGTCGACCATCGTAATATCATACAATATGGGGGAGGGAATGTAATCTCTATGCAAAGATCCTGTTTTTTTTTAATCATTTGTCAGCCGGCCGCCCCGGTGGTCTATTAATAATAGTGGTTTTACCCTCGAATATTACTAACGTTTGGTTGTCCTTGAGTTCGACACCCACCACGATGAGATTTGACTTTATTTGCAAAAATGCAAAAAAAGAAACAGGCATCAATCAACTGCTGAGAGCGCCTAGCAGCGTGGGTTGGTTCGACGCGAGTCGACGAGGGAAGAAAATGCTGGATTCTCCTGGCGGTAAAAATGAAAGCACGTGCCGAAGTGGGGAGGGAGGAGGAGGGCCCGCTATTGACCCCGGATCTGAGTTACTACTGGGAGGGAGCGCGAGAGTGGTGCGGGGATAATAAATGGGATGAAGAAAAAAAATGTTGCAAAGGTATATTATTATTACTACCAGTAAATAATATGTCAGTCTCTAGGAAATACGCACGGCACTATCAGCAGTCGTCATGGTAGAGACACTCCGGATATTATGCATTGAGGGGACGCGTCCCATTTCGACAACGTGAAAGCCCCCACGAAGAAAAGACAGCAGACACACATATCCCGCCTTCCCGAGAAAAAACAGAGAAGAAGCGCTACGCCAACCTCCCGTACGAGCAAAGCCACCCCCGCACCAATCTTAGACAACGCCGCCTCAACGAGGGATCGCCCTCCTCTTCTACGTTTTCCTCCGCGCCCGCGACCACGCAGACCAATCAATGCGACAGCCTTCACGTAACAAACAAAGCAATCTTCTTCCAAAACCTCGCCGGCTGACATGTCCTCATGTCGACGTTTGATGCAAACCGACTTTGCATCCTGTCGACTTCGAACCTCCATTGCCACGGGGACAGCAGTGCAGTCTCTTCATTAATGCCAAGGCCTCTTTTGTTTCGCCTAGAGGCGACGCAGGTTCTCAATAATACCATTTTCGGTATTTTTGTTTGATAGACGCCAACTTTTACTTGACGGCGCATTTAATAGTTTGTTTCGCCTATCCTTGCCTTCTTTATTGTATAATATTACGTTTTGTCTTTTGTCAAAGCATGACTTTCAGAATCCCATGTTCGTATGAAACTCTTGGCATTACTTTAAAGTTCAATGCATGCCAAATCGGACAGCTACACCTTAAGTGGTCGAAGTGCTGCCCTGCCCTACCCGAAGCATGGGCGCCGGCGAGTGCCGGCGCCCATGCGGAGCCCTTGTACACAATTAATATTATACTTCAGTATCAACATTGTGCTTGCCATCCGACATTGTACAGTATGAGTTTCAACGTTGTACTGTATGAGTTTCAACGTTATCGTTTATAGCATTCCCTAAAGAATATAATACGGGGTTTAGTGTAACGCTCGCCGCTGAGCACGATTTCTAAATCCAAACCTCTTCGTAGCGTCCCCCAAAGCGAGCCTGGCGTTCTTGATAATACCGCTCTGGGTCCAAATATAAGCCACTTTTGGACCTACTAAAATTATAAAAGTGGCTTAGACTATATTTGGACTTAAACGGGTAATTCTGGTTCGAGGGCATGTGTCGAATGCTTCCACTTGGTAAGTGCTTGTGTTCGGGGTGAAAGTTGTGAGGCGTAAAGCGTAGCATTCAACAGCTTGACGGCCTACTGTGCCCCTTGTAACGGCGACCACTGACTCTCAGAATTGAGCACCGAGAGACCGTTTTTCGGTTAGACTATATGTTATTTAACCGGAAACCGAGGCTCGTTTTTTTGAAGAATCGAAACCAGGCGTTTCAAATCAAGTTTTCGGTCTTTAATCCCTTTCCAACTTCACCCCCATTTTTTGCGATAAACTACGTGGAATTAGTGCGTGTTCTTCCATATTATAAAAATAAAAATACACTCCAGCTATGAGATCGAATATTTTGTCGAAACTCATCTTTCCAAGCTGTGTGTGATACTCCGATCGCGCGTATTACGGGTTGTTTGTCCTCATTAAGAATATAGGTTTTCCATATTGCGATAAGTTCAAACCGGTTGGGCTTTTTACGGCTGGGTCTCGCGCTCCCTGTACAGCACATACATACGGTTGCTGAAAGCTGAGGTGGTCGAGACACTGCTGTACGGTTGCATGACGTGGAGCCCGAAGAAGCCTGACTATGACAGGCTACGTCGGGTTCACCGCTCCATGCTCCTCCGATGCCTTGGATGGCGGAAACGGAAGCGCGACGACCACACCCTATCGTACGCCGACGCGCTTGCCCAGACAGATTCCGAGAGCGTTGAGGCGATAGTGCGCAAACGGAGGATTTTGTTTGCGGGATTCGTGGCACGTATGGGGGAGGAGCGTCTGCCACAGAGGGTGATGTTTGGGGAGTTTTTGGGGGGTAAGGGCTACTCAGGGGGGCAAGAGAAAGACTGGATGGATCATCTGAAGGAGGATATGTCGGTCTTTGGAATGAAATTCGAAGGATGGCGAAAGGCTGCTCAGAAGGCTGGCAGATGGTTTCGAAGAGTAGAGGAGGGAGCCGAGTTGTTCATGCGGAATTGGCATGAAACGGAGAGACGCAAAGCTGCAGAGCGACGCGCAAAGGCTGCGGCAGCGCCATCCACCGTTGGCATCTCTAAGCGGCCGGGGGGAGGGGGAAGGGGGGGGGCGGGGAGGGGACTGGGGGAGGGGGGGAGGGGGGAGGGGGGGAGGGGGGAGGGGGAAAGGGAGGAAGGGGGGAGGGGGGGAAGGGGGAGCGTCATGCTCAAGAGACTGAAGTCTGGGTTTGGCCATCATCGTATTGAAAGTTGTGGGCCTTCTAATGGCCGTCACAAGATAGCATAAGACCGCCCTGACTTCTTCGCCATGTTGCGTTCTCTCCCAGGTGCCATTGATGATGGACGTGATACCCTCTGTTAGCCCAATGCCATCCTTAGCCAGTTCCTAGGGTCTGCTAGTATGACATTTTTCTTTCTTTTCTTTTTCTTTTCCTTTTTTCTTTTTTTCTCTTCTTTTTTCCTTGCTTTCTTGTCTTGTCTTCTCTTGATTTTCTTGTATTTTTCTTCTCTTTGCTTGCCTTTTTCGTTTTGTTTCGTTTGTTCCGTTTTTCTTCTCTTTTCTTTCCTTTCCTTTATCTTCTTTCCTTTTCTTTGTTTATTTTTCTCCAATTGACTTACGCCTGTCGTGCGTATGCGTAATGATAAATACCACGTGTAATTTATACGTGGTAATCTTCCTTGGGTGGCAATCGGAATATTCGGTTTCTTCAGGCGTGAGTAGTGAGACGTATGCGCCGGCCTGGACCTGGCACATCGTAAACTGACTCCCGATTTCACTTTTATATGTTTCTGGTGGAGGCATGAATTGCGTCAGCTGTGATATATGCGTGTACCACCTTGGGTTGTGTGTGTTTTCCCTGGGGTATTCCTCAGCTCCAGAGTGACTGGAGCCTGTCCTGTGACCACGGACTTGATTATGCGAGTTAATGTGAGAACAACAATAACAACAACAACAACAACAACAACAACAACAACAACAACAACAACAACAACAACAACAACAACAACAACAACAACAACAACAACGACGCGTATTAAGGCATTGTCATCATGGGTGCCTGATTTTTGTAGCCAAAAATTTAGCGGCTACTCATCAGCTGCCGGAGTAGCTCAGTCGGTAGAGCGCAAGACTCTTAATCTTGTGGTCGAGGGTTCGAGCCCCTCCTTCGGTGCACCTTTTTTTGCGAAAAAACACGTAGGAAAGGATAACTAATTGGCATATTTTTGTTTTTCGCGCACGATTTGGAGCGGACATTTCGCGGCGAAAGCCGCTCCATGCCTGTTTTTGGGCATGGTACATTGTTGTCCCATACGTAACATGATAAGCCTCGGACTAGCTCAGTCGGTAGAGCGCATTGAGGATCTGAGCCCCTCCTCTTAAGCGTTCGTTGTGTTTTCAGTACATGGTGCAACTCTGGACATGAATATAAGGACCGTTTTTGTTTATTCTATGGATAATGAAATGGTTATTATATTTCCGTCCATGATTACATGTTATTCTAGCGCAACCGTTTTGCAGAGCACCAGGCCCTGCTGCTTGTGGTACCAAATACCAAACGAAGGAGAAGTCGCAACAGTGAAGCTACGAGGTTCACGTGAATCGGTGTCCAGATCGCCGCACACCATCGCCTCAGCCGGAGTAGCTCAGTCGGTAGAGCGCAAGACTCTTAATCTTGTGGTCGAGGGTTCGAGCCCCTCCTTCGGTGCGATTTATTTTCACCACAAAAATAAACCGTCAGTGAGTACTCGTATGTGTCGTAGACGGCTGATGTTATACCATCATTTTCCATAATATAATACAAGATCTCCCTCCGGAGTGGGCTCATGAGAGCACAGCGGATGGGGGTGATGCAAGACGAAAGCAAACAGTGATATAGATTTGAAACGCCTCTTTTCCCGCAACAACCCGCTGCCGAAACACAGCGCGAACCACTTCCTGTACGAACGCATACGGATGTTCAGCCCGTGTCAACACTGCTGAGCGGCGCACCCAGCCCCTAAGTAGTATGACGATATTATGTTAAACTAAAAAAAAATATATAATTGAAAAACAGTTTTCAGTCATGGATCGCTATCATTATTATTGTGCGCGTTCGAAGGTGACAGAGTGCAGTAGTGAAGGGAATTGGCGTGGAAAAGAACAGTGAGAATGTTTGGCTGGTGAGGGTCAGCCGGCGGTGGGTAATTTGTTCCAGCGACCCGGATTTCTATGGTCACCCCGTATAGTATCTCGGCGGCCGCTACCCCTGCAAAACACACCACCAACAGTTCCGGCCCCAGATTTTGCATACAGAACCGGGTGCTCCTGTACGGACGCTCGTGTCAACACAGCTGCGCATAGCTGTGCCTTACAGCTGTGCCTTACAGCAGTGCTCGTAGCTGGCATATGACGATTTTCTGTTGAACTATGACTTTTTTTTGTTCAACTGCTTCTGTCGTTGTGGCATATGTATGCGATTTTTTGTTGTTGACGGTGCAGCTCCCATGCAAGACACAGCAATAGCAACCCCGGCCCCACTCCCGCGGCCCCAGATATACAGAAGAACCGGCTGCTCCTGTACGGACGCCTGTTACAGCAGCTGTGCCTGCTCTCAGTGCAGTGTGCTCAAAACGTGTTATTGTTCAAAATTACTGCTGCTGCAACTGCCGACAGCTGCTGCTGACGTGTTTTTTTTTGTGCAAAACACAGCAGCACAGCAACAGCAGTGCTGAACTGGTGGCCCTGTACAGACGCCCGTGTCAACATAGCTGTGCAGGTCTGCTCCTCTCAGCAGTGTGTAGGCCTGTGCCTCTCGGCAGTGTGCTTAGCTCTAGCTAGGGGCATTTTTTGTTCAACTATACCCTGCTGGAGTTGCTGTAAACGTGTTCAACCAAAAGAGGCAGCTGCTGTTTTTCTGACGTGTTTTTGGACTGTTGAGCCAACAGCCCGCCAACAGCCCGCCGACAGCCCACGGAAGCGGAAAGAAAAATGACAGTCCTGCGCCAGATTTTGGTATATAGCCTGTTACAGCAGCTGTGCCTGCTCTCAGTGCAGTGTGCTCAAAACGTGTTATAGCCTGTTACAGCAGCCGTGCCTGCTCTCAGTGCAGTGTGCTCAAAACGTGTTATTGTTCTAAATTACTGCTGCTGCAACTGCCGACAGCTGCTGCTGACGTAGCACAGCAACAGCAGTGCTGAACTGGTGGCCCTGTACAGACGCCCGTGTCAACATAGCTGTGCAGGTCTGCTCCTCTCAGCAGTGTGTAGGCCTGTGCCTCTCGGCAGTGTGCTTAGCTCTAGCTAGGGGCATTTTTTGTTCAACTATATATACCCTGCTGGAGTTGCTGTAAACGTGTTCAACCAAAAGAGGCGGCTGCTGTTTTTCTGACGTGTTTTTGGACTGTTGAGCCAACAGCCCGCCAACAGCCCGCCGACAGCCCACGGAAGCGGAAAAAAAAATGACAGTCCTGCGCCAGATTTTGTATATAGACATATTATCGTTTTAGGGCATACCAGTGAGATTGCCAACGTACTCCCCTTACGAGGATTACTTATGCGTCAAAAAATAGGACACCTCCCAATGAAAAATCACCCATATAGTAAATATTACGAGTACCAACAACGCAGCTTGCAAAGATGAGTGTTGACCTGAAATTCGTCGAACTCACGGCTGACGTCCTTGAAAATTAGTTATAAAATACATAAATATAAATACCATCAAGACCAGCAGTACCTTAGTACTGCAAACACCTTAGTACTGCAAAAAGAAACGACATATCACATGTACCACACTCGATTTTTCGAGACCCGGACAGGTGGGTACACTAAAACCAAGTAAAAAAACGCATACCGCACTCGATTTTCCGAGACCCGGCAGAGGGGGTATACTAAAACGAAGCCAAAAATATAAACACGACATACATACCACACTCGATTTTCCGAGACCCGGACAGAGGGTTGTATTAAAACCAAGTAAAAGCAGAGAATAAAAATAAAAAATAGGCTTTTTTCGTTCTTCGTTCAGGCATGGTGGGTGCGTGTAGTGTCTTCTGTCATTGTCTTTCGTGCGTTTTTTCATGGATTAATTTTCTCTCGTCGTCTTGACCCTGGCAGCATCCAGGGGGAGGGTACCTTGCCGCTTTTTTGACAACATGGTTGACATACTCTTTAAATTATATATACTCTAACCCTAACCCAATGAAACGCAACAACCAACGTACAGTGAAACCCCATTCGTCACGTACACAGGGTGCGTCGACCATGTTGTCGAAAAAGTGGTAAGCTCTACTGTCCAGGGGAGTCACCGATCTACTATTAGTGGTATACAGCTGTACAAGCGCGCGGCCGTAGTATCACGCAACCTGCAGAGGTGAGTATCGACCACTCAACTGGTCGAACTCACAGCTAACATATTAAAAGTACCTTACTCGTAACGCCTTTAGAACTGGAAATCCTTTTTGGGGACAATTTTACTCGAATTTAGTATAGGGAGGGATTCGGGGGCTCTAAAAAAAACAAAACAAGAGAGGGTGTCGAAAATAAAAAATAATATGGATGGGCACCGGATAAAAAGAGCCGGTTAACCGCGGTTTTTGAACCCCCCCAGGTGCTTGCAATTACTCGGTTTTCGAATAAAGGAAAAGGTTTTCCCTTATTTCTTTTTCACATTTCAGGGCATCCGTCCACACTAAAACAAGCCTGCAGCAATGAACAACGTGAATATGAACATGACAGCCAGAAAATTGGGCTATCAAACTAACGAAGAGAACCTAATACGCCGTTCGGAGTACACGACAAGGTTCAAATCGTCGAAAAATTGAAAAATCACTCGTGGCTTCCGATGTTTTGGAGGTTTCAATACCTGCCAAACAAGAACCGATTTGATCGGTTTTTCATTGTTGAGAAGAACGCCTCCAATCTGGTCTTCGGTTTTTCGAAATTTCTCTCCGGTGCTAATCTCTAGTGTCGACCCAAGCCGAACCCTAACCCCAACCCTGACTCGGGCTAAGATTACGCCCCGAGATCGGCGTCACCGCGCGTTTTAGATTCCTGAAAAAATTGTGCCCACCTCGAAAACCGCCTTTAAAAAGTTTGGTAATTATGTCACCCGGTATACTTCGAGGCTTTGTTATACGGTAAAATCTAGCGTGCGTGGTACATAGGGCACAATGCGGCCACGACACGTTTGTGGCGCAACAAGTTTACAACAATAACAATGACCGCATGATCGACAATGTGGAAAATACCGTTTCGTCTGGTCATCAGTAGCAAGCCGGAGTAGCTCAGTCGGTAGAGCGCAAGACTCTTAATCTTGTGGTCGAGGGTTCGAGCCCCTCCTTCGGTGTACCTTTTTTGGTATTTTGGTGTTTTTCACGCAACGTGACGCAACGTGGTGTGTTTTTGGCACCAGGATCTCGGATCGAGCTAAATTAATCTTCGGTTCAAGGTTTGTTTTTAATGTTCATCGAATGTATAGTATGTACGACGTTCTCCTTCGGGATGTGGTTGGCTTGAATGCCGGGGGTGTCGCGAGTTGAAAAGGGGAAACACAGGCAGGCGTTCCCATGAGCTAAACCAGATACCGGCATAACATAATATGCGTGTACCACCTTTGGTTTGCTTGTGTTTTTTTCCCTGGGGGATTTTCCACTCCAGGGTGACTGAAGCCTGTCCTGTGACCACGGACTTGATTATGCGAGTTTATGTGAGAACAACAACAACAACAAAGCTCTTGAAAACTAATGGAAAAATCAATTAAATAGCCACCTCGCAAGTATCCGAGCAAGCAAACACCGACTATTCATAGCTAAAACGAGTTTATAGCGTAGTTTACAAGGTACCTGGTACGGTTTTAGTGCCATGCTCACAGAACGAGGCAACGCGTAACAAAAACACTCAAATGAGGCAAGCGCTGGCGAAAACCACGAATGCCTCTCCAAGGTAAATCGATTATTTGTCAATGGCGCTTGCAGGGAAATTGCCGTTTTACCGGTGCAACAAGTTGCTTCCTCTAATTCCAAGCACTTGGTCCTCGATTGTAGGTGCAGCCCTTTCGGGGATGGCATACCTAAAGGAGTTCTGCACCCCCGTTTTGGGGACAAAAACTAATGGAAACTGTAATGGAGTGCCCTCCGTAGAAGGATAGTTTATAGATTCGACGTGAAACCATGTCATGGTTGAGGTGAAACCACGTGATATTAGATGTCACACTCACGTCAAGGCCATCATAGATGGACGGTAATGTAGGTGACGATGATGGAACAAGCAGGACGCCCCACATCTCACTACCTGCTCTACCTTGCACTACGTGTTCTACCCTGCCCTACTCTGTCTTGTTTTGTTTTGTCTTTATTTTTAGAGTTCAATGTAGACGAAAGAATGCATTAGCTTCTGAGACTATCCAGCGAGCCATGAGGAGAGACGAAACAGAGGGCACCGGAACCCATGAGGAGCACGCTTCCCAACACCGACCAACCACGAATCCCCCACTCGGAGTACCACTACAAAACTAGTGTGCGGTAATGTTTTCTCAACCCTTTTAGAACTGCTAGAAATTGACCAACACTACTTCCAAACTACTTGAAATTACAAAGTATATTATAGTTATTTTCTCAACCCTTTCAGAAAAGCTAAAAAATGTCCCATTCTAATTCTAAACTACTTCAAATTAGTGTATAGTTATGTTTTTTCAAAAATTTTAGAACTGCAAAAATTGTCCCACACGAGTTCCAAACTACTTGGAATTAGTGTGTGTGGTTAGATATGGTTTATTAACCCTTTCAGAACTGCAAGAAGTTGTCCCACACTAATTCCAAACTACTTGAAATTAGAAATTAGTGTATAGTTATTTTCTCAACCCTTTTAAAAATGCTAAAAATTGTCCCACACCAAGTCCAAACAACTTGAAATTAGTGTGCGATAATGTTTCTCAACCCTTTTAAAACTGCAAGAAATTGTCCCACACTAGTTCCAAACTACGAGCTTGAAATTAGAAATTAGTGTAAAGTTATATTCTCAACTCTTTTAGAAAGGCTAAAAAGTGTCCCACTCTAATTCCACACTACGTGAAATTAGCGTATAGGTGTATTTTCTCAACCTTTTTAGAACTGTAAAAAAATGTCCCACACCAATTTAAAAATATTATACTTGAAATTAGTGTGTGGTTATGCTTTCTCAACCTTTTCAGAACTGCAAAAAGTTGTCCCACATTAGTTCCAAACTACTTGAAATTATAAATTAGTGCGAATACCTGGTAGTTATTTTCTCAACCCTTTTAGAAATGCTAAAATTGTCCGACACTAAGTCCAAACTACTTTGAATTAGTGTGAAGTTATTTTTCTCGACCTTTTAAGAATTGCAAGAATTGTCCCACACTTTTTCCAAACTCCTTGAAAATACTGTGCTAGCTATTTTTCTCAACCCTTTTAGAACTGCAAGAAATTGTCCCACACAAATTCCAAACTACTTGAAGGTTGTGTGTAAATAGTTTTTCGACCTTTTTAGAACTGCAAGAAAATGGTCCCACACTAGTAACTCCAAACTACTTGAAATTTATGTATAGTTATTTTCTCGACCTTTTTAGAACTGCAAGAAATTGGCCCACACTAACTCCAAACTACTTGAAATTAGTGTATTTCTATTATTTTCCCAATCTTTTAGAACTGCAAAAATTATCCCACACTACTTTCAAGCTACTTGAAATTAGTGTGTGGTAATTTTTTTTCTCAACCCTTTTAGAACCGCAAGAAATGATCCCACACCAATTCCAAACTACTTGAAATTAGTGGGTGATCATTTTTCTCAACCCTTTTAAAACTGCAAGGAAATGTCCAACACTAATTCCACACTACTTGAAATTAGTGCGAGATCATTTTTTCAAAACCCTTTTAGAACTGCAAAAAAATGTCCCACACTAATTCCAACCTACTTGATAGTTATGTTTGTCAACCCTTTGAGAACTGCAACAAATTGTTCCACACTCATTCCAAACTACATGGAATTAGTGTAGCTATTTGTCTCAACCCTTTTTAGCAAAAAATGTCAATACTAAATCCTAGGCAGCTGTCCATCAAAAACGTGGGTGCAGTTGTAAATTTCCAACTCCTAAAATTATCCAAGTCTAATTTCCAAATGTTTTTCCCCATGTCGGGAGTGCTGACCCATTCGCTACTGCAAGAATGGTGCTATACTAATTTCAATCAGTAAGTCCTGTAACAGGTAGGGACAGATTGACAGGGGTCAAGCCCTTGGACGCGTATTACTATAGAGGCAGCACTTTTGGGTACACTATTTTCTGAATAACGGCGGTCCTTAACGCCTTTGCAGCTAGAAACCCGTTTTTGTGACAAAATTCCTCGGAACAAGTATAGGGAGGGGTTGTAGGGTTCCAACGGGGTTAACCCGAAATCGTCGGAATGCGGTTCTTTTTTTCAACATGTATTTTTTCATACACCTAGACCATGGGTTTGTTCATCACAATGGTTGCTCTTTTCATTTTTATTCAAAATAGTTTATGGGTCGCGGGTATGTGATGAACCTTTTTCAAGTGATGGGTCTCAGAAAAAAATGACGCGCCTCTACCGTAGCCTGCTATGCACCTCGCTACACGCCGATACACTTGCACGTACAGCGTGTTTTTCTAAAACCCCCGTAATCGTACCTCCAAGTTGTCTAGAAGGCCCGTGTAGTAGCCTCCTCGCCGGTCCGTGCCAGTACTATCCGGCGCCCCTCGCCACGCCCCGACTAGTAAACTGCCTCCAGAGCCCGTCGCCTCATCCGATACTGTCGAACCTTGCGAAGAGGACATGTTGTCGCCAGAAACGCCCCAGCGAGTGTCTCCAGCGGCGTCATAGCTTGTTTCCACAGCTCCGCACAGTGAGGAGTTCGCGTACACGTGGGCGTGCGAAGTGTTCCATTGCACCCGTAGATAGCTCCACTCATCAGGCTACGATATTACCACGAATAGGGGAAGTAGGGGAAGAAAAAATATGAATTGGTTGGTTGTCTTTGGTAACGCTTGATCATTCACATGTGCGGGTTAAAAAAGTGTAGCACTTGCCCTGCCATAGTGGTTCATTTTGGAGACAGACAGTAACGCCTCCCTAACAAAAAGCGGGGACACCGTACCACATGACCCGAGGATACGGACACCGGAATCCAAAATCGATTCCAGCAGTTGCTAAGGTCTCCTCATTGCTACATTGGCCGCTGGGATTCTCCTGTCTCTTAGAGCCGCAAACGTTGTCCCACTCACATTCCAAGTACTTTGAGCGCAAAAACATGGGCGCAGTTCTAAAAGAGGTAACCGCTAACCTACAGCAAAAGGCAATACGTAAACAAATCCAGCGCCTCGACAAATGGTGGGGTAGGGGGATCATAACCCATGGCCCTAGACGTAGACACTGAACCTCAAATTCGATTCCAGCAGCCGCAAAGGTCTCCTCACTACTAGAATGGCCGCTGAGAGTTCTCTGACCCTTTCAGAAAACCACGAAAACATTAGCCCACGCTAATTCCAGTATGATTGAGCGTAAAACCGTGGGTGAAGTTCTACAAAGATGAATCACTCACCTCCAGGAGAGGACACGATGCAAACTAACCTGGGGCCTTCACAAACAGTGGGGGTACGGGGGCCATATCACATGGCCATAGGATGTAAACACCGAACCTCAAAAGTCGATTCCAGCAGCTGCTACGGTCTCCTCTGTACCAGGGTGACCGTTAAATCGTTCCTTAACCCTCTCGAAGCTGCTTCCACGTTTGGGGGCTAAACTACTTGGAATTTGTGTCGGCTAAAATTTGCAGCGATTGACCTTTCATCACTGTGAAACTGATTTCACGCGAATTCCTTTCATATAGCGCAAACAGGTGCGTGAATTTTTCAGAGGGTTACGCGCTCACCTCGAGGAAAGGACACGATGCAAACCAATCCAGCGGCTCGCCAAGCCTAAGCCGAACCCGGGATAAATCGGCGGACTCGTCATGCCTCAGAGTGACGAGAACGATCGTATCGCCTCCCGCCCGCCAGTCTAGTAGTCCTACCTCGCGTTCTAGCACCTTTAATACATGGGCAGTGGAAGGCACGGATGGTGGACTGATTCTACGATAGCCCCCTCCCAAAACCAGTGACTTTCTTCAACGAACGTTTCATAGCTGCTTGAGACGGGGAAGGATGCTATGAAAAACCAATCTTCACATATTTCTTGTTGCGAAGGCCTATCAAACTATGACGTCGGGGTGGCAAGGGGCACCGTATTTCGGGATATACGGAACGGTGCTGGTTTCTAAACCGGCGATTTCGCTCATGAAAAATAGGGGAGTCTACCGTAGTAGAACAACTCGGTGGCAATAAAAAAGACGCGAGAACAGCGGTACTGTGGTAGGGGCTGCACGTTTGAGCGCAGATTGTTGGTGTTGCTGGTCTCACACTAACGCGCATAATCAAGTCCGTGGTCACAGGATACGTTCCAGTCACTCCGGAGCTCCGGAGTGGAAGAATACCAAAGGAAAAAATGAATGAAACAAACAGTGGTACACGTATATATCATAGCTGAAGCAATTCGCACGCCCACCTCAAAAAAGGTAAAAGTGATATTTTCCATTGACGGGCCTCCTCAAATGAGAAGTAACTCACTATCCCCGGATGTGACGTGTACTTTACTATAATATTCGCCAGATATCTACAAAGATGTCCATGGGGAAAGCGTGTCGGGCCAAAGCATACAGTTGTTTTCAGAGTCGATCGTTGGGTGGGGTATGTATAAAGTGAGGAGCCAAGTAAAAGTAGGTTTTACCCGTATCGTAGCACGCATCGGACTACGTCCTGCCGCCAAGCATGCCTCTGACGTTGGAATTACTCTCCGGCACCGATTCGAAGCGGATGTCTTAGCATTCCACAAGGAACCAACCACGCGAGGCAGAGATAAAAAACGTCTCGAACACGCAAGCCCGTCCATAGCCCATCGTTTTTGCGGCGATTGAGACATTCACTTAACAATATCTCAACGCGATGCAACGGCCCTTCAGACGCCGTTCGATATGGCATCGCGTAGGACAAATACTGCCGGCATAAGGTTTCTCACGGCTGCCGCGCGCATATACCATGATTGGGCTGCACATATGCACAACAACCCGGAATTCTATTCCTGAGGCTCCCCGCTTGAGGACGTCTATACCAAACCCACAAACTGACTTTTAGAAAGGATTAATATTACACCCGATGAGCAATCCCACGGCCTAGGCATACACCAAGTAACGATTAGCATTGCAGAACACAAGTGGAGTTTTAACGATATATAGGGTAGGTCCTCAGTTGAGGAGCCCCGCCAATCAGATTTGTATTAGCCAAATCGTTAGAGCTGCGAGTCGCCACGACTTAAGTCACCAATCAGTTACTAGTCGAACTAATAGTTAGTCGTTTCCCGGAGGTGCCGACTATCCGACTTGTTGGACTTCCTCTACTCGTAGAAAAGATTGTTTAACCGGAGTTTTTTTTTTTTGCCGGGGCCTCCTCGGCCGGGGGGTGGCTGATTTGGCTCGCCTCGCTCGCTTAACTTTAGTCGGCAAGTCGGCCGGCCATCAGCTGGCTTCGCCAGCCGACTTGTCGACTAAAGTCACTTAGTTGGCTAACGGCACCTACCGATTAGGTTTTAGACGTCAAATCCTGCCGACTCACAGCTCTACAAATCGTGTTACCCCGTATCGAAGCACGCGGTTGCCGCACCTGTGATGGGTTGAGCCATACACCCATCACCAGCTCGCCCGTCTCTTGCAAGGTGGTCGACGTCACTTCCATGCACTGCTGCCCCTGCAGCCTCAGAGCGTATCCGGCTGCACCAGCGGATGGTGGAAGGGGAGCCTGCATGTGGCCGAAAGGCAGAAAGCATGCAACATGAACCACGAAAATGTAGGCTGGAAAGAAGAAAGCGGAGCCGTAATGTGACAGAAAGCGTGCGACAGAAACGCTCAAGTATGTACGGGGGAGAAAGAAGCGGGTCCTGCACGTGACAGAAAGCATGTGACAGCAGGACGGGACAGAAACTCTGAAATATACCGGAAATATAGGAGAGGAGCCTGTTGTGACATAAATTAAGTGACAGAAAAGCAAAACCACGCACCGGAAAGAAGCAAGAACATAAAGTATGTGACGGAAACGCTACAATGTGTACTACGAAATAAATGAGGACGCAAGAACCAAGCCGGCTATTTCGAGTCGTCGCTAACGTCAACAAAGAGAAGTAGAAATAACTACCAGGTATGTACCGACGATGAATGTAAGGTCATCACCGTCACAAGGGTTGGGTCATGAATGTAGACATGGCTGAACCCGTTACGACGCACTCGCAGTCGGCTATTTCGGGTCGTCGGCTAACGTCAGCAAAGAGAAGTGGACAAAACTATGCACCGAACATGAACTCAAGGTTATCATCGACACAAGGATTGCGTCAAGAATATAGGTACGGCTAAACCATTTACGACGCAGTCGCAGCAGATGTGTTATCACCTGTGCAGCATGGTATAAGTAGTCCAGCTCGTCCACAGTTAGCGCTGTCCCGTACACAAAAGCCTCGTCAACAATTCCTATGAAACCCGTGCTCCCGTCTGCCGCGGCCGTCGCGCTGTACCCAGCCCCGACACGCAGCGACGTACCCAAATTTCCGGCACTATTGTACTCTAAGGGGGGCGTGTTTTGGTCGGTACGTCCTGTCCACGACGCCATGCCCCCCTGAGGAATGGATGTCTGCGACGTGACGGCGGTGCCGTCGACGAACAGCGTGGCGTTTCCGGACTTTTGATCATAAACGGCGGCGACAAAAGTCCACCTGATCATTTTTCAAACGCAGGGAGTTTGCCAAAAAACATTGGGCCCGTAACAAAAAAAACAGAGTGTGCGGACGGCGAAGAACATACGGCTTAGAGGTGGCATGAACGTCTAAGTATCAATACGTTTAAAAAAGAATGAAAAACGTCAGCTGCGAGATCCAACTTTGGAAACTCCTCTTTGCATTTGCAGGTCTATGTTGTTGTTAGCGAATGACGACACATAAAAAATGAGCTGAACTGTCCCACCGCTTGCTCGTTCGATCCAGCGAGTTGGCCAGTACGAAATGTACCAACTGGAAAATAACGTCTCTCCACATCGCGTGTGAAAGATTGGGGGAAACGGTCCCGCTACCTTGGTCCATTTGAATCCGCTCCCATGCTTCGCGAGTTGAAAGGTTTCTTGTCTGCAAGTCCAACTAGGATAAGCTGATAATAGCGGAAAGCGCGACCACCCTGCCGTACACGTAGCAGCATCCGATTTCACGGCTGCTGTGGCCAGACCAACAACCGTTCGGAAGAGGATGTTGGCGCAGCATACCTGACCTCGGACGCAACATCTAGCCTACAGACTGCGTCCCCATCCTGTCGCTCACTCCTCCCCTACTCTCCCACGGCAATTGCCTGCTGCGCCCCTATCCTGTCGCTCATTCTCACCCCCCCCCCCCCCCCCCCCGCCGAGGGCAATCACCTCCTCTCCTGAAAACCCTGCAGTTCCACCATCCTGTCGCTCACTCTCTCCTTACCCCCGCACCACGACGGTCTACAGTACAAAGGACTACGGCCATAAATTATACTGCTACCCCCCCCCCTTTTAGTATAGGTTCTCACGGACTACGGCCATGCATGATACGATGTATACACCCCCCCACGGCAATCGCGCCCCAACAAAAAACTCGCGGTTCCCAATTATGATTCACCTTGCGAGCTCCGCGGGTCGTCCTACACCGAGGGCCCCGTTCCCATCAGACCCGGTGCCCAGAGCCCACCCGGTTGTGCCCCCCTGCGCACCTCCATCTTGTCCGGCTAGGTTTCCGCGGTAGTCCAAGGCCAAGAAACGGCGGGCCGTACCGCCGTCGTCGCGGTCGGTTTCGGCAAAGATGTGCCGGGACGTGCCCCGTCCAGCCGGCGAATTAGACGCGTCAAAGGCTAGAACCTGAGGCGTTCGGATGTCAAGGGAGCGCGAAGGGTGTCTATTGGTTGTATAGCACAACCCAACTTTGTTGGTATAACGTGGACGCATATATTAAATGCGGCGCAACCAGAGGCAATGCAGTGCAACCTGAGCCAATGAGCTTCAACACATGCAGATAAGATATTAAAGCGTAATGTCCGACAGCGTATATAGTCGCGAGTTGGTTACACATATGGGGGACGCAAAGGGTGTCTGTTGGTTATTTAGCTCTGCCCACTAGCCTGTGTGTCGGTACAATGTGGATATATAGTACATGCGGTGTAACCGAGCCAATGAACTTCAACACATAGAGAAGCTGTTAAAGCGCAACATCGGACAGCATAAATATCGCGTATTGGTTGTACAGCACTACCCACTAGCCTACATAGTCGCGTGCTGGTACTATACAGCACTACTTACTAGCCTAGTTTAGTCAGTCGCGGTGAGGTCGGTCTACGCAAAGGGGTACATGGGAGGAGCCCCGTCCTGCCGGCGAGCTAGACGCGTCAAAGGCTAACACCTGAGGCGTGCATACAGCACATACACCATATACGTTGTATGTCAGGGGGGCGCGAAGGTTGTCAAATACATTAATGTGCCGCCCGCAGGCAATGGCGTGCGTCTACGACTCGAAAGAGAGGACTGAGAATGGTTAGTGTTCTCACAAGGGTGCGGGGATGTGGCGTTCATGTTGAGCTAGTACCTGGTATGCTAGAGTTGTTTTGGGTCGCTCGCGGCGGGGATTGTATTTATATTTGTTGCTGCTTGCTTCATTTACTGCAGCTATTCATATAATATATTAGAGTGCGTCTGCATCATCTAGCATATAATAATCATCCTACCTCAAGCATCATCAAACCAATAACTACAATAGCATGTAGCTCGCGATGTCGACCTGAGTAGTAAACTAATGTTTTTATTTGTGTTGTCGTTCAGCCACCCCATCGGACAATGCTACAACGTGGAGCCATGCGCACGCAGCGAAACTAGTATGGAGGACAGCGACGGTTTCGGTTCTCGCTCGCCGTTACCCTACTCGCTGTCACTTTGCATTCCCCGGCACCCATTCCTCCCCTCTCTGTGCCCCTGGCAAGCACTAACTCGTAGTTGATCTTCTCTGAACAACTCAAGTTACGGTAGGGAACAACCTAATTTTTCCGAGGCGAGAATCTCTATAGCAAACCCAAAGCCACATCTTCAGGGCAATGGCATACTTAGTAACCCCTTTAGTGCCCCAAAACCCCTTCCTATACTACTTCCAAGTAGTAGTAGTATGTCCCCAAACACGGGTGTCCAGTTGTAAAGGAGTCAACCTGATAGATGAACAACCCAATGGCCCAGGCACATAACATATAATATCGTACCAGGTATTCACAACACAACAGGGATTTCAACGATATTCGGTAGCTTGGTAGCGTGAATGTCTAATTGAGGAGCCCCGTCACTCAGAAACATTCTGGCCAAAAAAAAGGTACTGTACCCCTATCATCGCACGCGTCTGACCTTCACCCAAGCACCAACGGTGAGCTGCGGGAAGGCCCTCGGGCTGATATCTAACCCCGGGACGTCCAGAAAGTCGTGTCCACTCAAGTAGTACGCTAAGCCTGCTACAGCGTCGCTAGTTGGAACTCCTCCATGGTTTTCGCCATCGAAAAGATCGCTGCAGGTAGGCAAGCGGCGAACGAGAAAACATTGCAGAGGTGACGGTAAGTTTGAGGAGGAGCGGCGATCAGAGGGGGTGTACTCGTTTCATGGATGGCCGTAGTCATACGATCATAGGCCCTCGCATTCCTGCAATGCCAAGACGGAGCGCATCGGGTTTTCGTCGACTAGGCGGACGTTGCTTGCACCGAGCGGGAAGCACGGGGGGGAAGGGGGGGGAGGGGGGGGGTGTACTTAGTTTGTGCATGGTCGTAGGCGTATGGCCATAGAACCTCGCACCCCTACTATGCCGGGACGGAGCACGTCGGGTTTTCACCAACCAGACAGACATTGCACGGGGGGGGGGATTCGTTATCATGCGTCCTCGTAGTCTTGACCCCACAGGGCTTTAGCTCAACTTGGGCGGATGCATCATCAACCTCTTGCAGAGGCGGATATGTCGGGGGGGGGGGGAGCGACGAGCAGCAGGGGGGAGGGGGGGCTAGCTCGAGTTGAGCAGCCACATCATTAACTTCCTGTAGAGGCAGGTACGATAGGAAAGTGCTGCATCAAGGCGGAAACGCGGACGAGGACGTGTGCGAAGGCTCCGGAAACGTGAAGAAAATATCGGCCGTTGATTCTCTTGACTTACGCTTTCTTAATTAGCGGTGTGCTCTGGCCCCAAAACGCACTCCAACACACTTCGGTGCTCCGTTTCGAAACGGGTGCGTGGTCCATGGTGAAACTAAGGAACGCAACGAACGGGTACGCCCCTCTCCCCCCCCACACCTCCAGACTTTTGACCCGTATGAAATGACGGTCGTTCCTGTGCAACGATAGTTTCCTCCTGAGCGCACCTGTCAGCAGAAAGAGATGCGCCGTTTCTAGCATCGCCATCGAAAGGATAGTACGCCACCAGGTGGTCCGGCTGAACGAGGCTGTTATGCAGTACCGCGCAAAAGCCGAAAAAGCAAGGAAAATCGGGGGGCGTGAGCGGGATCGCATGATCAAGATGGAAGGTATCGGTCATAGATTGATGCGGTGAAAAACAATATTCGAAGGAAGCGCGAGGTGCGACCTCGTCATGGCCAATAGCGCTGTCGCTTGACGTGGTACACAACAAATCACTGCTGTGTTTCCGGCTGGCACATGCCGACACTTTGCCTAGGCTACCTCGGCATGGCCGATAACACTGTCGCTTTACGTGGTACACGAGATATCACCCATGTACTATCGTTTCGAGTACTTTTACATCGAAAATAAATAGGTCCGCAAGGTTCGCAAGGTATGTATACGCGTACCAAGTACTTTTACATCGAAAAAAATAGGTCTGCAAGGTTCGCAAGGTATGTATACGCGTACCAACATGACTGATATGACCACAGCGACAATGACACCTCTTCGACTACGTTTGCTTGTTTTTTATCATCACTTTTTTATTTCCAGCTCAACCTGTAAGGTTTTACTCTCATCGACCTTCTGAACAAGCCGTGGGCACAGGCGTCTTCCCTTCTTCCCCCGGCACGTGCCTTCATTTTGGGTACGAGAGAGTGCGAGTTTTTAATCCCGGCGGTCAACCATTTGACATAAAAATACAGGGCGCATGTCAAAATTAGGGTGAAGCCGAGAAGCTGACACCTGTGGTGGAAAACGAGTTTAGAAGGAACCAACTCGAGTAACCTTTGTTGCGTACCAGGTAACATTTTTAGTCTACTTCCTCACAATGGCGTCGTCGGCAGGACGTGCGATTAAGGACAGTGGGGTCGCTGGTTCGATTTTCACCGTCTTTCCCGTAAAAAGAAAAATGGATTTTCTCACGTTCAAGAACCTTTTAAACTCAACCTCTTAGATACAACGATGAGAGCAATATCGGATCACTGCAAGTCACTCCAATGCCGAAAAAGTCGCATTGGATACTGGGTATCTCATCGGGGTTCCTGACATATTCTGGGAAGTATGTCAGGTTTAGTGGGAGAGAAGGTGGTGGGAAAACGAGTTTAGAAGGGAACAACTCGAGTAGCATTTGTTGGGGAACATTTTAAGTCTATTTCCTCAAAATGGCGTCGTCGGCAACATGTTTAGTCTACTTCCTCCCACACCGTAACGGGTGTTCCCAAAATCATGGTATGATTTTTTCCCAAAACCAATTTCGACTTCATGTCCCGGTCTCTCTGGCAAGCAGCACCCTGTCAAACAAGCAGTACAGCAGCCGCCCTCAGGCGCCCGTTCACAAGAACCGAGCGTGGGCCGAAGCAGGAAGGGACAGGGGTCGACTGCCCCACAAACTCCATGTGGTGGTGGCGGTGGCGGTTCATTTTTCCTTAGCAGTACCCTAGGACTGGCTGCTGCTGCTTGCTGCTGCTGTTTTCGCTTTCGCATCTCCTTTCTGAGCAATCGCCACCACTGCCGCCGCCGCTACCGCAGCAACCACTCAACTGGTGCTGTTGTTGCTGCAGCGGCTGCTGTTGGCGCTGCCGTGCTGCTGCTGCTGCTCTTGTCCTATTATTTTCCTCGCAATTTGTTATATTCGTGCTCACCCCTTCAGAAGCAAACTTTACACAGCAAATACCTGGAATGCCAGAAGACGGCAATTTTGGCCTACGACGGACAACCGCATTAAACCGAAAAATAGGCTGTGACGAACGACCGTCTAGACGTAATTTATGACGGACGACCGCCTAGGTGTGCTGTATTAGGTTTAATATGGGAGATCCTAACTCTGTGTAACTGACCACCTCGAAAGCTGCTGTCTCCTAGCACCTTTGATGGTTTATTTTTCTTCCCAGATACATACAGCGGTACAGCAGTACAAGCAGTGTGAATGTACTTGCACTACAATGATATACGCACTACTGGCTGTATATGGTCGAGTATGTATAATATTAATAGAACCAGTACACATCTATTGGCACCTATCTTGTGACCACGGAGTACATCGTAGGCCACAAGAAAACCACGAAATCCAACAGCCGCCCATTATCCACCAACGCAGACAAGTCGACAACGGCTACAGATGTATGCCGTGCTGCGCGAGTCACTATTAACGGCGACAGCTACCAGTATACGGAGTACTCCGTACTATTCGCGCATAGGGTTCAGCATTCCCACTGTTCAGCCTTATTCAGAAGTACTTACTTGTTGTACACCAGGTATATCAGTACTCTGCCGCGACCGTCATGAACCGTCAGACCAATCGGTGCCTTTGTTGCCCTCTCTTGCCTCCAACTTGCAACACACACCGTTCATACTTCCTTTTCCTGAAATTCTGTGACTAACCCCCTGAACCCAAACAAGTGAGCTATACACTGGGGAAAATCACGCCAACGTTTCCTCTGGCGCTGCATTAGACGAACAAGGAATCGAAATAAGAAATGACCGAAAGCCGAGCACTATCATGCCCAAATTGATCATACCCTGCTATACCAGGAAGCAACAAGCGAAAGGCAAGCAACAACAGTCCACTACAAGTACAAGTACGATAAACACAGTACGTACGTACGTACAAAAGATTTTAGATAGACTTTAGATGCGACCAAACATGCAATCAGATCTGCCAGCGCTTCAAGGAGCCTGTACAGCTGAGCTCTGCCGGACAGCAGGAAGGCCGTACAATACCATACCCACAAGCAAACTCCTCATCTCGCTGGCATACGCACAGCACACAACGACGTGAACACACCACACTAGTCCAAGGCACAAACGATCAGCACTGCTTGCCGACACCAACACACCCGAACACAGCACCCACGAAAAGCCCACTCGATCTCCAAAGAACGGATCCTCTCTTCGCTCTTCGTAGAACGAACGTATCCTGCGTTTTAGAGCCAGGGTCTCGCTTACCTGTAGCCTTGATCGTAGGATTCCTTCAACCTGACCACCGCAGCTTCAACCCCTACGTTGTAGCTGCTACAGAAGATAGCAAAGCACGCCCCGAGCACGATCGGACCGAGGCTGTGCTGGCTGTGCCTCGGCGAGCGCTTCACCTTCCTCCTCTCCATCCTCATTGATATTCCAGTAGGTGAAATCTTCTCAGGCTTGTTGGCAAACGGGGGGAGAGGTGTTTTTCTAATGGCCCGCTATATCCGATAGGTTGAGCTCGACGACCCAGCTCCTGTCTCCACCGGTTCCTACCCTTTGCAACCCAACGAAGCTTCAACCAGTGGGTCCGTCTGACAGGTTGCAGCAATGCGATGCTCTCGCTCTCGCTCTGTTGCTAGAGCAGTTGCTATTGATGTTGCGCTGTCGCTCACTTGCTCTTCACCGAAATGTTGAAAAGGATCCGTTTATAGCCGGACGGTATCAGCAAAGCTGCAATTCAGGACGGCATCAGTGGGAGTCTTGTGATGTGCTACTTCGAATTCCCTTCCCACTAAACTTTTATACATGTCACCCGACGCTTGGTGAACCCGCGCCCTCTCCCTCGCGGGGCGCTCCACCCTAAACTGTGCGAAGACCATAAGCCCACCGCGCGAGCAAGAACAAACCTACTTATCCCCCGCAGATCTACGTCCCCGAACCCCTACAAAAGTATTTTTGAAATACATTTATGAACTTATATTCAAGGACCGTTTACCTATTACTACTTAAATAAATACATCCTTATACTTACGTCCAAAGTCTACTCTTTATAAAAACCTGACATCCGAGACGAGAGGGAATATGGGAATATTGAGATGTAGACGGGGGTGGATGGGTAGTACACGGGACGAGAGAGACGAGACTCCAGCTTGCCGACAGCGCAACGAGACTGAAATGAGCGGTATCGAAGCAGCAACGTCAGCAGGGAATAAAACAAATGGTTTGCCGCCACCAGTCAACAGCATGGAGGTGGTGAACAGTACAGACAGCGGTCCAAACATTGTTGAAGCGAAAGAAGGTTCTTCGTCGTCGTGTACGGCTACCAGTGCAACTGCTGTCGGCGCTGGTACGGAGCCAGCTGCTGCGGCACCCAGTGCAGAGGGCGATGCTTCAGGGGTGGTGGAGGAGCTCACCAAGGTGAGGCGTTGGGAGCGGCACGCTATCCCTCGTGGAGAGGTGCGTTTTATCACATGAACTCAAAACTGCGGCGGAACATTTCTGTGTCCCTTATGACAGGCATGAACGATGGACGACGACGACCAGACGACCAGTGAGTGCCAAGCGGCAGCAGCAACGGCAGCAGCTTGTATTGCATTGCTGGCGTATACTCTGACTGCTATTGCATTTAGAGGGCATAGTATGCGAAATTTACGTACAGCAAGCTCTGCTCAAGTTCCGGCGGGCCGGTAGATGGCATGATGCTCCAGCGTAACGGTGCCGGGTTGCTTAGGTCACCCTCTGTACAACTCCATGCGAGAAGCAGAACATCTGTGATCTGCGAGACGAAGTACTAACTGTGTGCTGATACAACAACGCGAAAGATGGCACACCCCCCTTGTACAACACCCCACCTCATGAGCACACCCAGTGATGATGTTTTTGGGTCGTTTTTCGACCGGTCACTTTATCACTTGGAGAGGGTACGTTGAATACCACACCCCATACGGAGGTGCGCCTGAAAACAGCATCGAGCTCATCACACCATGTACAACAGTGGATACCATTCACCCACAACACACCGGTATGGACTGGTGCCACCAATAGGAGGCAACCGCTCCGCTCCATCGAAGTGGGCCGAACGAGTCTGCGGCCTCGACCAACCGGTACCTGCTGCTCCCATGCCCCGAGCGGCGACCCCGTAGTTTATTTCCGGGATCAGCCCGCTTAGGTTGCCGGTACTGGTACTACCGGCACGACGTCGGCCACGTACTCGTTCTCCTACTGTTGCCCAGACAACCGGTGCCCGTACCGGTAGTAGTTTTGTTGCCAATCACGGAACTTGTCGCAAACGGTTGCAACGCACTGTATCTCAACAATAAATCAGTGCGCACTGCTATGGTGTATTGTTTTGCTGGTCGTCGGCTAGAAGCAATATGTTTGTATGGCTAGACTAGACTATGGCAACAGTAGTGTTTTGCAGTGGGCACGGACCTTTGAGGTGCAACCCTCGGGAGTTTTCACATCGATGAATACCTATGGTACCGGTAACCCAGGCATGCGGTAGTTAGGGGCCCGGCATGTGTTGTGTGCAGCGCAACATAAGATAGAAGGCGTGTTGGGCTCACGCACCGCAGGCTTGTAGTCCCCCCGAAGAGCCGCCGGAGCCACAAAAGGCCACAATTGCATAAATATACGCCCGAAAACCGCCTCACTACTGCATAGCGCGACTTCCAATAGTACTGGTATTTGCCAGGCCAATATACCGACACTGTTCAACCGGCCGTACAGGGGGGCAGAAGGGAACACCTGTGACCACGGTTTGCCCAGAAGGTCGCTGAGGGTAAAACCTCTTATGAATCGAGCGGAGACTAACAGTTAGTGGTGATAAAATAGACCTGAAAAAAAAGTGGGAGCCCGCTACTGCTGTACGTGCTATGTATGTGCTGATACTTTAATATTTTTAGATGACGTCACGTGCTACCGATGGGCGCAGGTGACGGTGTTCAACGTGGGCTTACACGCCACCACCGCTCAGCTGGAGAAGCTGCTGAAAGGGAACGGCATCGCCTACAAGAAGGCCAGGAAGCCGCCGACTGTAGCTCACGGTATTCTTTCATTCGAGGTGAGGCCGGAACGAACCCGACCCGAACCCCAACTCCCCTTCCCACCTACCACGACCCTTATTCTTCGACATAGAACTGCACGCACGTTTTTGGGGATAAACTACATGGAATCAATGTAGGATTTTTTTGCAGTGGTGAAGGGGTCAACTTTACTCCCACTCTTTCCGTTTGGACGCCCTCTTATTGGCAGAGGGGCATTTCTGCGGGCAGGGGACCGCACAAGATATGTTTTGAACATTGTCCTCTTTCTCTGACTCAATATCCCCCACCCCCCTCGCCCCCCACCGCCTTCCATGTGCCTGGTAATCCAGGACAAAGGTCCGCGAATGCAGTAGCCCCCCCCGCCCCTTGCTCTATTAGGAGTAGGGGCAGTGCTCCGTCTCAAAAAGGGGTGCGTGGTGAATGGTCAAATGACTAAAGCAAGCAGAACATGTGTACGCCTCCCCCCCCCCCCGTTTGCTCCGTCTTGAAAAGGATGCATGGTCAAAGGTAATATGACCAAGGCAAATAACAAATGAATACGCCCCCCCCCCCCCCCCCGCCCCGCCCCCCCTTCTATATGCCCGGCAACTCTTAGACGGAGGAGCAGCGCTCGATCGGCATGGAAAAAATTGGGAAGCTCGTGGGTCCCAGGGGAGGCGAGTTGATGTACGCCGTGCTGAAAAAGCCCAACACCAACAAGCGAGGGCCGGAAGGGGGGGGTAGAGGGGGGGATGCGTCGAAACGCCCCCGCCAGGTGAGATAGCTCCTTCGCGATCGGGCAGCCCTATATTTGCAGGAGCGCACGCTACGATAGGAGTGCGCCTTAGCTGTCTTAATGCCCCTCGCTTGACCCTTTTAGACCTGCGAAAAGAAGATTCCACACGATTCCAAGTAGTTTTCTCCCCAAAAGGTGAGTGTAGCTCTACATGGACTAAGGAGCTTTATACCTCACCCCAACAAATGGCCGTGAAATAACGAAAGTAATCTTGATGGATATTCCCATGGCCTAGGTATACAACGAATACTACTGTGAAAAATACCAGTGGTTTTGAAACGGTGTTGGGTATGGTACGTTAGTTGAGGATACCCGTCGGCCGAAAACATTTTTCGCCAAAAAGAGGTACTGTCAGCATAAGGTGTGTTTTGTAGCCAGTACCAGTAATAAAAGTGTCCCTAGGTCGTTATTAATTAAAAATGAAATTCAAAGCTTGAACCAATCACAACCAAGTCGAAAGACGGCAGATGTCACCGAAAACCAAAATTTCAGCAAAACCCGAAACGAACAGCCACCGTAATTACTCCATTAGTGAGTAGATTAACTGATGATGGGCAAAAGGAGACGACGAGTTTATCTGGTTATTTATAGGAACGAGGAAAAACAAAACTGCTTGCGATGACCAGCAGCAGCAGCATCAGCGAAGGATAGGCGGCGTCGCAGACACCCTGGTGCCTCCATTTTGCATCACATATGCGTTCCGCATCGGCTGCCTATTGCATGTCCCCTATCTCGGCGAACGGCCTTCCCGTCCGAGCGGCGAGCTCATCGCTAGTCTTCTTTAGAGTCGCTCTGTTGTTTTTTTTCGATTTCGGCTTCTTCCTCCCTCGGTTATTGGCCATTTTATCTGACTACTCTGTACAGGGTCCGTCCGTTCTTGAGCTGTACCGGCCGTAATAGGGCGCGGTTTGTTTGATGAGGTGGCTAAACAACACAGCTAGTGCGTATCGTGTTTACTTTTTCTATTGAAATCGCTAACCACACACGTTCCCTGCGCAGCAGTAACAGAAAACAATCGAAATAGTTACTCCTCCGGTTGAAATATGGTCGACAGAGGGCGCGGTAACATTTTTTAAAGATAGAACACACGGCTTTACATCGTTTGCCGCAGTTTGGAGACCAGATTCGTACGGTATGGCGAATATTTGCCGATCTTGTGACGATTCCTAGTGTAGTCTAAAATCAAGATGTTTTGAGCCTGAACGAATGAATGGCCGGTCGTCTTGCTTGGGTTTTGGTCTCTTGGTTGACCATTTTGTTGTGCATGTGTTGAATTTCATCGTGCCATTTTTATGTGGTCGTTAAGCACCTTACGCGCTATGCTAGCTGCACCCCTTATAGAACACCTGTGGTCAATTTCAACCTCGCTCGTCGGCCCACACTAACCCGGACCCAGACCTATAAACCCTAACCCCGACCAATCTCAATCTTGCCAAGTTGGCCCAGACTAATCCAACCCTAGACGTAACCTAACCTCTGGAGGGCTCGAGAACGGCAGGGTTGGTCGCACGGCTCCTTAACGTGGTTTGATGTCGTGGTAAAAAGCAAAACCGGGCGGCCAAAAGTCCAGCCTCGAACGATCAGACAAAGGTCCTGCAGGGTTATTTTGCACACCCGTCCTGCGTGTAGGTTGAGCCTAGCGAGTGGGCCCACCATGTTTGCAGGACGCCTCTGGAAAACTTCCTGCGGGACGCCCGTAATCAATTCCAATATTTTGCACTTCGGCCCAGACTAGCCTGACCCCAGGCCTAACCCTATCCCTACCCCCAACCAATTTCAATGTTGTAAGTTGGCCCAAACTAGCGCAACCCCAGAGCTAACGCTACCCGCTACCCCTAATTATGATCTTTTGGGGGCTTGAGGTCGACAAGGGCGGTCGCGCGACTCCGCAGCGTGTTTAGGGGGCGCTTGAAAAAAATGAACGAATGTTTTTTCAAAAACAAAATGCTTCCAGCTCAAAGATCAGCCTCGGCCAATCAGGTCAACGTCCTGCAGGATTTTTTTTGCATACCCGTCCTGAATTCAGGTCGAGCATCGCGAATGCATTTATCGCGGGGATCCGGGGGGGCGGGGGAGGGGTTGCGGCGGGTGAGGTTAGTTGTTACCCTTGGTTAGCTTAAGAGTCATGGATGCGTCACTGTGCTTGTCGCTGTGTAAGGGCACATACCTAGCCAACTAACAGGCCTACCCGTTGCAGGAAGAGGCGAAGACGGTGGCCGAGGCGACGGCGTCGCTGTACGGGGTTAAGACCTACGCGGAACAGCTGGCGTTCAAGGAGGAAACCCTGATGGAAGACCTTTTCTTTCGCCTACCGTCCATCGTCAGGCCAGTGGTGTACTTCGAAGACTTGCCCTGAAATTGGAATTTTTAACCATTAATCGAGGAGTGTTATGTGCGGGAGCCACCGACCTGTATACTTCATGAGGGCATACACAAACCCCGTACGAGTAGCACGTGCAATGGAAGCATCATTCGCAGCTTGCAGACATGAGTTTAGACGAAATTGTCGATCTCACGGCTGCAGTTTCTTTTTTCATTTTTTGTCAAGTATAGTCTAGGGGGGGTATACTCATTTCATGCATAGCGGTACTCCTAAGACTGTCGACCCTCGCATCCCTACTATGCCGGGACGGAGCACGTCGCGTTTTCACCAACCAAGCAGACATTGCTTGCACCAAGCGCGAAGCGCCGTGAGGTGTTCGACGAGTCTCATGAAGGGTGAGCTGCACCTTACTAAAAACCACTTGCCAGGCGGATATCCGCACCTTGTACGTGCTTTCTTGCATGTCGGATGAAAGCTTCTTCGAATTAATGCATTTGTTTTCTAGCGTGGCCGCTTCCAGATATAGTAATAGGGATACTACTATTTTATTTTATTTTTCTTCTTCACACACATCTACTTTCCAGCTTCTGGACAAGCCGTGGTCACAGGTGTCGCCCCTTTCCCCCCCCGGTTTTTGCCTTCAATTTTTATCGCGCATAGGGTTCAGCAACCCCACTGCTCGTCGACTTTTCATCGAGTGTTGCTAACTCACGCTCTCGCGCTTTCTGCAAGTCAATTTGTGCACAAGAAAAAGTCCCCACGAATTTATACGAGTATGCACTACTGTGTAACTGCCTCGTGGTGCCAAAAACCAGGTATAGGGTAAGGGGGAAAGTCATCAAGTATTTTATTGATATTTTTGAGATTCGGGGAAGGGAAATATAGCGGAAAGGGAGGATAGAATCATGGAAAGCTTTTGACCTTCCCTTTGCCTACCGTCCCTCTTGGGGCGGGTGCTGTTCGAAGCGGTCAATCGCGCAACGGTTGTTGTTGCTGTTGTTGTTGTTGTTGTTGTTGTTGTTGTTGTTATTGTTGTCGCAATAACTCTTCGCCGCACCCTTCCTCCTGTAACAACCCCAAAACCCTCCCCTCTCCCCCTAGTCACCACGCACGCCTGCTCACACGCCAGCAAATTATGGGGCAAAAGATACGGTGAATAGAAAAGGAACCCACCCCGTACTCGTGATCAAACGTGTAACGGTAACAACTCCCCCCACCCCCCCCCGCTCTCCATATAATAGTTGACCTCGGTTGGCACCGACGCTGTAAAACATTATTGTGTATGTTGGGGTGGGCGCTGGTTGACAACGGCGCTGTAAAACATGTCAATCACTGCGTGAGCTAGACAACCAGGGTACCTATTTTGTTTTTTGTTTTTTTGGCGGCCATGATGGTTATCAAGTTACAATATATCATATTGTGATATTGTGCGGGGTGGAGAACCCTAACTCCGCACAAGGGGAATGATCACATCACGTAGTGCGAATATGGTAAGGCACGCCCGAGGCTGTAACATTGTAACACCCATTGCTGTCTCATGAGTGGCCGCACCAGAAGCCAACGTAACTCATTGTTCGCTGTCATCCATATGCAAGAAAGTAGGCACAAGGTGCCGACGTCCGTCTTTCGAGCGGTTCTTGGAAGGATGAAGCTCACCCTTCATGCGACTCGCCGAACACCTCACGGCGCTTCGCGCTTGGTGCAAGCAATGTCTGCCTGGCTGGTGAAAACCCGAAGTGCTCTGTCCCGGAGCATAGTAGGGATGCGCGGGTCTATGGTCAAACGACTTCGACCATGCATGATTGTCGAGTATACCCCCGTCCCTCACCCCGGTTTGACGGTGGTTGCCGCTCACGCTTACTACGGCAGAGGTGCGCCTAATTTTTCCCGATAATCTTCGCTTGAGAAGCTCCATACCACACCCAAAGGTCGATTCTGACTCTAAACTGTCCTCTCAACGCCTTTACAACTGCTGGAAACCCTTTTTGGGGACAAATTTACTTGAAGTTAATATAGAGAGGGATTTTGGGGCTCTAAAGGGGTTATAACATCCGTGGAAAATCCCATGGTCTGGGTTTACAACTAGCAATATATAGTAAATTTGGAAACCCCAACGTGATTTTTGAAAGATATTCGGTGAATCCTCGGTTGAGAGGCCCGTCTTTCATAAACCGTTTGGTGCAAAAATGCTACCTCGACAGTAGAACGTATCTTCTGTTCTCACGTTAAGCTCATCGCCATAATTGAGTCCCGTTGCAATTTCCGACAACATCCCCCCCTCCCCCTTTTTTGCCTTTCCCCCGGTCGTCACAAACGCCTTCTACCACGTCCCGAAACCTCCCCGGGTCACCCCAAGCACCTTATAACCCCCCCACACAAACACAACCCCAACCCTAACCCCAACTCCAACTCCCTGTCTCCACAAACGCCTTCTGGCACTCCAGGAAAGCATGGGACAAGAAATACGGAGATTGGAAAAGGAACGGGGGGGTCAAGCAGGGGGGGCAAGCCGGTGAGGAGGGTAAACCGGTCACCCCACCAGAGCTAAGGTGTCCGAGCTGGTGCCGGACGTTTAAACGGCGCGAAGGGACGGTGCCTTTCGACGTTTTGCCCATCGTACCCTCGCCGCAGCAAGAGGTATTGCGGGGTAATGGTAATTGTTGTCGTCAGGATAAGTATGTTTTCGGTGTGATAAGTACGTTTTGGGCGTGATGAGTACCTTTTCGGCGTGATGAGTACCTTTTCGGCGCGATAAGTACCTTTTCGGCGTGATGCGTACCTTTTCGGCGCGGTTTAAGTGCGAAGAGACCTGAAACATAGACGGGTTAATTTCGGGTTCCATCGCATGTTTCGCAGATTGTGACGTTTTTCCTACAGTACCCTCACCGTAGCAAGAGGAAATGTTAATATTTTCGGCGTATTAATAGTAAGCCCAAAGAGCGGGACTGTGAGTTGACTGCAATTCAGTATTAGCTAGTACTTGGGCGACGGAGTACAAGCCAATCAACTGACCTGGTATTGAACACCGCACGTCGAGCAGGTCATATGCGCAGACACGAGCTCCGTAAGTTGCCGTACGCAGCTAACTGTAATACCTAGCCAACCAATACCTACGCCGGTATCTGATTATCAGTCAACTCACGCCCGATTAATAGCAAAGATACCAGAAAGATAACGGGAATGTTTTGGGTTTCCCCGTAACCTCGGTATTCGAGTGATAATGACGTCTTGCTCATGGCGCCCTCGCCGGAACAGGAGGTAATATTTCCGGCGCGATAAGGTTCAATTCTGAAGGGATGCCAAAAATCATATTCTCGGGACAAAAAAAACACCATTCGTTCTCTTCGTAATTTGGCGTTAGTATGTCACGTTTTCTGAAATATAGGTCACTGTTTGTCGACTTTTGTCGAATTTTGCTGACTCACGCTCTCGCGGCGCTTTCCGCGAGTCAATTTTTGCACAAGAGAAAGTTCGAGACGGCTCGAACTCACGAAATTGATAATTTTAGCTACGAGGTTTACCTATTTTAGATGCACCCGTGTATCCAAAATCCGCCGAAGCTCCGTGCAAGGAAAATAACGTTTCCGGTATGTACACTCCTGCTTTGAAAAAAAAAAAAGTGCTGAGCTTTTAAATTTGCAAAATTCAGACTTTTCGGCACACGGAAATCCGGAAAGTGCCGGTGCTTGAAACGTGAAGCGACCCTAAGCGTGCGCCTGGTTAGGACAGTCGAAGCGGCGGCGCCCCCCGTCACTCTTAGCATCGCTTCACATCTCAGACAAATGGTTATCTTGATCATATAGATCATATAGATAATCTAAATCATCTACCGTAGATATTGTATCTGCCGTTATAAGATACAGAGAGTACGGACCCAACCCTGGAAACGTGTGTTAGTTTATGCCGATCGCACGGCTCCCACCCGGTCGCGTGAGCGAAATAGACCATACAGATCGTCCTTGAAATATCCAGATCATCAAGTGGGAATCGGTGATCTGTTCGACGTGTGCATCTGTTTTATCCCTCCCAACGCTTGCACCGACCGCGCCCGACGACGCTACCCGTCCGGCGGTACGTATTGTCTCCCTAATCCCGAAAATAGTAAACATACTCCACACCTCGGACGTATCACGATATAGATCATATAGATCATACAGATAATGTAGATCCTATATCTGTCGTTATAGTATGTTGTGCGGGATCTGTGTAGTACAAATCCAACCGAGGAAACATGTGCAAGATAATACAGATCGTACGGCTCTCACCAGGCAACATGATATATAGCCCATCCAGATCATATAGACCGGGGATCTGTCTGTCTTGAAAGACGCAGATAATGAAATGATGTGTAGGCCAGGGATCCGCCTGCCTTGGAAGATGCAGATTATCTATATATCGATAGGGATCTGATCTGTCCGACGTGTGAATGATTCCTGACACCCCCTCCCCGAAAACTATACAATTATTTTGTCACCTGTTAAGTGCCCCCCTTCGTAACAGTTCAGTTGCTTTCCCTCGATTTCAATGGCGATTGTTTTTTCCCCCCTGTTTCGCAGTCGGTGACCACATAATTTGTAATTCTCTAGGTTGAAAAACCAGAACGACCTCTGGGTGTGCTAATGATGTCGTTGGGTGGAAAGAACCAGGGCTTTTCACGGATCGAGTCACTTCTCGCCGGCCGGGTTGGGGCAGAGTGACGCGACCCGACCCGACCCGTGAGATTTCGAATACCTCCTGGCCCGACCCGATTCGACGCGCGAGATTATGAGAACCTCCTCACCTGATCCGCTGGTCTGGTCTGGTCGGGTCATGGCCCGTGCGAGACCCTGGAGAGAACGGTTTAGTGTAGAGACTGATAAACACACGTATACTTGGCCTCTGCTTTACCCCGCCCGATGCTCGCATCGACCGCGCCACGACGCTATTTTCCCAGGGGTACAGGAACAAGTGCGAGTTTACCATAAGCTTAGGGGCCGACGGATTGGCGACGACGGGCTTTCGGGTGGGAAGGTTTAAGGCGGATGTGCCCATCACGGTGGAATCCCCTAAGGACTGCCCTCAGGTGAAGGGCTGGTACATAGCAGCTACAGCTGCTGGGATGGTCTTGTTTTTTTGGCGGGGGATACCGCCGCAGAGGGTGTTGATGTTGTCGCAGTGCGTTTTGTGAAGGCAGCTGCGGCTTTGAGGTCGAAAAGAGACGAAAACGATCGATTGCGGCAATCGGGTTAGTGCAGCTACAGCTGCTGTCGATGACTGAACGGGGTGCTTCAAGGCGGGGGGAGCGGGGGGGAGGTCCCGCCACAGCTAAGGCCGTAAGTTGGCTGGCTGGAAATCGCCGACCATTAGTTCGGCTACGTGTTACAGGTTATTGTGTGCGGCAACTTTCGGGGTCGTGCGTCTGAGCCTCTGACTCGACAATATTTGCAGGTGCACAAGGGTTATTCCCTTTGAAACATCAGAGGGAAAAATTGACCAATAAAATTGACGTTTATGGCATCGGCCATTTGAAGCAACGCGGGCTGCTGGGTATTGGTGATGTATTTCGTGCCCTAACTGCAATAATACAACAAGACGCACAAGATGATCGATTCCGTTCGTACTGCTGCGCACTGATGGAGACGGTGGATAACATCAGACGGCGAGTAATATCGCACTTGTCTTGTCGTGTATTTGGTCGCTACATACCCAGGCTCCAAAAGGAATAACAGTGCCCATCGTGCATGCTACTATGATCGACTCCCATGAATCAAACTATTGCTAGGTGCACCGAGACATGAAGACGCTCTGCGCGCAGCTTGATGCATTCATGCGGACGTCTCCATTCCTTCCATACGAAGATGTGAGTGCCCCGAGCGTTTGAGCGTGTGCGTGCGCGCTGGTCGCGTCGGACCAGAGTACCGGCAAATTATGTCTGCGAGGTATAACTGTGACGTTGTAAGGTTTGACCCCTAGGGTTCGCCACGCGTGGATGTTTGTGGGAGCTTGTTTTCGCGATGTTACGTCCCACCCCGCCCCACGCCGTGCATGGGAAAGAAGTAAGGTAGTAGAAATAGCGATCCGCACGCCGTGTTTCTCGAGTGTGCCTGTAGCTCGTGCGCGTGGCGCGATGTTAATCCTCCAAAAACGGCCCAACTCTAACTCTATGTAGCTTGTCGCCAAACACGTGGGGAAAAAATGAAAGGGGCGATTTCCTCCCGATGCATACCCCCCCCTGCACACCGAAGCTCATCGCCTCGCGTCTCTCTGTTCCCAGACGAGCAAGAAAGGCGTGTGGAGGTTCCTAGTGGTCCGGCGGTCGGTGGCAGACAACGAGACCATGGCCAAGCTTGTCGTTAACCTAACGTGGGTGCTCCCCCGCTTGCTGGAACCAGCGTTGTTCTCTTGGCAGCTATATACGCATGCCGTACGTAGCAGCTGCTGGGTGGTTTTTTTATTTATTGGTCGTACGTATCGTTGTGAGTTGTCGTTTTGTCAACCAGATGCGCCGCGCAACACCGCTCGCTACAGCCGAACGCGTGCGCGAGAGTGATTGCCGTGGTTGTGGTGCGACTTACGCGTCTGTGGAGCCACCGCGTGTACATTCGTTTTGTACTACCAAGCGTATAACGAGAGCGCACAGTTCACCAAATCTTTGGGATATCTGTGCATGGACAGGTTAGGGGTATATTGCCATAGAAATTTGGAAGCTCTGCGTGCAGCGTGTCACGCGTATGCCGCGTGTAGTGCGACACCAGTCCGCTCCAAATGATGGAGTTTAGAGCCAATAGGCGCGTTCCTTGGGTCCAACTTTGAGTTCTGGTGACCCTCGGCGTCGACTCGATCGGTTTGTCAAAACCCCTACGCGCCTGTTGACGCCGGCGCTTGCTTTTTTGCTTCATTGGTTGGTTATTTGATTGATTGATTGATTGATTGATTGGTTGGTTGCTTGCTTGCTTGCTTGATTGACTTATTGATAAAGTGGTTGGTTGATTGTGGTTGATTGATTGAGTGAGTGGGTGACTGGGTTTTTGATTGATTGAGTGCTTGCTTGCCTTTCCTCTACGTTTGTTTATTTTGCTTATTCTCTGCAGTTGTGTGCTTATACTCTACCTATGCTTGCTTGCTTATACTCTATGCCTGTTTGCTTGCTTATTGTCTGTGTCTGTTTCTTGCTTGCCTGCTTACTACTTCTTTTTCTTGCTTGCGTGCTTGCAGAGGGGTTTCGGAGACGGAGGAGTGGAAGAAAGAAGAAAAGCGCCTTGTGAAGGAGCTGAAAGAGGGGGCGCAGGAGCAGGAGGGGACCCGGCTCGTGAGTCTTCACCTGTTGCCCTTGTTGTTGTTGTTGTTGTTCATGTTATTGTTGTTTTTTATTAATCTTGATGACGGTAACGGCTCATTTTTTTTGTCTCGGTCTCCCCCTGAACCCAGCACGCACGACAACTGGACCCTCGTTTTGAATTCCTAGAACCATTTGAATCGCTTTTTTTCCCATTCCCTGGATCCATCTGATTGGGTACACATTTTTATTGTATTATATGCGGGTGCCAGGTGTCCTTGTGGGTGCAGGAATATGCCGGGGTTTCATCGCCGGATGAAACATCGCCGTTGCGGCTGCTGTGGGGTAAGGAGCGGATAGAGGAGGAGCTTCTCGGTCTGCGCTTCACCGTGTCGCCAAACTCGTTCTTCCAGGTCAGGTTGCTTCCATTCCATCCAGTGCAATGCCTCCCCTCCTTTAGGAGTACCTGGTATAGACGACACGATTAGGAGTGCCTGGTACAGGCCACTTTCAAAAGTACCTAGCATGGCCTACCTTTAGCAGTATAGTCCACCTTTAGGCCTATAGCCCGCCTTTAGGACTAAAGCCCAGCTGGTGTTTGTTGTGGTTTTGGTTGGTTAGTTTGGGTGTGTGTTTGTTTGCTTGCTGCCTGTTCGGTTAATGAGCGGATAGAGAAGCTGCTCGGCCTGCGCTTCACCGCTTCGCCAAATTTTTTATTCCAGGCCAGGGCGCCGCTTCCGACGGTGCCTTTTCCCCCCTTCACCAGTGCATGTGGCTGTTTGATGGATTGGTTGGTGGGTTAATTGGTCAGTTGATCTGCTTGTTTGCTCGGTTGCAATTTTTGCTTCGCACTTTTGCTTGTTTGCAACTTTAGCGTGTGTACAGTTTTTTCCGTGTTTTACATGTGCTTGCATGCTTGCCTGCTTATTTGTTTTTTTTGTTTGCTTGTTTGTTTGCGTGTTGATTTGATCCACTAAGAACCACCTAGGAATAGCTCTAGTCCCATCCAACCGATGTGTGTTTTTTCAAGTCCACAAAACAACAAAGCTTCGGCGTACCCTGGATTATTGTCCAGATTTCGGTTACTTGTGAGCATGTCGGTAGAGCTAAATACCGCTCACTGCGCGTGTCGTGCGCATGCAGGTGAACACGCTGGGGGCTGAGGCGCTGTACCGTGTGGTGATCGAGGTGAGGTTTTCATTTTCCGTACGCAAACGGTGGCGTTTGGCTTCCAAAACTCACTCCCGTCTTCAGTAGCACTTTATGTTTCAGTGTCTCTTCTCCAGCTCCGAGCGCTGGTTTGCTATTTACGTGTGGTCGATGCTGTAATCGTCAGGTTTTTCAGGGCTTTTCACGGGTCAGTTCACTTCTCGCGGGTCGGGTCAGTCGGGTCGGGTAGGGTAGGGTAGGATAGGGTAGAGGGTAGGGTCTGGGTGGTATGATCCGACCCGTTTGATTTTTGGAAACTTCGTGGCCCGATCCGACCCAGCCGTGAGAATCCGTGTATCTCCCGACGCGATCCAACTTGACCCACGAAACTTTGAAAACGTCCTGACCCGATCTTCGGGTTGAGTCACGGCCCGTGAAATCCCTGATAAAGTTCGTCCCTAACAGCCTCCGAAGTCCCAAAAATGTTGCAGTTACCGTCGTTGTGTTAGCGTTCAATTTGCCTCCCCACGCTGCCGCCGTCATCTCCGCCCACTCAGAACCTGGACCTCGGCGATGATGTGGTGGTCCTGGATGTCTGCTGCGGCGCGGGAACGATCGGCATATGCGCTGCGGCGGCGGGTGGGGCTAAGCGAGTAAGTGTTCCTTTATCCCCCATAGAGCTGCATCCACGTTTTTGGTTACAATGTTTTTTGTTTTTGTCGGATATTGATTGCACCGTAAACGGGTTATAAATAGGGGGGCTGAGTCCGCGTTAAACAGGACTAATCTTCCGTTGAATTGATTTTGGTTGTTTGCTTTTCGAGTTCGGGGCTTAGATAGCCCGAAAGGGCTGCCGATAGGGCTGCCAATAGGGCTGTGTCTTGGTGGGCGCCTTGAAGCAGCCTCGCTGTGCGAGATGCTGCCGTCACGTCCCGGGGGGGTTCGTTGCATCGTTTTTGTTGTGTACGCGGTATCATGTAACAATAGCGCTGGTGTCGTTTTCCTTCGCCGTTCGTTCTTAGCGTCGAACTACGATTTTTGCCGCAGCATTTCTGTGTGGCGAGCGACCGGTGTTGCATCTTGGTGTGTGGTATCATGAGTGTATTGTAATTTGTGCAGTACCTCGTCCCTTACTGTACATATTGTTCGAAAAAACGGAATTCAGGAGAAGATAATGCGTAACACGAATGAGAAGTAAACGGGTCGGTTATCCTGGCTGTCCTCCTTTAAAATCCCATTCTTTGCGTCCAGAGGCCACCAGCCGACTGCAAGAAACGATCACAGATCACTCAAGCGCCGCGCGTAGCGCTAGTCGCACGAAGCTGCAGTAGTAACGTGACCGTTCGTTGTCGTTTTTTTCTTCGTTTTTACGTTGAACGCTTTGGGCGGTGAGACGTTAATGTCGCCGACTTCAAGCAGTCATGAATAGACCACTCGAACACCGCAGCGTTGGTCGCACGTAGCTACGGCAGCGGCATGGACACTGGTCGTGGGGGGACGTTTTATATTTTTTCGTGGCCGAAAATCTCGTTTGTGTTTTTATACGTCATGCGCTTTGTCCCAATGGCTTCATGTGGGGCATTTTTGGCGCGTGACAGGTGTTTGGAGCGGACCTGTGCTTGCCCGCGATTGAGGACGCAAAGCTCAACGCCGAAGCGAACAACATAAAAAACTGCGAGTTCGTTTGCGGGAAGGTGGGACAGTTGATTTTGTGCGCTATTTGTTTCAGTGGTGTTGATCGCTTGTTGCCTGTCGCATTTTTTTTTTGGTTGGATGCGCCTTTTTTTTGCTCGATTTCACGCTGCGAAAGCTGCCCAAACGCCTTGCAGGCGAGAGCGTTATGCTACAGATGCCCTGGTTCTGTACGGTAGAAGGAATTGTCTATTTCGATAAGTCTCGGGCGTTCCACACGCTGTGTGAGGTCGCGCTGTCGTCGATTTGGAAGATACCTTGTGTTTTCTACTACTCTTCGCTTTGTTTGGAGTGCGGCGTGCGTCCACTAACGTGTTTGGACAATTTTTTAGGTTTCCATGGGGCTCCTCTACTCCTCTGCCTATAATACACAAGCACACAATGAAAAGACGTTTCTCACTCGCTACCCCATGTGGCCTTTGAACTTTTTATTTTTAGTTATTTTATCATTTGAAGTATTTTACTCCCCAGCTCAACTCGTAAGAGTTTTTTTCCCGTCAGCGACCTGCTGGACAAGCCGTTGAGAAGGGGAAACAAGTTTCGATTACCGCATAGGATGTACGAAGAACTGCTGAATTAGGAGATGATCAAATTATTAATAGTACCCGGTTTAAGGTGGCTGGGATTTTGATAAATGCGCACAGCACGATACTGCTCGTACTAATGTGCGCTCACACTCGACGGTTGATGAGACCTCGCTCGTTGTCTCTGTGTATGCCATGCCGGGGTTTCCGAAGAGTTGACGGTGCTGCCTCAGCGC
This sequence comes from Undaria pinnatifida, assembly GCA_012845835.1. NCBI lineage: Eukaryota > Phaeophyceae > Laminariales > Alariaceae > Undaria > Undaria pinnatifida. The sequence goes on along the minus strand of JABAKD010000015.1, from coordinate 2,039,107 downwards.
CCGTCGCCCGTTTAACATTGCACCCGCCTATGTACCTCTGCCCAACCATGCTATCAGTCATTGGCGCACGAACCAGTTCGGACCGATGGTGCCGCTACCCACGAGAGACCGAAGCCTTTTAAGTTTCTAATGCAAGTTCGATTTGCTTCTGCGCCTAGCCCATATACTATTCACTACTGTTGTTTATAACACTGTTCCTTCTGAGCCTCGACGCGAAACTTGCACATTCCGATGACTGGTTTCAACGGTTTATCGCATGTCATATGTGCTTATCATGCGGACGTCTCCCTTGAGCAGGCGGAGGCTGTTGTCGGAGGTCAAATAGCATGTGCCGTCAATCAGCACAACAAAGAATGCAGGGCGGCGGCCGCCGCCGCGAAGGGAACAGAGCCAACCGCAACGACCGATAGCACCCCAAAGGCAAGCTTTAGTAGATAGCATGTTGTTTGTGCCTGGATTACGGCGCATATTTGATGGCAGTTCAATATATTAGGGGGTTCCAATAGTCTGTTGGCTTTATCGTAGTGGGAAATGTATTACGGGCAATTCCGCTTGTTGATGATTTGTTTCCTAATACGCCACGTAACTATTCTTTCTGCGAGACTCTTTGTCTTGTCACTGGAGAGAGGATTAATATATACATGGTCTTATGTTAATATTTGTCCGCAAAGCCGCATGTCAGCACTATCCGGTCATGTGTGACCTGTCAACGCGTTCGGGATGAAGTAACACGGCAAGCTTGTAGGAAATGATATAGGATAGAAGTAAATGAGAGGGAGAACGGGGGAGGTGGAGGGTAGAAGCGGTCTGTTGCCTTTCGTATACCTTCGTGCGGCGGGTCTTGCTCTCACTATTTTGTACCTGGTATATATCTGCGAGGAACGTCGTTCGTGCCAAGCTATAAAATATAAAACAGCGGCTCGAGAGGTACATGATGCACTGTCCTGACCATCTGCCCCAACCATTCCAACCAGGTAAAACATATTCTGCCGCTCGTGTTAGCCGGGTCGCGCTTGCGTTAATCGCGTCCCGCTTGTGTTACGGTGCTAGACCCACTTTAAGACCATCCGGTTTAAGATTTTCCGGTGCGTAAAACCGGATAAATGGGCTTGTTCCTATAGCTTAGAATTAGTATGGAATGGTTTTTATTTATTACAGTAGTGAAATATAAGACCAGACATGGAGTTAAAACCTCTGTAATGGCCTGTCCCTGTCCCGAGGTGGACTTAAAGCGGGTCTACCGCTTGCAAACGTGTCCGTTTTTGCGCCTCCTGTTTTTGTCAAACTCCCCACGTTTGTGGCGAACGCCCGCCGCCCGCACCAAAACGCCCCTCCCCGCCTTGTGTAAAACGCCTCCTGTTTGTGTTGAACGCCTGTCCCTTGTGCCAAACGCCTCCCCTTTAAGTCTAACGCCCCCCGTGTCTAATGCTTCCCACTTGTGCCCAACGCCCCCTGTTTGTGTCGAACGCCTCCCGCTTGTGCGAAACGCCCCCCCCCCTCGCCCCCCCCCCCCCCTGTGCCGACGCTTCTCAGGAGCCTTTGCGTCCCGAGTTGAAGTTTGCGGCTGTGCTCGACCCTCCACGGTCTGGCGTTCATGCGAAATGCTTGAGGTCACTTCGGGGCACGAAAGCTATCAAGAGACTGGTGAGGGGAGGACTTGTGGTGGGACTGTGATTGGTCCACGGATTAGTTGGGTGGTCGAATGGTTAATTGAGGGTGTTGCCTGAAAGGACATAAGCTATCGTGAGCCCGTGTGTCATGCTGCGAGTTGTGTGTTTTTGGTTGATTGGCTGATTGGCTGTCTTATGTGCTATTGATCGATTCGAATTTGCTTCTAGTTAGGGAGTTCTGGGCTGGTATGAAGAATTTGATGAGGGATTGGTCGATACATCTGCAGCTGGTCGTTTCAGGGCAATGGATACTCTAGTTGCTATTAGTAGTTGATCTAAAAGTTAATGGATTAATCTGGTGATGTATCGATTGCCCGCCGACACGGCAACAGCCACAACAACGGCAACTACAACAGCGTTCTCGGCCTGCTGTTGATCAAGACGCCGGGTTTGAGCCACTCGCACGAACGACTCTATACCTCGCTCACAAAATTGTGTTAGGAGACTTGTTTGGCGCAGAGCAATCAACCATTCAATTGGGGATTCTTATCGAAAACTTGAAATAGTTCACGAAAACCTAAGACCACGAGGGACGGGAGATCACTCGCGCGAGTGACCCCGAGCTGCTGCCAAAAAAGCCCCCAAAAGTACAGTTAACCCCTACCGTAGCATTGATCTGTTTCGAGATTGCTTAACCGCATCATTGGTGACCCTCGGGACATTTGTTTGGTGGTCAGAAGCAGAAACGTGTCGTGCCGAAAGGGCTTAAACCCAGGACGGAAATTTGCCGCAGACGTCGAGCCGAACGCCCCCGCCCCCCCCCCGCCGTCCACCCCCCGATATAGTCATTTCAACTCGAAGACCCCCACTCTCCGCGTTTCGCAGGCACATTTATATTCCCGCTGTCTCGCAAGAAAACCCTAGCCCTCTCATCCAGGCTCCGTCCCGGCGTCGTATGAGTGCAACGGTCAATTTTGTAAAACTACGGCCGTGCATGATAACGAGTAGCCCCCCCCTCCCTCTCAATTGCGATGTCGAATGATGACGTGCTCGATTTTCGAATCCAGGTGTACGTGTCGTGCAACCCCACAAAATCGCTGCCAGCGGACGCGTTGATCCTGTGCTGCCCTGTTTCGAACAACACGGTGGGGGTGCCATTCCGTCCCGTGAAGGTGCGAGACCGTTGGCTGCTGCTGTAGGATGATTAAAATGTGAGCAGGAACGTTTGCGCGTGTTGTCCTCTAACAATCAGGTGTATCTCTGCATTGATGATGGTGCGACGGCGAGCGCCGCCATACAGAGAGGGTGGGTAGGAGTCGCCCTATCGAAGGCCTCCACGGCGAAATACCTGATTAAACGTTGTTACGAAAAACAACAAATACCCTCAAGGGCTGGAGCAGCCACCGCCACTCTTTCCCTCGCCGTGGCACCATCAGCAAGCACAGAAACACATCTGACTACTACAGGACAACAGGCACAAACGTTTCAATTTAGAGTTCTCGTAGTGCCTTATACAAAGCGAGGTTGGTGTGATTCGCACCATCGAGCAACTTCATGGTGGAATGCTTGATTGAACGTGTTGAAATTGTCGCGAAACATACCCTCGAGGACAGGAGTCACCACTCTCACTCTTCCCCTTCGCCGCCACTCCCACCCAAATATATCAGGAGATTGCCGTTTACCCCTGTGACGGACGGCGGGCTAGACTTATTATACTACCGTAGTAAGGGTGCAAGTCGTCGCGCAGGGGTGCGATCGTTTTTATATCAATATGTTCTTGTCTTTTTCACCCCTGCGCGATAACTCCGATACGTGCGATATTCCGATATCTGGTCAAAAATCGAATCAAATCGTTTGGGTCTGGTATTTTTACGCGCCACTGTGCGATAGCTCCGATACCTGTGCGGAAGTCGGCTGACATCATTTGGTCCTGGTATTTTATCACAACCCTGTGCGGTAACTCCAATATGTGCGACGACTCTCATCCTTACGGTAGTTTTAGTGTGGGAGGTTCTTGAGGTGTAACTAACGCCACCCCAAACTGCTGTCGGTTGGCATCCTAGACTTAAATACGACCTGGGATCTCCCAATGATATTTACCGAAGAAAAGTCGAGTTTATACGAGTTTTTTTCGCCACCCTCGCCATCCTCGGTGACACCAACAACAATGGGTTGGGTTGGGGTTGGGTTGGGTTGACGATAGTTTCACATGTCCACCAGGGCGAGTTTCTGTCATAGTGAGAATTACATCTGATACTAATTTTAGTGTAAGATATGCTAGTGATGTGACTAAACTGCCGACTCCTGATCTGTTTGACCCTGCCGTTCCGCAGGCCATCCCTGTGGACATGTTCCCACACACACCGCACATGGAGCTTGTCATGGTGTTTGAGCGCATCGAGCCCGAACCGGAGGTGCCGTCCTATGCCGCGAAGCGGGCCAAAACGAAGGCGGCAGAGGCGGCTGCAGCGGGTGGAGTGTTACCCGAGGTGCCACCTGGAGAAGGGGCTAAACCACATTCGTCGGGTCCACCCTCCTCTGCTGCAGACCAGGAAGCGGCCAAGAAAGGCGAAGCATGCCAGGCTAGTGAGCAAGTTCGGGCTCGTGAAGCATCCGCTAAGGCTAGCGGAGCAGACGTCAAAGCTAGCGAAGCAGTTCAGGCTGGCGAACCGGCCGTTCGAGCTGGCGAAGGGGCGCACCAGAGTTTGCCCCCCCCTGCTGCAGGCCAAGAACCGGCGAAGGCTAGCGAAGCAGGCCAGGCTAGCGCCGAGGATAGCGGAACAGCCGCCAAGGACAGCGAAGCAACGCAGGCTAGTGAACCAGCGCAGGCTAGTGAACCAGCGCAGGCTGCCGATGCAGCCATGGATTGTGAAACAGCCAAGGCTAGCGAGCCAGTCATGACTATCGAACAGGCGGAGGCTAGCGAATCAGCGGAGGCTAGCGAACCAGCGACAGCTAGCGAAGTAACGAAGGCTTGCGAAGGCAGTCAAGGCTAGCGAAACCGTCGAGGCTTGTGAAACAGACAAGGCGTGTGAAACAGGCGAGGAAATCGGCGCCGATGAGACGGAGGGGGTTTGCCGATTCGATATCGACGACAAGCTCCTGAACATCGCGATCCCGAGAGAAATTTGCTGTGTCGAGCACCGCGCAGCGTACACTTTTGAAGGCTAGCGAAGCCACTAAGGCTATCGAAGTCGCCGTCGATGGGACTGCGGAGGTTGCCTATTCAATGTCAGCGGCAAACCCTTAACAAGCACCATCTCGAGAGCATTTGCCGGTGTTGAGCACCACGTAGATTATGTCTTGGAAAGCTAACAAAACAGCCAAGACTAGCGAGGCCGCCGCATATAGAAGTTCATGGTTTGCTGATTTTATGTCAACGGCAAGCCCTCATAAATTGCGACCCTAAGAGAGTTTGCTGGTTTCGAGCATCGTGTGGCTTAAGCTTTGGCTATCGAAGGGCTAATGAAACACCAAACGCTAGCAAAGTCGCCAGGCCCTTGATAAAGAATCGCGATCCCGAAGGAATTTGCCGGTTTTCGAACACCACTTGGCGCAAGCTTTAGCTGGTGAAGCATCGACGGCTAACGAAACAACTAAGACTAGCCAAGTGGCCGTCGATGCGACGGCGGGGACTGTCTATTCGCTACCGATTGCAAACCCTCTCAGAAGCGTGACCTCGAGATTTTTTGCAGGTTTTCGGGCACTACGTGGAGTAAACTTAACTTGAGCTGTTATCCTGCTGAAATGCCCGCACTGTATGGATTTTTTTCGGCCGTGCGGTCACTGCAGTGGTACTGGGTGTCAGAGCAGATTACGTGAAGAGGGTGCAATAGAGATAGGTGGACGATCTTGCTGTTTTCGTGGAGGGAAGGGTCGGAGGGGGGAGGAGGGCGCTCTGCTGCGGATGTTTTAATGGCCACTTCTGCTAAAAAACGCATGATATTTTGCCAGGAAGTTTTTTATCAGCTGGTGGTTTGTCGGCAACGCGTCGTCTAGTGTGTGCGCTGCTTCTCAAGCTTATTGAAGTGTAGCTTTCGAAGAAGCCAGCCCCTTGTGTTTCATGCCATACATGCACCCCAAGCGTAGTGAAGGTACGGCTTTCGAGAAGCCATGTGTGCCCATCATGAGTTCCACCCGACGACGGGTGCCCTGCCCCGACGCGTTACGATAGGGATATAGCACGTTTTGGCCAAATTATTTAAGATTTGATGCGATTCCTCTACTGGGGAGCTACCCAAACAAGTTGAATTTCCATTGCTTTGTGGTTTTTGATATTATTCGTTAAATATATGTCTACGTACGAAGACCGTGGGATTGTTCATCGCCTCACACCTTCATTTTCCCTCGAAGTCAGTGTTTGGGCGAGGTATGACGCTCCTCGAGTGGAAAAAGCCTAACAAAAATGGCATGCACCGCTATCGTGCTATTTCAATACTATTAGCAGCTTGCGCCCCCTCCGGCGCGTCCTGCCCCTCACCGCCATGCTATAGTGCGCCCGTTCCCGTGACGTCCTACGCTACGTGACGACCGTCAAAACAAGCTGTTTTTCCAATTTGACCACAACGCCAGCAGTAGGCTCGTGGCGGCCACAATTACTGGGATAACCCCGAATTCGATCCCCATGCCGATTTTTCTTCGCGTCCACGGTCGAAGCGAGGTGGCGGCTCCCTTGATGCTCGGGGTGCACACGACCTTGGGCTGGCGTCGACTTGTCCACTCCACGTCTCGAAACGGCTGCCCTGAAAATAGGAGCAGTGGTAAATCGGAATACAGTAGGGCACCAGGTTTAGCAGCGTCCACAATAGTAAGAGAAAACTATTTTAGAACTGCCCCCATGTTTTGCGGGACAACCTATTTGGATTGAGTATGAAAATGGTGAATTGTTGCAGTAGAAAAGGGGTTAAGAGTGGTCGAATCGGCTTGTCATGCCTTGTGACGCCTATACTAAAACCTGTATGGTTGACTAAAACCTGTATGGTTGACTTTAATCTATATGGTTGTGACGCCTACACTAAATCCTTATCTCAGTTTGTGAAACTGAGTTTCTTACTTGGCTCTTTCTTGGTAAATGCAAGCCCATGTCCGCCTGACTGTCTGTTCGTCTGTCCGTCTGTCCGCATCCCTTATGTTTTTGGGATTTTTGTGCCGATTATCGATGTATTAGTTCGTTACGTGTACCGATGATATACCATACCATACCAGACCCATGGTAGGCCACTTATATTATGTCACATATGCACCATGCCATGCCGTACCGTATACCATATACCATACCAGACCATATCATGCTGATCATCCCATACCCGTACGTCTACCGTAACGTAACATATCACCCTCCTTGCGTACACAAGTATACCATTTCAGTTACCGTACCACACAAGCCACCGCATAGTCTATACCTTCTTCTTTGGCCCCTTCGCATCCTTGCGCTCAGTAGCCGCGCCCTTCGTGCTTTCGTAGGCCGATTGCTACTGGTATACCGTAGGTACATACCCTTTCTCGAGCTCTCACGGTTGTGAGCTCCATCATAGGGTTGTATATCTTGCAATGAGGCGTTTAAGCCTCATTATTACGAGGTGTGGGAGAATCTATAGCCTCAATTTCGTTTGTTTCGAATAGCCGCGTCTTCGATCCCCTTTCCAATTCTGGATGTTTTGTTGGCATCCTTTGATGGGCAGGTGATCTGCATCTACGACTATTCAGGGTGGGCTAATGTAATAGAGTGTCAGTATATCTGGCAATAGATTCGGTAAGGTAGTCCGCAGAGTCATGGTCTATTGGCCACAAGAAGATTCTCATGAACGGAATATTCTAAGTGGAGCGGATGACCCGTAGAATCTAGCTAGCTTATACCACAAGAGCGTTCTCGGAAATGTAACGTTCCTCCTCTGGACAAGATAGATAGAAGTAAGCTCGTTAAGCGCTCATGGGAACATAGAAGGTCCAGGAGAACGTTCCTTGTACGTTCCACACGTAAAGGTCCAGAAGAAAGCACAGCAGCAATGCTGGGGTGAAGCGAACTCTGTGAGCTTCACCCCACCCCCGTGCTCTCACTCCTTCTCCTCCTCTTCCTCTTCCTCCTTCTACTTTCCTGTCTTCTCGAGCTTCTCATAGCTCAACGCCAACAATGAGAAATCTATAAAGAAGAACCGGTGCTGTCTCCAAGCGAAGCTGATACCCCTGCGTCCTTTCCCTCCCACCTTCCGGCACCACGACACCTTCACAATACCATACGGACCATACCATACTTTACAGCACCACCCCATTTCCCGCCCGGGGTCGCTCTCAGAATAAATTGCAATTAAAATTACCATACTAAATTCAAGACAAAAAATACTGACTACCTTCAAGATAAAAAATAACAAAAAAAAATGAAGAAAAAAAATGGATTTCGGATGGAGTCAGAATCAAAAGGTAGACGAAGTGAGAGAGATAGCCGCTACCACACTACCTTCAAGATAAAAGAAATTTCGGAAAAACGCGAAACATAGAAAGGCTCTTCACATGCCCAGCACCCATGCTTCAGGTAGGACAGGATTCGAAGTAGCCAGGATTACGCAGAATCCGAGCCCACGCCGAGTGACCTTCTTGTCTAGCCACTATCTGGCCACGAAGGGGCGGGTCGAGCGTGCGTTTCACTTGCTATTTCGACTCAGTCAAGCATCCGTAGCCAGCAGGCTGACTGATTATTGTCTGCTGCGTGTTCTCTACGCAGATAGCAACACCTCACTCGCACGTCAAAAGTTTGGGAGCATGTTTCGGTGTTCGCCGAGGTGTCTGTACGCTGCCGTCCGTCGATGTCCCTGCTATGATAAGGGGAAAAAATTCTTGCAAAAGTATCCAAAGAGCGGTAAAAGTATTTTGAACTGCGGACGGTGGGTCTGCCGAGTTATCGCGCTAAAAAACAGTAAGTACTCGGGATGCAGTAGTACTCGACACGCGAGCGAACCGGATGGACTAACATGTTATTTTGTGCGAACAGTATAACCAGTTGATGGCCTTACCGCTGCTTTATTTTGCTTCAACGCCACTAATGCTGCTGCTTCAGCAAAAATGCTCTTTCTCCGTGACGTGCGGAACTCGTTACACACAAGCTATCCAATAAAAATAACGAAATATCGTACCCATTTCCAGCTAATTTTGATAATTAATGCAAAATATGCCACAGCAGTGTAGTAAAAAGTTAATGCCAAATACCTGAAAAAAAAACAGTTTTCCCCACATAACCTACACCCACATGGCACGTAACCGCGAGGTGTAAGAGTATTGGGCGGGACACAGAGTGTCCCCTGCAGATCTGCCAATTGAGCAGGTCCTCGGAGAGTACTCACTTTCTTAGCCTTCGCAGTCCTGACTATCCCGAATATAAAACGCCAACCCTATCATACGAAACCCATCCAAATTATCTCAACTCGGATAATTACAGGCCTTTCGAGGTCGTATCTCAGCAGAGGGATAATATTCGCCATAATAGAGAAGAAACTGGACTGAAAACGGGGAAATACCCTGGATACACAAGCAGCTATCATCTCCAATAACGCGTAACCACATTAGACTATATTATAGGTAATCGCTTGGGTAAAGCATGCCATACAGAAGACAAACAAGGGGAGGAATGGGGGAAATTACGTATACACGGTAGGACCTGTAATGGATACGTTTGCCTGGTAGACGAAGTAACGGTCTCCGTAGTTGAAGTAACCGGCAAATCGCGGTGTGTTGTAGATATATTTTTGGCATGTTTATATCGAGATTTGGGGGTTGGAGTAGAAAAAAATGAAATGGTGAGATACAAAAACACAAAATAGTACCTGGAAAGAAATCTCTGAGATAGACAGGGTCGCCATTTTCGTCGGTGTCCGGTTCTTCAGCCTCGTAGCCGTTGAAGTACTGGCTTTCTCCGCAACGCCACATATCTTTCTGGTTCTGGCAAGCCACCATCAGGTTTTCGCACGCGCTTCTACATGTGACTAGGCTCTTGTCGCTATCATCACACCTGCATTATGTTTTACACAAGTTGACAAGTTGGCGTAAAGGTATTACGGGGTGTTAGCTGGTTCACCAAAGAGCGTTGCGAGTCTTACTTGTTCGTGGTTGTGACTGTGCTCGTGACTTAGAACGCTGAGACAAACCACCACAATGTTTTCGCAAGCGCCTCTGCAAACGACTAAGCTCTTGTCGCTATCATAACACCTGGTGTGGTTATACAATTTGACAAGCTTGTCCATCAGGAACGAACAAGGGGTGCGGCCTGTTAATGGCCATGGTTGTGTGTGTTCGTCACTTAATAACTGTGACATATTAACCGTTTACCACAGGCAAAAATACCCTACCCTTCAACCACGTGCAAAACAAAGCATACATATCCTATACTAGTTTCAAGTAGTTTGCACCCCTTGAGCTTTATGCATGCGCTCCTACAAGTGACCAGGCTCTTACCGCTAATCATCACGCTTGACGTCTTAATGAAAGTCTACCACTTCTGAACAATGTTCCAAATACATGAGCTGTGAGTTCGATCAAACTGAGGGTCGACACTCATCTTTGCAAGCTGCGTCATACTCCGGTCGGGCGTTTTTCACTCTTTAAAGATATGTGAATCCCTTGGATTCTGTCAAGGGCGGTTTCGGTCTAAAATCGTTCTGCGCATTGATACTGTGTAACTCACTTTTTTATTCTTCGCGAGCGAGCGGTTGTGGTCTGTTAAACCTTTTTATGAGCTGCAAAGAATACCAGGTATGACCCACTAATCTCAAGTGTTTTGTCCCCGAGCGTGTGGAAGGAGTTCTAAAAGGGCTACTAATTCGTTGCGGTTACCCGGTTTCCCTTCGGGATGTGGCCCACTTGAAGCCTCGGGGGTGGTCGCGGGAGGAAAGGGGGAAATGATGGCGTACGTTCCTATGGGCGACACCGTACCAGCTATATACGATAGCACAAAAAGGAGGTCTCGAAAATTAAAGAAAACCTGAGCAGCCACCGCGCAAGTAACCCGGCAAGCACCATATCGACCAGCCTAGACGAGTTTACAGCCTAGTCTGTTTGCGTTCGTCACAAAAATAGCTATATATTACCCATCATTACCCTTTCACGTGCAAAAATGAACTGCACTACGAAAATTGCAAGTAGTTTGCCCTCATGAGGTTTTCGCACGCGCCCGAAAAGGTGAGTATTAACAGGTTCTTTCCGCACTCTTTCACACCTGTATTACACTGTTGGATCAGGTGGTTCATTCGGAGCAAGTGAATGTGGCCTGTTTAATTGTTGTGGTTGTTTATGGCGATATGTTAGCCCTCCGCCCACTTCGAAACGTATCCTCACGAGTTAATATGTAGCTACTTCGCAAAAACGATTGTGCATTTCAAAGAGGGTTGAGAGTAATTCATGACCCGGCCTGTTAAAAACATACCAAATTTAGACTTATCTATGGCCATTTCTTCGACACCCTCGCATGGGACGTGCAATTGCAATTGCAAGAACACGCGTGCAACGATAGAGGTAGCGCTTTTCGTCTGAAGAATTGGTTTCTGAATGACTTAAGACACTCCTTAACCCAAAATCGTCGGAAAATACGCCCCATTCATTTGGCGTGATTCTCGTCGTGTACCTAGGCCATGGGATTTATCATCCGGTAGCAGCAGTTTTATTTTTCTCCAAATCAGGATTTGGGAGAGGTCTTGAGCTCCCAGATTGAGGAGTAGTGTTAAGAAAAAAAGTGGTGCACCTCTATCGTAGCACGCGTGTTATACTAATTCCAAGCTAATCCCCGCTGTCACTCGGAGATAGTTGTCACAATGGAAAACAGAACACGTTCGCCGACGTTACAAAAAAAACACACACAGTGCTACTTCAGTATGCCCATACTTTACTACACGCACATACTGCAGGCCGCAGTTCGTTGAAAAAATAGCTGTCAGCCTGGCGTATGCCTAAAAATTATTATTTCGTCGCGAATCGGTTGCGACAATCGCCCCCTTCCCCAATCCTTGAGAGGGTCTACGATCTAAAGACCACGGTCATGCATGACAATGAGTAAACCCCTTCCCCCCTCCCCCCTCCCCCAACATCTGCTCGACGTCACGATAGGTTTCCGCGAGGGTGGGGTGCGAAAAATTATTTGTGTTGTTCTCGTCCCCGGTATTCGTGTATCATTTGCATCATGTCGCCTTTAGTGTGCGAATAATCAACCCTACAAGCCAACTGCGGGATGTTGCTTGGCCACAGCAAGCTTGCTGTAGCGCGCTCCTATGTTGGCGCCAGTTGGTTGAAACATGGCACCACAATTCCTGCACGAGACTAAAAGTGCGTTTCCTGCCTTTGTTCTACACAGTATCATGCTATCCGTAACGACCTTCAGTAGTACAATTATAGTTATATAACCTGGGGAAATTGATGTAGCACATGTAGGCCTTGAAAGCCTTCTGGCAGTCCGTGTTGTCCGTGAACCGTGGCACCGGAGATCCCTTATTTCCGTACTCGTCAATACCTGGGCATTGACGTGGGTTGAACAAGAGGCATTATTATTGCGTTTGTCTCAGATAATTAGTTTAGCATCAAGGTAGGCATCATTATTGCGCTATTCTCTTGAAGAGGAGTTTAACAAGCAATATTTCGGCGCTATTCTCTTGAACGGGAGTTTAACACCAAAATAGGCATTATTTTTGCACCAGCCTCTGACGTACCATGCTTTCCAGTACCGATAATCGTATTTTTGCCGTGCAAGTTCCGGTTATCGCACACTTCTTGGCTAACGTAGACCCTTTAGTTCCATGCTCGTCGAAACATGATTGGGGAAGGTGGGTTGAACAAGAGGTTGACTCATGATACCTGGGAGTGCGGGTTTTAACACCGCAAATTTCATTGTGATTTCGTGATTCTCTGCCGTACCATGTGTGCCAGCGCGGATAGCTTGGGCGCAGCGCTGATAGCTTGGGCGCGGCGCTGGTATCGGCTGTCACACTCTTTTTTTGGCAACGTTTTCCTTGTCTCCACGGTTGTCTAAGGGTCGATCGTAGAGGTGCCAGAGGTGGATGGCTTCCAGATGTATTTTAACCCCCCCCCCCGCCTAAACGAGGAGGTGTCTCTATTAGGAGTAGGAATGGTGTTCCACCTCGAAAGGGATGTGCGGCCAATGGTCGAATGGCTAACACAAGCAACAAATGAGTGCGCCCCTCCCCCCCCCCCCCTCCCTATTATCGATATCCGTCACGCCTGCCAGAGCGTTCCGAACTGAGTTTTTTTTTTTTTTTTTTCACACACATCTACTTTCCAACTTCTGGACAAGGTCACAGGTGTCGTCCCTTCTCCCCCCCGTTCTTGCCTTCAATTTTTATCGCGCATAGGGTTCAGCAATTCCACTGCTCGTCGATTTTTCATCGAGTGTTGCTAACTCACGCTCTCGCGCTTTCCGCAAGTCGATTTGTGCACAAGAAAAGTCCCCACGAATTTATACGAGTATGCACTCGGGGGCATTCGAACTCACGAAACTGACCTATACCAGGCTCGAGGATAACCTGATACGCCACCGGGGCGACTGGCTATATTAGGTGCTAAGTAGCCGTGTTCCCGTATATATCGCTACGGTTTACGTTTATAAGCAATCCGCAACATATTTTACTCCCTCCTTATGCCGATATGCGCATCGCGTGTCAGATGCGCTCCACGCCAAGGAACATCAGGTTGTTGTAAAGCTTAGTTTAGGTAAGCTATTGGCCAACCTTTTGCAAGTGGTCAAACGGACTAATACCCCACTAATTCCTTCACAAGGTACTAAATGGCCGTGTTCCCCTATCCCCTTGTTTTTCGTTTATTTTTTGAATAAATATCATTTCATTTTTTCCAGCTTCTGGACAAGCCATGATCACAGGTGTCGTCCCTTCTCTTCCCCCGGTACATACACGCCTTTTTTTTCCGCTGGGAGGGTTCAGCTTTCCCAACTCTCGTCGATTTCCATCGGATTTTGCTACTTCACGCTCTCGTGATTTGTTGAAGGAGACGCGTCCTACGACAGTGGTGCACCACTTTTTTCTTACTACTACTCCTCAATTCGGGAGCTTAAGACCTCTCCCAAAACCAATTTGGAGAAAAATAAAACTGCTACCGGATGAAAAAATCCAGCGGCCTAGGTACACAACGACAATCAGGGAAAATAAACGGGGCGTATTTTCCGACGATTTTGGGTTAAGGAGTGTCTTAAGTCATTCAGAAATCATTTCAGACGAAAAGTGCTGCCCCTATCGTAGCACGCGTCAAACGGTCAGGAGTCGTTCTACGGTACAGTCCCCCCAACACCCTTTTCGTTAACGAAATCGCAAGTTTCGAAAGCAGCTCCCGGCCGCATCTACTGCAATACGGTGCCCCTTGCCACCCCGACGACGCCATCGTTCGGTACTTCTTTGCAAGCGAGAAAACATGTGAAGTTTTTTTTTTTAATTGTATCGCCCTTCCTCGTGTCGAGCAGCTATGAAACGCAAGTTAAAGAAAACCGCTGGTTTTTTGGGGGGGCTATCGTAGAATCAGTCCTAGTTGATTTTTTCACAACAGAAATTCCCCACGAGTGCGAGTATGCACTCGGGGGGGGCTCGAATCAGCAGAACCGACCTTAGCAGGTACGACTTCAACCCACTAGACCACCGGGGGCGCCGATACGGTATACCTGATTCTGGATAACTCCTGCGTTAAACGAAAAAGAGAACTCACTACCGGAATCCATCAAGGTTCCGGTAGTGGGCTGTTTCCTTTTGGGGCTCGCGCGAACGGCTACCCAATATCTCTGTGCAGGTTTTAATCCATTGTTCTTTTTTTGGATTCGCGACATGCCCCGCCACCAACAACATAACCTTGTTTCCGTTTTTGGGTGGAGAATAGAGCCATTCGCGTGAGTGGCCTCAAATCGGCAATCAAAACGGGGGTACCCCATCCTGTTGTAGCCTTCGTCTATCCGTCCAATATGTAATGGTATCGTTGGGGACAACCCCAGGACGCCATAGGCGACCGTGCTCTCTCGTTTAACATGTGTTCGCCGCGTTTAGATAACGGCTCCCCGCAGCCCCCTAAGGCTGTCCTCAACAACGCGTTGAATCGATATGTTCGCTTGGTCCTGAATCGCTCCTGGCAGCTCGTTCGCCAAACGGTGAACATGTTAACCAGGGCCACGTAAACATTTGAAGTCAGAACGCCGTCGAGGGCGAACACGAGGCGCTGCGGCCAGTCGTGATAAAAACGCTGGAGACCGAGTACACCAAGTTAGCATAAAACATGCTGTTTGTAACCGCATACATACATCTCACCCGCGCTTGCTGTATTCGGGAGGACAACAATCGGCCATATACGATGAACACCCGCATTAGGAAGATTTTCGTCATAAGGGAAGAATAGGCCCACCTTTTAGGACACGGCGTGACCGGTCTAGCCTAGCCAACTAGCTGGGGGGGATGTTACGACGTTGTTTTTAGTTAAAGTGAATCCGCGGAGTTCTCCGAAAACGACACGACAGAAGGGTTTAACGGGGGCAGTGCGAATCAAACCCCGGGCAATTCGCCTTCTTGTATAGCCACGCGGATGGAGCAAATGACCACACCTTGCTTCTGGAGATCCTTGTCTCCCTCTATCCCCAACCGGTAGTTGACGACCGTCTCGTAGTACTTCTCCACCCACGCATCCTTGATCGTCAGCGTATTGTTCAGCCATCGCCCGTCTTTAAACTCTCGTGAAGGAGACAGGGGCTGCGTTGTACCCCGAGACATGGTGTAAGAAGGGGAGATTTAAAGGAAAATTAATGTTACTGCCTGTTTCGAGGCACGGTTAAAACGCAAGGCTTGCTATTCTTGTGCGCTGTTGTGGGGTGCATTTTTCAGACGGTCGAGACGCAGTTTAAGGAGAAGATGAATTAAAGCAAATGTTTTCTACTTCATTATTCGGGGTATGTTTTTAACGCAAGGTTTTCACTTCTTGCGCGCCGCCTGGGCGGGGGATGTTCTAATTTCATGCATAGCCGCAGTCGTATGACCACACACCCCCGCATCCCTAAGAAACCGGGCAGGAGCACATCGGGTTTTCATCGACCAGGCAGACATCGCGTACACCATGCGCGAAGCACCGTGAGGTGCTCGACGAGTCGCATGAAGGGTGAGCGCCGCTGGGGGATGCACTGTTTCGACGGGGGGGGGGGGGGGGGGGGGAGCGTACTCATTTGTCGCTTGCCTCAGTCATTTGACCATTGACCACGCATCCCTTTCGAGACGGAGCACCGTTCCTACTCCTACTACAGACACCTCCAACATTTGGGCGGTCATTACGCCTCTTCCATATATTACATATAAACTGTTGGCATATCCTTTCCCCGTCCTTTTTCGCCGTCTGCGGCCACCATCTATCTCCTAGGATAGCGATCGTTTTCTCGCTACTCTCTAGTCTACCAAACTCTTCCATGTCACATACGTCTAATTTCCTCATCTTCTCCTCTAACGCACCTCGTTCCTCCTTGTATATTTCACATTCTCCTACTATGTAATTCCTACTCTCTATTGTTGTGCCACACGGGCACATATTTGTAGCCAGGTTCTCCTCCTCCCGACTAGTAGTATATTTCTTTCTTCTTTCTGGCAGGTCCAGGTCCTCTACACGAAATAGCAGTTTCAGCTTTTTCGCGTAGTCCGTTGGGCCGTGCAGATGCGTTTTCATTCCAATATCTTCCCACAACACCCCGTATACCTCTAAGTGCTTCTCCTCTTTCACCTTATTTCTTAGCGCTGGCCTTTCCCTTTCTTCTATTATTTCTTTTACTTCTGTCTTGTACCCGCCATTTTTTCCCATAGACAGTACCTCTTTTTGGTCTCCCCCTGAATCCTTTCATATTTTCTCGACTACGTTGTCCCATCTTATTTCAGCTCGCCCTTTTGTCATTTTCTCCCATACAGCCCTATCAACTGTAGCTGGCGACCTCTTTTCTGGCATATATATTCTATACCTTATATTGCCATTTCAACTTCCTCGCGTATCCATTTGTTTTAAGTGGGTACATTCCTAGTTCTGATTTTAATACCTGGTACTGTATCACTCGTCGTACTTGAGCATCCTAGAATATTTTTAGCTGCTGTCATCTGCATTGTTTGCAGTTGTTTTACGAGCTTCGCGTTCCCTTCCCATACTTCTCCTGCATGCTCTAACTTTGGTACACTCACATTTATCAGAATACATATTTTAATCCTAGTGTCAAGGTGCAGGTCTGTTAGTATCGCATCCATGTTGCCTTCTTGTTATTTACCCTCTCCTATTACTTTCGATATGTGTGCACCCCAAGAGAAATCCTTCAAGATCTCTACGCCAAGGTACGTATACTGGTCTACAATCGGTAGTTCATCTTCTCCCTACTTCCATTTGGAATTTACCGGATTCACCTTATCTCCGTTACATACAACTACTGCGCACTTTTTCACGCTTGCTGTCACTCTCCATCTCCTAGTGTACTCTTGTGTTTTCTCTATCCGTTTCTGCAACACTTCGGGTGTTTTTGACATCCCCACGAAGTTATCCGCAAACATCAACCCCGACACAGTATGTTTCCCCATCGTGACTCCTTGCTTTGATGCTTCAACTGCTACTATCATGTCATTCATATGTACCTTGAATAGATTGGGTGATAGTGTACATCCCTGTGCAACTCCTTGGCGTAAAATACCAACATATTTGGACATTTCCCCGTCCAGCAACAACGCACTTCTCGCACACTCCGTCACATTTTTTCATCATGCTCCACATCTTTCCTCCGGTCCCACTTTCCCACATATTTTCCACAACCCATTCCTTCATACTGTGGAGGAGGGGGGGGGGTCACATGGCGAACGAGCGATCTTTGCTTTCTACCAAGATTTCACACATCGGACAGATGATATCTTTGGCCATGGTCTGTGTCCTTGGTCAATGTGACCAATGCTAAGATAGGGGGTGTGTGACCCTTTTTAAGGGCGTTTTTTTACAGCAGTGGCCCGGAGTCACTCGCGCGAGTGGTACACCTGACACCATACCCCATGTTCCTCTGTGGTCTCAAGGCTTGGGTGTTCTTTTATTTTCGCGACATGAATCCGCAATGCAATAGTTAGCCATGCTGCGCCAAGCATATCCTGTAGAGTCGTTTCGTCAGTGAGTTGCAGAGTCACTCGTGCGAGTGGCTTGGATCCGGTAATGAAAACTGCGGGTACCTCCCTACCGTAGCCTTGGTCATTGATCTGGGTCCTTTACGGAAGACAAATCCCTGGTCTGTATGATCCTCATGGCTTATAGATGGTGTCGCCTGGTGGGGGTCGAATGGTCTGACTGCTATTCTAGCACACGTTTCCTGGGTTGGATCTCTCCTGCACCGATCGATCCTGCATAAGATACCACGCCGATATATTAGATAGGATCTAGATGATCTAGATGATCTGGATCATGATCTGTCTGATGGGTGCAAAGTGTTCGCTATCGGTGGAAACAATATGTCTGCTGGTTTAGGCGCGGTGCTGGTTGGCGTAGTAAAAAAACGAGTTAACCAAGGCTACGATCGGGGAGGGGTCACATATAGCGATCGTGTCAGCGGCTATACCCTCTTTTATTTGCAATTTCCTGGCAAAATACGCTTCTTACCTCTAGCGATTGTGTTAGTGGCCATACCCCCTTTATCGGCCGTCTCTGGTAGAAAGTGCTTCCCACCCCTTTTACTTGCAATTTTGGGCAATGTACGCTTCTCGTTTTGTGATATGCACTGCCGCCATGGAACTGTTTTTTATGCCGCACCACCAAAAGTATGTTTTGTAATTGTTTTAGCTTGGGACAGAGAGCCACTCACGCGAGTGGCCTGTACTTTTGCACAGGGGTCCCCTGTGAAGTAGTTGGCGAATCTCGTCCTTGGCAAAGTAGGCGATGCTGGTTCGAATCCTCCGGAATATATACAGGTGCTCGTAGGGACTTTTTCTTGTGTACCAAAATGGCTAGAGAGGAAAGCGCGAGAGCTTGAGTCAGCAAAAAAACGATGAACATCGAAGAACATAATCAACTGAAAACTGGGAACGCTGAACCCTCTGCACGGTAAAAAATTAGGGCAAGTACCAGGGGAGGGAAGGGAAGACACCTGTGACCACGGCTCATCCAGAAGGTCGCTGAAGGTAAAAGCTCTTACGAGATGAACTGGAAAGTGAAAAGCGATGATAAAAACGAAAACAAACAAACTCGGCAGTGAATAGACTATGGGGGTAACCCGCGTACTGTACGTAGCCTTCGTGAGTTCGTGCTTATTGTAGTCGGGAGGGCGTGGATGTGGCACCCCTCCAGAATGCGCCCAGCACCCAATGAACGGGCGGCCATGAAACCTTGTACGTTGACATTGGAGATCTAATGGATTTGTACCCGGTGCTGGTATCATTTTGAAAGAGAGAGATATTCCGCCACGAAACGCATGTCTAAAACCACGTAAAGTACTACAATACTACTATATTCGCATCAGGTACCGGTATCATTTACAACGGGATATATGCCGCCATGATCCGTGCATTCTTGTGTAGGTTACTCACGCTGTACTTGGGCACGCACGCCGAGTACTTGATGTACGACGCGCAGAAAGGTGCGACGGCAACCCTGTGCATTGAGTAGCAGGACGGGCAAATGACAAAAATAAACGACGTCAAATCAAAAAGAACATATTTGGAGCGTTCGAATTATGCACGTACAACACGATTATCGTACTCGTGCGGTGTGCGATGTTTGCGGCGATATGCAGTACCATGTTTTTTCTCGGTGCGCCCATGGTATCTCGTGGGCGCCCCCGGGCGCTCATGGTCGCTCCCACGGGCGACCTCGACATTACAACTTAGTTCCCATGGGAAGTCGCAGGCACCCGTCGGTAATCCTGCGGTATCTGCAGGCGTTCCCATCATGGGGTACCCCCGCATGGTGCCCCATGCTATTTACCGCGAAATTTCCCGTGGGATTAATCACGGGTGCCAGGGGCAGCTGCCATGGTCGCCCGTGGTTGGAATATCTCAATCCTTAACCTAAGCATGTGTACGCAATATACTCCAGGTTAAGTGGCAATGGTCATACGTGACAGAGACACACGAAACGTAAGGGGCACCGTTATTGCCTTCTGGGGCTCCTCGCTTGAGGTGGACTGTATCCAAACAAACTACCTCATCTAGAAAGTTATTTCGAGAAAAATCAAAGCGCAACTCGATGACAAAGCCCCGTGGCTTAGATACGTAAAATACTCATTTCGTAAAACAACAATGGCGTTCTGATGATTTTGGGATAAGCAGCCACGTCATACAGGAAATGTTTTCGCCGAAAATTGCTACCTCTATCCTAGCACACGTCTAGGATGTGCATGGAGTGCTCTCACCCTAACCCTAACCCTGAGACATGTTGGGTACCCGTGCTCGGGTACGCGGGAATGCCCGCGAGTAACTAAAATAGGATGCCGCGGGTTCCCCCGGATGGCAAGCGGGGGCTTTGCGGGTGCCCGCGTCGCTCCACGATATACCGCGGCACCTCCCGCGGGCAGCCGCATGGAATGTCACGAGAGACCGCGGTACATCGCGGGGTACCATGTGGGCGCCCGCGGACGCCTGCGGGTGCGTCGGGCGCCCACGGGACCTCCCGGTGGGGCCCGCACAAAATCTAATAATGAGGCATGTTGGATGCTGGGCGCAATTGTTGAGAACACGTCGCAAACGGAAGGCTTTCATTTCGCCTACTAAATTAATAGTATCCGCCGCAAGGGGCAGGCAAAGTCCTTCAAGTACGTTCGTGTGGGCAAGGGATAGTCTGACTTCGTTTGGTCCTTGTTGCTGACGCCCTTGTGAATATGTTCATTTCATGTTTGCCTTTGCGTCATCGGCAAAACCGAATGCCAAGTACAAAACCCTAACCCTAACCCTAACCCCGACCCCAACCCTACCCATAGAACTTTGTCCGTCTTCCTGCTGAAGGCGGTTGATAATTTCTAACGCCACTTTTTTGGCAAGTTCCTTGCCAATTTGACAAGTTTTTGGAAATTTGGATTTGCCAAAATAGCAAAAAACTTGCCAAGGTTTTATTTTGGATATTTCTGTTCCGCTTCGTTGGCAAGTTTTTGGAACGTGAGATTTGCCATTTCATTTGCCATTTTAGCCAATAACGCCAACGCAAGATTGTACAAATCAGACCACCCCACGACGCGTGGTGCTAGTAGACATGCTCAAACTTGTGTAATGGCGGGAGGTACGGAGGATACACGGTGTCATTGGCAGCAGCTGTGATAGGGCTGACGGCACTGGCCGTGAGGCCCGCGTAGATGCCACATGGACGTCGCTTTCAGCGGGTGCTGAATCATCATCACAAACTGCGACCGCCCCAGCTTTTCCCAGGCGAATTTGGCCGGACTGAAAGGACTGCCAACCTCCGAGACACATAGGCTGTGCCTGGAGTCCTTTCTGCGCCAGCATTTACTCCATCATCAGAGAGCGTCGGCGTGCCGTTGACTCTGCTGCTGCTGCTGTGAGGAGTTTGAATAAAATCTGAGGGCGTTATGACGACAAAACTTGCCAAGTATCCAAAAACTTGCCAAATGCGCAGTGTTTCGAGATGGAGAGTTTTGTTTTATTAGTAGTCGTCTTTTTCGAAAGTGTTGCCATTTTTTTCTTGCCAAAATAGGAAGCTTTTGGAAATTTCGTTTGGTCGTTGGAAATGACTCGAAAATCTTCGTTTTTATGGTCGCTAAAGTATACACGGATTCCAATACAGCAGCAGCAGTCAGTAGTAGCTACCCAGTAGCATAACGCACAGCGTGTGAATCGCTGCTGGATAATCTAACAGCCCTAAAAAGCGCATCACCTGCTGTGCCGGGCCATATGCATATGTACCATTTTGATTTTTTTGCCTAGTCCGTCCCTTTTTCTCCGCCGGCGCAGAGTTTTTTTGTGTGCTTTCTTCTGCAATGCGATCAGACTACCCGTCGGTATATTATCAGCCGTGTGCCGGGCTCGTGGGACGTCCGTGGCGCGAGCTATGGCCGCGGAAAGCCGCCGAGACTGGCTCTATTTTGCGGGGTATGAGACGCTTCTGTCCCCGGGCAAGCACACACTAGACGTATTTAAGCCTCGAGGTTAGGTCTTAAGTACTTCCAACTGGAAGAGCTAGGCCATTCGATATTTCGACCTTAAACGCATAAAAAAAACACCATATGTCTAAAACTCGAAATAGTGGTCTCTTTCAGTACGCATAAAAAGAAAAGCCGAGGAAAGATCAAACTACTTGAAAATAGACTATGATATTTCTGCACTACTCCAGACGCAGATGGCAAGACGAGGATTTATGTCATGAGTCAGCACATGAGTGGGTGGAAACTTCGAGAAAGACCCTCCCCTGCCCATGCTGTGCGAGCTTGAACGGCCAAAACAAATAACTGGTGCATGGCAAAAACATTGAGTGCTTCGTACTCCATACTCGCTTCATATGTAGGATACCTCGCAGGCGTCTGCCGCCTTCGGTGTGCCTCAGTGTGGCAGTCAGTACAGCAGCACAGCAGGACTGGCCCTCAACCCGGTTCAATTTCCACCCTCGAAATGTAGGCATCCGCGGGAAAGAGGCAACAGGGTTGTAAACTGCAGCAGCAGCTCCGGCCATGCGCTACGTCGGGCACAAAAACCAAACAAAAAAAATGTGTCATCGAAAAATTACAGCCTCTCAGGACGAGAGAGCAGGAGCACGAGCGCGCGACGAACTATGTCAGAGTCCCAGTTCTCTGACCGCAGAGAACGCCAGGGTAGGAGGAGTCTCGCGGGCGTTTTCCACCGGCTAGTTGTGCTGTAGTTGGGTTGGCTGTTGGGGTGCTGGTTGTCTGTGTGTTGTGCTGTGTTGTTTTGTTTTGTGGTGTGTTGTGTTGTGTGTGCGCTCGATCCTCGTGAATGAACAAGGACTCCTTTTCAAGTAATAGTACGTAGAGGCATGCCGCTCCACGAGAGTGGGTCGCCTCTGACCACCGCCAACGTTTCTGATCGTGTTGTACACGCAGGTTGATTAACCCGGGTTGGGGATACACCAAGCGGCTTGCTAGGTTGAGCGTTGCAACTACTGCGTGGGTGTTGTGCTGTGCTGCTGCTGCAGAGTGTATGATGTTTCCTCGAGCTTTTGTCGTCTGAAATGCTGTTGTTTGCTGGAAAATACTCGGAAAATTGCTTCAAATATGCACTTGGGCCAAAATGTGCTCAAGTGCATATTTTGGGAAAATCCACATCTCACCGTGGTCTGCCGTGGTCGTTAGGTCGGTAAAATAGACCTATTTTTTAGACATTTAAAACACGATAGGGCTTAATTTGGTTTAGAGCCTAAAATATAGGCATATCGTCAGGCTTAAATACGTCTACTACACACACGGTGGAACTTTAGTCCTCGCACGTACATCGGGGTGGCATCAAAATGTATTTGCGAGAGAATTT
Source organism: Undaria pinnatifida (assembly GCA_012845835.1). Taxonomy (NCBI): domain Eukaryota; class Phaeophyceae; order Laminariales; family Alariaceae; genus Undaria; species Undaria pinnatifida. The sequence goes on along the minus strand of JABAKD010000015.1, from coordinate 2,016,051 downwards.
TCCCGCACTGCTAGACGCGGGCGCGGTGTATATGTACCCGCTGCAACGACGTGAACTATGTCATTACTGTGAGTTCTCCCTCACAATTGACACGGTGGTTACCATACAGCAGTAGCGAAACCTGTATAAAGAGATATAAAGTAGCAACACAACCCAAGCAAAAGTAACGATGTGCACACAACAGACCATATCGGCAACAAACATCGGTATAAACTGTCTACGATCACAGCAGCAGCAAGCAACCGCAGAGAGCGGCAATAATATATAGATCATAAAAAATCAAATTTTATTGAGAACGGGATTTTTTTCTGGATGGACCGAGGAGAATAAATACACAAGACCTTTCCTCTCATCAAAAGAACATACACAGCGGTTTTACAATAGAGCACCACCAGCAAGCAGCACGTAGTCCATAGACTAAGAGTTTATTGTCATATGAGCAACGACGGGAACTATGTCATTACTGTGAGTTCTCCCTCACAATTGACACGGTGGTTACCATACAGCAGTAGCGAAACCTGTATAAAGAGATATAAAGTAGCAACACAACTCAAGCAAAAGTAACGATGTGCACACAACAGACCATATCGGCAACAAACATCGGTATAAACTGCGCGCGGGGAAAAATACTGGGCACAGAAAACACACAACAAATTGACACCAATGATTCCTCTAACAGCAGCGACAGCAGTACAAACCCATCAGACAGCGAAAATGATCAAGACAACAACAGCGGCAACAATAACAATTCTGGTCAATGGTCCATTATTCCCGAGATTGGTGATGGTGCATGTTTATTAAGATGTATCTCGCGTCGTGTGCACAACAACCCAGCTTTACATCACATCGTCCGTGCACATATTATTGCCCACATCACAACCAATTTGTACACCGTTATCCCAGGATCAGGTTTCAACACTTTCCACGACAGCATCTTAGCTGGAGCAAATAAAAAACTTGTGGAAGTCGCTGGATCTCAACCTACTACATATTCGAGTGTTGAAGAGTATCTCTACTTCATGTCACAGCCTTACGCATATGCTACAAACGTAGAATTAATTGCTGCCACGCAGTTGTACGGAGTGGACTTTCGAATAACTTATCACACCGAGTCTCAGCAATATCCCAACCCTCCTCCTCTAAATGTCTGTGATATCTTATATTATCCACATTCTTTCCACTACGCATCCCTCCGATATACACCTTCTGCATAAATACTTCATCATCAGTTGTAGTCATTCGACTTGCGTCGCCCCCGGGAGGCACGTGTCCACCTCCCGAAGGGGAACCTTGTAAAACATACCGGTAGCGCGATCGGATCTTTGGTCGTACGGTGGCCGAGCTTCATCTTTGAAGCAAGACGAAAAATATTATTCACCTGTAATCACTGTCGGTGTATAGCGAAGTCTCACAGTATCCGATATCCACCCCGTGGATGTAACAGCCGTGGGCAAAGGTCGTCCCTTGCGACACCAACAACAGCACCAGCAGCGATTCAAGATACCACTCTGAACGGAAACTCAATATCCATTTTGTATGCATATTAATAACCAAACAGTTACTATGTTTCCGTCCACTGTTCGCTGGTGAGCGAGCGCATCTCGATCTCGCATGATGTTTGTTGATTTCGCAGGACTGTTGCATGACGCCAGGGTGCGCTGCTCGCCAGCGCCTGAACCACGTTTGCCGACTGGTACCGTCCCGTGGATCTGCGGCATAGTCCATGCTTGCGCCGTCCTGCGTTGCGTCGAGTGGACGTCACTAGTCCTCGGATCGGGGGGTGAGATATCTTGTGCTGAACCTTGCAGATACGGCCAGTATTTTTGTGGAAAACCCACAGTATTTTTGTGGAAAACCCCACACATGATGTGAGGAAGTACAGTAGACTAAAAATGTTGAACAACAAATGCTACTCGAGTTATTTCCTTCTAAACTCGTTTTTCCACCACATTCTCCCCCACTAAACCTGACATATTTCCCAGATTATGTCAGGAACCCCGATGAGGTACCCAGTATCCAATGCGACTTTTTCGGGATTGGAGTGACTTGCAATGATCCTATACATTGCTCTCATCGTTGTTTTTCAAGTGGTTGAGTTTTACAGGTTCTTGAACGTGAGAGTATCCCTTTTTTTTTTCTTCTGTCTGGGAAAGACGGTGAGAATCGAACCAACCAGCAACCTCACTGCTGTTCATGATCTCACGTCCTGCCGCCGACGCCATTGTGAGGAAGTAGACTAAAAATGTTGAACAACAAATGCTACTCGATTTATTTCCTTCTAAAAAATAAACTCGTTTTTCCACCACACACAATCATGTTCAACCAACCATATCTTTTAGGATCTAGGGTAATAAGTTAATACACTAGGTATACAGGCGTTTTTGGTGTTGGCAGGCTTTTCCTTCCTGCCAATCAATGTTGGCAGATTCCCGGGCGCCGGTAATAAGTCATAATTTAATGCCTTTTTTCTCTCAAATTTAATGCTCCTTTTTTTCGAAAAGCGGATGCTAAATATGCTCACAGGTTACCTCGTATGCTTTTTTTCGGGGTTTATGCCCCCACTTAATAATATTATGCTCCGTTTGATAGCGGGTACGATATACATACTACGTGCTTCAAATGCCACTTTATGCTCGCCGATCTAATTAGTAAGTCAAAGTACCACCAAAATAATCGATTGATTTAAGCAATATCAGATCTAGTAAATACAGTAGCGGCTACGGTTTAAGAGAGGGTCGGTACAAGCCAATTTCTCTCTCTTAAATCCGGCTTTCTCTTATACCGTCTCGGCTACGGTTTAAGAGAATATTCTCCTATTATACCGTAGCCAAATCGAAAGCGCGCCAGAGAGAGACGCTCCTGTCCGACCTATATGGCGTAGGAGGTCGTAGAGAGTGTATAATTCAATGTCGCGTAACGCAGCAAGCGTTACCACGTCGGGCTACCTCCAAACACCGCTCATTCTCTTGGTTGGCGAGCACGTGGACCCAAGTACGTGGTGCGCTTTTGGTGCATCTGCGCTAGGAAAATAAATCATCGTCGTGTCATGCGATGCACATTTTGCACGTACGTGGACACGCAAAGTCGGTACAGCAGTAGTGGTTTTGTTGTTGTTTTATAGGTGTGTTTCATGCTCGCACCTCTTCTTCTAGAAGGACAACATGATGAGGCTACGAATGCACCAGCACGCAAGAAAGACGCACCCGTTTACACACTGCACCCCTTCCTCCCACCGTACCCTCAACACAACACCCTCAACCTCTCTCATCCCATCGATTTAAACCCCCGACAAAACACGAGTGAACGAATAAAAAACTTCACATTATCAAGACATCACTCGCCCTACCAATAACACAAACCCAAGAAACTAACGCTACCTACCCTCGCGACCTGTCAGCCTGAACACAATCTGTGTGTGTGATGTGTGTGTCCACGTGGTTTCCAAATGGTTCGATTTAAGAGAAAATTTCGGAAGCAATAGGAATTCTCTCTTAAATCGATTTTGATTGGTACAAGCCAATTCCTCTCTCTTAAATCCGTACTTTCTCTTAAAAAAGTTCTTAAACCGTAGCCGCTACTGTAAGTCGAAGTACCACCACAATAATCGATTGATTTAAACAACCGGCGCTATCCGAAAAAAATGTTGAAGACATTTCATCAAGTAAGATATTAAAAAACGTCATCATCTATCTGTGAATACGTGAATACGCCCGAGTTCAGTTTGCACATTGCAATTTTCACTTGTTGTGTTTTTTTTTACGTATCGTGCGTTTTTAGGCGGGAAAGCGTAGTATTAATAGTTACTGTAGTATTTGCCGGACGAATTTTGATTTCATTTGGTTTTTCGGATCTTCCTAGGGCTCCAGCACCTTTTTTGTGTGGCCACGGACTCTAGATGTTTGACAAGTAAGTGAGAAAACAACAACAACAACGACCGAGATTGAATGGTTGAAACTCAACATTGCAAGCTGCGTGGTACATCTCGATTATACACTATAATACAGTAGTAGTTGCACAAAAATTACGGAAGGTCGTTCGCGCGTGTTATATATTAGATCCGCATGAAAGATATAGGTCGGTGACTCCCCTGGATGTTGTCAGGGTCGACGATTTTCCATAATTAATTATTACTGAAAATGTCTTCAACATCTTTTATGCCCTTTATCTACATGCATGATTTATGCCCAAATGAAGCAGCAATGCTCGTCGCCTATGTGTTATATGATATTTATGCTCTTTTGGCCAAAATTTGCTCGACCATATGCTCCTCGCACGTATCCTTTATGCCCAAAATTAAGTCAGCAATGCTCGTCGCCTATGCGTGTATGCTCTCTTAGCTAAATATATCCTCGAGCATATGCTCCTCGCACTAGACACTTATAAAACTCAAAAAAATCGCGATTTTGGGTGTTTAGAGCCAAATTATGCGCACCTGGAGTTTTATACGCGTGCCGGAAATTGCGATATTTTCGCGACCTGTGGTCCGCAAAACACAACCCAAGTGCGAAAAATCGCACAGGGCTTTTTTTCCCCATCGCGATTTTTAATGTTCTTTTTTGTTGAGTAGAGCCAGAATTACTGACAGACAGGCTTGGACACGCCCCGGAAAACACGTACCTACCCACACGAGGCTTGCTTCTCCACGATACCATCCGATCGTCACCGCGACAACATGAACAACAACAGCAGCGATGGCCGCGGGGACGGGGTTGAATACACACAGCAGGTTGGTGCTCCCGTGGCTGGGGAGGGGCGCATGCCCGAGATGCCCGGATTCAGAGGCACCACCACAACATCCAGTGCTCTACCCATGGACGGATTATTTGTGACGGAGTAGAGGTATGCCCCCAACCCGGCAACAAGCGGGTAGCGGTTGGCGCGAAGGACGCACAGAGGGGAGGAGGCAACACATGGCAGCCGCAACATTTCAATGCCGTCGCTGATGCCATGGGTTCTGGTGTGGGCTCTACCCACGGCAACATCAGCCGGAAGCTGAGAGATCTAACGAGCACTACTACTGCTGTAGATTTTACGTCGTGGGAGTAGCGAGATACCGATGCCCGCCAGCGTCGCGTAGGCACAAGCTTTGACAATGTGTCTCACCACGAGCGCGAGCCGTGTCTGCGCTGCGGCATCGTTCATGCCAAGAGCCAAACTCATGATAGATGCAGGCGCTGATGCTGGCCGAGCTACCGGGAGCAGCAGCTACAGCAGCAGCAGCAGCCACGTCCTTCGACCAGCGGTGTGCTGTGTGTTGTGAGGAGTGAGGAGCTGACCGAGGGCTACGGGATTGTCACCGAATTTGTTCGTATCTTGGCACATAACCCGAGTTTTATATCTCACGTACTCTTGGAAGAAAAGGCGATTTTGAGTTTTATATCGGGTGGTTTGCGAAATCGCAAATCGCGATGGAGAATTTGGGTTGAAGATCCGAAATATCGCACTCCTCTGAGTTTTATAAGTGTCTACTAACTTACGCTTTATCTTATGCTCGAAAAGGCTGATTTAGGCGAAAAATTTTGAGGGTGGGACAGACTCCGACAAAGAATAACCAATCAGATTGCGCGTTCACGACAAAGAATCGACAAAGAACGACAAAGAATTAAACTTGTTTTCAATATATCCCAGTCTTTTCCCTCTATGTTTGGGGCTCACGCTCGGTTCTGTGAGGAGCCCGGGGTTGCCCAGAGGGCACAAAGCACCCTGACGGCTCGAGAAGCACTGGAATCCCTCGAGGGACATACAGGTTCACGGATCACGGCAAAGCGCAAGGTGTAAGTCCCTTCGACAGCTCGCGTCCTGCTGCATCCCCAAACTGTGGGATCACCACCTCAACTTTGGGCCCAGTAAGCACCAATATCACTGGTTCGAGCCCCGGCGACCCTCGATCCTTTTTTTTTTGCCGCTGTTTCTGCCATTTTTTATACCAGATATAGTATGCAAATTTATCTTTTTTTCGTCTTGTTTTTGTACCTGTCCTGGTATAATGGGTTTTATAGTTTCCGCGCACAGACTGACTAAAATCATCCTGTTGACCCTGATAGCTACACTGTAGCTGTAAGGGGAGTCGCCGACCTATATCCTTAATGAGGACACACAACCCGTAATGCGCGCGATCGGAGTATCACACACAGCTTGCAAAGATGAGTTTCGACGAAATCTTCGATCTCACAGCTGGAGTGTATTTTAATTTTTATAATATGTGCAGATTTGTTTTTTTTTGGCCCAAGTCTTTTTTCTATTACGAGGTTAAATATTTACGGAATGTGTTTGCTCTTTTTTCCGCCGAGGCTCTCATTTAATGGCTTTAACACCAGGCATAATGTACGGTGATATACCAGGCATAATACACGGCAATGCACGGTACAACAAAGTATAAAATGTACGATACTACTAATCGCTTGCTCTTTCTTGTGTTTTTTTTTGTTTTTTTGGCCGCCCACTTTTTTTGGTCTCCTAATGACCTGCGATGTGACTGATTGCGTCTATTTTTTTCACACGAGCAGCCGAGTAGGGGGTGGGCTAGTAAAGATAGAAGGGGAGGGCAGGTAAAGGGGGACATAAATGGGAAACTTTAAATAATGCAGGCACGCGAACGAATGATGCGGTCTCTCTCGTCAGGCGAACACACGAGCCAAATGTACGCCTAGAGGTTGCCGTCAATGAACCGCCCTCGTTCTGGTTGTGATTCAACAGCAACTTATATATAATGAACACTTCACGCACTGGATATCACCTCATTATCTTTTTAGAGCCATCCATTCCGCTGCTTCTCTCCCCCCCCCCCCCCCTCCCCCCCCCCCCGCCCCCGCCCCCCACCCCCCCAGCCCCCCACCCCATCCCACCCCCACCCCCTCGAACACCCCGCCCTCTCTCTACTCCCTGATTGTACGACTTACCCCAGGATATACACGATAAAATGATGCATTATTTCCCAAACCGTCACATTTACCCCCTTGAAATAATGTATAGTTTCTACGCACAGATTGCTGCCCCACCCGCCCCACCCCCGCCCCAACCCCCCCCCCCCCCCTATGATAAACCCTATGATAAACTGGTGCATTTTTCATTTGTTTTTTTCCAAAACCGTCAGATTTATCCCCTTGAAGGATTTATAGCTTCCACGCACAAATTGCCCGCCCGTCCGCCCCCCCCCCCCCCTTTCCCGCCCCCTCCAACCCGGCTCGCTTTTGATCAAATCCAGGCTCCCGCGTCCTTCAAAACTCCGCCCTCCCCTCACCGGTTATTCGACTTACAGGATTCACTTGATAAACGGATACATTTCCTTCCACAGCTGTCAGATTTTGTACCCCTCAGAAACGGGTTTTATAGTTTCCGCGCACAGACTGACTGACATCACCCTGTCGACCCTGATAGCTACACTGTAGTTGTAAGGGGAGTCGCCGACCTATATCCTTAATGAGGACACACAACCCGTAATACGCGCGATCGGAGTATCACACACAGCTTGCAAAGATGAGTTTCGACAAAATCTTCGATCTCACAGCTGGAGTGTATTTTCATTTTTTATAATATATCTGACATCGGTATTCGCAGTCATGCGTACTTCTTAACGTGTACTGTGCCCAAATACAAAATTCAAAGGACTGACTCTCGAAGTTTCTGAGCAGAGCCATCAGGCACCATCCACCATCCAACTCCCAGCCGAGAGGGTGTACGACGATCTGCAAGGGGGAGGTAAACCAAAGGGCTCGAAATGGAGCAGCACCAAAACCACGCAGGGGTGTGTCGTTCTGCAACTAAATGGTACGCAAGATGCACAATCAACACCTCTCCGTCCACTATTTAAAAATAGTGCAAACGCGCACAGGGATCACACTAGACACGCTAGCCAGTAATCGTCACAACGCTAGTAGCGGGTTCTCCATCTTCAAGGTCCCCGCCCTACGAAAAAAAGAAAATAAGGTACAGCAGTACGCATGGAAGGAAGCAGCAGCAGCAGTAAACAACAAAACACAGCAGCAACGAGAAGGGAAAGACGGAGCACGCAACGAAGCAACAGTAGAAAAGAGCAGGTTGAATGAGGTGCAATCGACACTGACGAAAATAAATCAACTGCAACCGCACTAAGCAAGAGCACGAGGCTACCAAGACGGAGGAGGTGCAAAGTTTTCCCCCATGAGTGGCCCATCGAAGTGGAGCTAACGCGTCCGCGGCCGCGAGACCAACTGATGTCGCGCCTCAAGCGCCCATATAATATTGGTTCCAGATCTCCTCGATATCAACCCCGTGAAAGTTGCCCGTGGATTTTGGCGCATTCCCTTGAAATTCAGGCCTCGCGCAGCTTTCCTCTTGTCGCCGGGGGTCCCCTCAACACTACTCCACAGAACCACGCCGTCCCCGGTGATGATTATACCAAGTAAAAACTATTATCACCGCACGTTCCTGTTACAGTGTTGGGGTCACCGTCGGTGAGACTCCTATCAAGCGGAACACAAAATTAACAGAAGCAAGCAACCGGAGCGGTACGCGAGCACTAGCGTATGCGCTGTACTCAAACTGCACATAAACACCAAACAGCAGCAACAGCAGCAGCAGCAGCTGCAACAGCAGGTTAGAAGAAAAAGGTCGGCCACATGAACGACATTGCGAATTGGGTACCTCCGACATGACCCTCCGACATGACGTCAGAGTAGTTTCGCAAGGAGTTTGTTTATAACAGCTTGCTGCCGTCTGCTGTGATGTGTACCAACTTAGCCCACCTTCTTACGCCACGCTTACAACGGAGTGTGTTCGTTACTCGGGCAGGATCGGGAGGTCATCTTGACTCGAGGCCATTTCGATTCCTTTCACGACGCCTGCACTCGTACCCAACGCCTGGAATTTCGGGTGTGCCTCCGCAGCGTCCCGGTTCATCATCTGGCAGGAGCGTTAAGTTGGGCGGGGGGGTGGCTGGAGACTTAGCCGGCAGCACAAGCAAAGCCAGCTCACAAGTCGGAAGGCACGCCAAAGTACATACGTACTGTTGTACTTGTACGATGCAAGGATGGCGGGTATCTGCTGTGCACGCATCTGACTTCAAATTATATTTGCTGTACGCTTGCTTTTATTTGTCAGCGTTTTTAATAAGGGTGCGCGTCGCTCTTACGGTGCGGGCGTGCGGCAGCTTCCAGTTGCAACGAGGTGCAGCGCGGTACCACCGAACCGCACCGTAGCTGCATCATCGCACCGCACCGCACCGCACCGCACCGCACCGCACCGCACCGCACCGCACCGCACCGCACCGCACCGCACGCTCCTGCAAATAGAACAACCACACCACGCCACCACGGGTCGGTCCTACATATGATAGCACGCGTTCGCGTTTGCTTCGTACCGCGAACAGCCTTGCGTTTGCAACTACGACAAGTAGTCCAGTTCAACCACACTACACTGTAGTACTGAAATTTAAAACAACACCCTCTTACCCTAGGCCTTGCGAATTTCATACTGGCTTCGTCCCAACAGAGGAAGCCAAAGAAGCAGGTTCGATGCTATGACGGCTTCAGGAAAAGTGGAGACAGCCTTGTTGGACCTTTGTTGCTATATACGTTTCCTTCTCCGCGGATGGAGGGCATGTACCTGCCTGCCTACGCCCCCTCTAAATCACAGTTGGTACCCGTACATGGTACCTGGTACGTACCTTCTCCTTATTATCTTGGTTTAAAAGTAGGCGCCCTCCAAAAAAAAGCATCCAAGTACCGCAGCTTCTCTTGGTCATGAGCGCCCGCCAAGCACCCAAACATCCCGCAGGATGTATGCATTCCAATTACATTCGAGGCCTGACCTCGTGCATCTCGTTTCTCCATCACGGCCGTCGCCAATCGCGTAAGCAAGGCTCGCTTAGCTGTGCTTTGCTCTAGCCTCGTGCTCCTCTCTCTTTCTTCGTTCTTTTTTTTCGTCCCCCCCCTTTTTACCCATTTTTTACCGCCTCCGACGGCTATTTAAACTCCCAAAAATTCTGTCCCACCCTACAAAAAGTTTGCCGATTTAGGCGAAAAATTTTGAGGGTGGGACAGACTCCGACAAAGAATAACCAATCAGATTGCGCGTTCACGACAAAGAATCGACAAAGAACGACAAAGAATTAAACTTGTTTTCAATATATCCCAGTCTTTTCCCTCTATGTTTGGGGCTCACGCTCGGTTCTGTGAGGAGCCCGGGGTTGCCCAGAGGGCACAAAGCACCCTGACGGCTCGAGAAGCACTGGAATCCCTCGAGGGACATACAGGTTCACGGATCACGGCAAAGCGCAAGGTGTAAGTCCCTTCGACAGCTCGCGTCCTGCTGCATCCCCAAACTGTGGGATCACCACCTCAACTTTGGGCCCAGTAAGCACCAATATCACTGGTTCGAGCCCCGGCGACCCTCGATCCTTTTTTTTTTGCCGCTGTTTCTGCCATTTTTTATACCAGATATAGTATGCAAATTTATCTTTTTTTCGTCTTGTTTTTGTACCTGTCCTGGTATAATGGGTTTTATAGTTTCCGCGCACAGACTGACTAAAATCATCCTGTTGACCCTGATAGCTACACTGTAGCTGTAAGGGGAGTCGCCGACCTATATCCTTAATGAGGACACACAACCCGTAATGCGCGCGATCGGAGTATCACACACAGCTTGCAAAGATGAGTTTCGACGAAATCTTCGATCTCACAGCTGGAGTGTATTTTAATTTTTATAATATGTGCAGATTTGTTTTTTTTTGGCCCAAGTCTTTTTTCTATTACGAGGTTAAATATTTACGGAATGTGTTTGCTCTTTTTTCCGCCGAGGCTCTCATTTAATGGCTTTAACACCAGGCATAATGTACGGTGATATACCAGGCATAATACACGGCAATGCACGGTACAACAAAGTATAAAATGTACGATACTACTAATCGCTTGCTCTTTCTTGTGTTTTTTTTTGTTTTTTTGGCCGCCCACTTTTTTTGGTCTCCTAATGACCTGCGATGTGACTGATTGCGTCTATTTTTTTCACACGAGCAGCCGAGTAGGGGGTGGGCTAGTAAAGATAGAAGGGGAGGGCAGGTAAAGGGGGACATAAATGGGAAACTTTAAATAATGCAGGCACGCGAACGAATGATGCGGTCTCTCTCGTCAGGCGAACACACGAGCCAAATGTACGCCTAGAGGTTGCCGTCAATGAACCGCCCTCGTTCTGGTTGTGATTCAACAGCAACTTATATATAATGAACACTTCACGCACTGGATATCACCTCATTATCTTTTTAGAGCCATCCATTCCGCTGCTTCTCTCCCCCCCCCCCCCCCCTCCCCCCCCCCCGCCCCCGCCCCCCACCCCCCCAGCCCCCCACCCCATCCCACCCCCACCCCCTCGAACACCCCGCCCTCTCTCTACTCCCTGATTGTACGACTTACCCCAGGATATACACGATAAAATGATGCATTATTTCCCAAACCGTCACATTTACCCCCTTGAAATAATGTATAGTTTCTACGCACAGATTGCTGCCCCACCCGCCCCACCCCCGCCCCAACCCCCCCCCCCCCCCTATGATAAACCCTATGATAAACTGGTGCATTTTTCATTTGTTTTTTTCCAAAACCGTCAGATTTATCCCCTTGAAGGATTTATAGCTTCCACGCACAAATTGCCCGCCCGTCCGCCCCCCCCCCCCCTTTCCCGCCCCCTCCAACCCGGCTCGCTTTTGATCAAATCCAGGCTCCCGCGTCCTTCAAAACTCCGCCCTCCCCTCACCGGTTATTCGACTTACAGGATTCACTTGATAAACGGATACATTTCCTTCCACAGCTGTCAGATTTTGTACCCCTCAGAAACGGGTTTTATAGTTTCCGCGCACAGACTGACTGACATCACCCTGTCGACCCTGATAGCTACACTGTAGTTGTAAGGGGAGTCGCCGACCTATATCCTTAATGAGGACACACAACCCGTAATACGCGCGATCGGAGTATCACACACAGCTTGCAAAGATGAGTTTCGACAAAATCTTCGATCTCACAGCTGGAGTGTATTTTCATTTTTTATAATATATCTGACATCGGTATTCGCAGTCATGCGTACTTCTTAACGTGTACTGTGCCCAAATACAAAATTCAAAGGACTGACTCTCGAAGTTTCTGAGCAGAGCCATCAGGCACCATCCACCATCCAACTCCCAGCCGAGAGGGTGTACGACGATCTGCAAGGGGGAGGTAAACCAAAGGGCTCGAAATGGAGCAGCACCAAAACCACGCAGGGGTGTGTCGTTCTGCAACTAAATGGTACGCAAGATGCACAATCAACACCTCTCCGTCCACTATTTAAAAATAGTGCAAACGCGCACAGGGATCACACTAGACACGCTAGCCAGTAATCGTCACAACGCTAGTAGCGGGTTCTCCATCTTCAAGGTCCCCGCCCTACGAAAAAAAGAAAATAAGGTACAGCAGTACGCATGGAAGGAAGCAGCAGCAGCAGTAAACAACAAAACACAGCAGCAACGAGAAGGGAAAGACGGAGCACGCAACGAAGCAACAGTAGAAAAGAGCAGGTTGAATGAGGTGCAATCGACACTGACGAAAATAAATCAACTGCAACCGCACTAAGCAAGAGCACGAGGCTACCAAGACGGAGGAGGTGCAAAGTTTTCCCCCATGAGTGGCCCATCGAAGTGGAGCTAACGCGTCCGCGGCCGCGAGACCAACTGATGTCGCGCCTCAAGCGCCCATATAATATTGGTTCCAGATCTCCTCGATATCAACCCCGTGAAAGTTGCCCGTGGATTTTGGCGCATTCCCTTGAAATTCAGGCCTCGCGCAGCTTTCCTCTTGTCGCCGGGGGTCCCCTCAACACTACTCCACAGAACCACGCCGTCCCCGGTGATGATTATACCAAGTAAAAACTATTATCACCGCACGTTCCTGTTACAGTGTTGGGGTCACCGTCGGTGAGACTCCTATCAAGCGGAACACAAAATTAACAGAAGCAAGCAACCGGAGCGGTACGCGAGCACTAGCGTATGCGCTGTACTCAAACTGCACATAAACACCAAACAGCAGCAACAGCAGCAGCAGCAGCTGCAACAGCAGGTTAGAAGAAAAAGGTCGGCCACATGAACGACATTGCGAATTGGGTACCTCCGACATGACCCTCCGACATGACGTCAGAGTAGTTTCGCAAGGAGTTTGTTTATAACAGCTTGCTGCCGTCTGCTGTGATGTGTACCAACTTAGCCCACCTTCTTACGCCACGCTTACAACGGAGTGTGTTCGTTACTCGGGCAGGATCGGGAGGTCATCTTGACTCGAGGCCATTTCGATTCCTTTCACGACGCCTGCACTCGTACCCAACGCCTGGAATTTCGGGTGTGCCTCCGCAGCGTCCCGGTTCATCATCTGGCAGGAGCGTTAAGTTGGGCGGGGGGGTGGCTGGAGACTTAGCCGGCAGCACAAGCAAAGCCAGCTCACAAGTCGGAAGGCACGCCAAAGTACATACGTACTGTTGTACTTGTACGATGCAAGGATGGCGGGTATCTGCTGTGCACGCATCTGACTTCAAATTATATTTGCTGTACGCTTGCTTTTATTTGTCAGCGTTTTTAATAAGGGTGCGCGTCGCTCTTACGGTGCGGGCGTGCGGCAGCTTCCAGTTGCAACGAGGTGCAGCGCGGTACCACCGAACCGCACCGTAGCTGCATCATCGCACCGCACCGCACCGCACCGCACCGCACCGCACCGCACCGCACCGCACCGCACCGCACCGCACGCTCCTGCAAATAGAACAACCACACCACGCCACCACGGGTCGGTCCTACATATGATAGCACGCGTTCGCGTTTGCTTCGTACCGCGAACAGCCTTGCGTTTGCAACTACGACAAGTAGTCCAGTTCAACCACACTACACTGTAGTACTGAAATTTAAAACAACACCCTCTTACCCTAGGCCTTGCGAATTTCATACTGGCTTCGTCCCAACAGAGGAAGCCAAAGAAGCAGGTTCGATGCTATGACGGCTTCAGGAAAAGTGGAGACAGCCTTGTTGGACCTTTGTTGCTATATACGTTTCCTTCTCCGCGGATGGAGGGCATGTACCTGCCTGCCTACGCCCCCTCTAAATCACAGTTGGTACCCGTACATGGTACCTGGTACGTACCTTCTCCTTATTATCTTGGTTTAAAAGTAGGCGCCCTCCAAAAAAAAGCATCCAAGTACCGCAGCTTCTCTTGGTCATGAGCGCCCGCCAAGCACCCAAACATCCCGCAGGATGTATGCATTCCAATTACATTCGAGGCCTGACCTCGTGCATCTCGTTTCTCCATCACGGCCGTCGCCAATCGCGTAAGCAAGGCTCGCTTAGCTGTGCTTTGCTCTAGCCTCGTGCTCCTCTCTCTTTCTTCGTTCTTTTTTTTCGTCCCCCCCCTTTTTACCCATTTTTTACCGCCTCCGACGGCTATTTAAACTCCCAAAAATTCTGTCCCACCCTACAAAAAGTTTGCCCTGATTTATGGTAAAAACTACGGCAAGCAGCATGCCGGCATTATGGGCCTGACCTTGAACCATATCGAGAAATTGCAGCAGTTGAGACATTGCAGAAGAAGCTGGGAGAAGGGGAGCACAGGGAAGTGCCGCTTTTACACTTGGAACGTTGAACGCAGTGGGAAGGATATACGTCTTCCGTCGCCCTCTCTGTGGGTTGCAGCTGACGTGCTTCAGCGACCGACGTGCTTCAGCGATCTTTTTCGTGTCTGACACATGTGAAGAGATCCACGGTGGAGAAGCAAGCTGCTCATTTAGTCCGAAAAGGTAACGTACGAGATTATCATTCTGGTCAGGGCCCGTACGTACTGGCACCGATTTACTCGTCCCAGGCAGATACGGCTGGTGCTGGCTAGACACTGCGAGTTACGAGCACTGCTGTTGTACCTGATATACTGCTGTTGTACCTGATATACTGCTGTTGTATCTGATATACTGCTGTTGTTGTCCTATACGGCGGTGCCAGGTACCTTGGGATACGACGAGACAGAAAAAAACGAAACCAGTCAAGAACAAGTAGATTATTATACCAAGTCTACTTACAAATAAGGCTATTTTGCACACGTCGGACAGATCACGAGCTTGCTCATCTATCTGTCGTGTACCAGGTAAGCTCAAGCTTTCAAAACTCATCAAGCCGGGGGAAACATGGGTATGTAGCTCATGTAGCTCCTATAATAGCCCATCCAGGGTCAAATGAGCTAGCTCATGTAGCTCCTATAGCTCACCCTGGGCAAGCATGTGCAGATGAGCTATCTTCTAGACTAGTCTATAGCTCGAGCTTTGAAAACATGTGCGGGTGAGCTATCGCCTATAGCCCAAGTTTCCAAAACATGTGCAGCTCACGTTGCTCATTCCGGGGACGGATGAGCTAGCTCATGTAGCTCGTATAGCTTACCCTGGGCAATTGTGTGCAGATGAGCTATCGCCTATAGCTC